>BMAO01039558.1:594349-920761 GCA_019973975.1 Trichonephila clavata
TTTTTTTTTTTTTTTTAGCATCAACTTTCTGAAACAATTATATTTTACTCTGGAGTATTTTTTTCTATCAAAAATCAATGCGAGTACGAAATTTAATTTCATAGATAATATATAAATCTGCTTTTATGATACAGTAATGCAGATATATTTCTGAGATGCTTTTCGAACAATAATATCTTAGAGACTTTTTTATGCATCTTAAATGTTAAAAATGGAGTATATTAAAAATGGCACCAGTATATTTAAAAAAAATTAAGCACAAGAAATATGGTATACTAAATAGTTTGACTCTAATTTTGAAAATTCTCCCACGATGTTTTTTTTTAAATTATACACAGAAACTTAAATAATGTTTAACTTAAATTTTACTCTAGCTTTATACGATTGATTCACTACGGGAAAGATATTTTTACATTTTTGTATTCATGTATATTTATATTTACTTTTTTACTGAAAGTTATTTAAAATTAATTTTAAGATACAATGACTTTTGGCTTGAAAGATAGTTAACTGCACACTTCTTAAAAATTTTTACAAATTAGAGCAAGTCTATATATATATGATATTTATAAGTGCAAAAGAACATAGTTTAATGAAATATGCATTATTAAAGTAATTATTTTGTCAACTTCATCTGTTTCAACTTAACGCGTATTTAAAAAAGAAGAACATGAAATGAAAATAAAGCAAACTGAACATATACATTACAACTATAAATTATTGAAAGTATCACCTTTACTTTTTTCTACACAGCGACAAATAAGTTACATCCAATATTGTAACTACAAATCTGTCGCTATGTGTAGAAAAAAGTAAAGGTGATACTTTTTTTTATCTATATATATAAAGGAGAAAAGCGACTGACTGACTGAGTGACTAATCACGAAATCTCTGGAACTATTCAACCTACAGACTTGAAATTTGGTAGACATGTTCCTTTGATAGAGTAGACATCAGCTAAGAAAGGATTTCCCGAAATTCGAAACGCAAGGGGCGTTACGGGGGGTTAAGGGCTTTAATAATAACTGTTTCCATGTTTAAACTACTTGATGTACAATCTTGAAATAGGGTAAGCGGATTCCTTTCAGAGAGTAGCGATCCGCTACAAAATGAGTTTGCTGAAAATCGACCCCCAAGTGGCGTTGCAGGGGCTTAGGGGGCGTTATAGATAATTATTTCCATTTTTAAACTATTTGACGCACTATCTTTAAATTTGATATATAGATTCCTTTCGTAGAATAAAGATCAGTTACAAAACGGGTTTTGTGAAAACAGACTTCTAAGTGGCGTTGCGGGGGATTAAGGGGCGTAATAGATAATTATATCCGTTTTTAAACTACTTCACCTACCTGCTTGAAAATTGGTAGGTAAGTTTCTTTCCTGGAGTAAATATCCGCTACAAAATGGGTTTTGGGAAAATTGACCCCCAAGGGTGTTACGGGGGCGGGGGGGGGGTTTAAGGGCGTTATAAATTTCTATTTTTAAGTTATTAGACGTACAGTCTTGAAACTTAGTAAGCAGATTCCTCTCATAGGGTAGAGATACGCTAAAAATGGGTTTCGTGAAAATTGCCCCAAGTGGCGTTGAGGGGACTTAAGGGGTGTTATAGATAATTATTTCCATTTTTAAACTATTAGACGCACAGTCTTTCTATTTGATAAAGAGATTTCTTTCATAGAGTAGAGATCAGCTATAAGAAGGTTTTGTGAAAACAGACCTCTAAGTGGCGTTGCAGGGGAATAAGCGGCGTAAGAGATAAATATTTTCGTTTTTAAACTATTTGACCTACCTGCTTCAAAATTGGTAGGAATGTTTCTTTCATGGAGTAAATATCCGCTACAAAACGGGTTTGGAGAAAATTGACCCCCAAGGGGTGTTGCAGGGGGTTAAGGGCAGATATAAATAATTATTTCTTTTTTTAAACTATTAGACTCACAGTCTTGAAATTTGGTTAGCAGATTCCTCTCATAGGATAGAAATACACTGCAAAATGTGTTTTGTGAAAATCGACCCCTAGGTGGTGTTGCGGGGGTTCAAGGGGCGTTATTGATAATTTTTTTGCATTTTTAATTAATTGGACGCACAGTCTTCAAATTTTGATAAGCAGATTCCTTTCATAGAGTGCAATTCCCCTACAAAATGGGTTTTATGAAAACAGACCCAGAAGTGGCGTTGCGGGGGCTCAAGTGGAGTTATAGACAATTATCCCCATTTTTAAACTGTTAGACGTACAGTCTTGAAGTTTGATAAGCAGATTCCTTTCGTAAAGTAGAGAACCACTACAAAATGGGTTTCGCGAATATCAACTACCAAGTTTAATTTCGGGAGATTAAGAGGCGTAATCGATAAATACTTCCATTTTTAAACTACTTGATCATCCTGCTTGAAAATTGGTAGGCATGTTCCTTTCATGAAATAGAGTTCCTCTAACAAAGAGTAAAATGAAAATTGACCCCTAAAGATGTTTGCGAGGGGTCAAGAGGAGTTACAGAAACAAATTCCTGTTTTTAATTGTTAGACCCATATACTTGAAATTTTTTAAGCATGTTTTTTTTTGTTGAATAGGGATCCACTAAGAATAAATTTTAAGCAAATCAAGTTCTGGGGGTTGCAGGGGGTTACTGGGACGTATTGACAAAAAAAAGTACTTTTTTTGAGCTACAAGGACTATAATAATGAAATGTGGTTTGCATTTTTCTTTTGTTGAATTGAAATCCGCTAAGAGTGGTAATTTTGGAAAACGGCTCTCAACGGGATTACGGGGATATTTATAGTAAAACTTTTGCTTTTTTCTGTTTGATTTAGACTTGAAATTTGGCTTGCATGTTCAATTTACGGAGTAGAGATCCACCACGAAAATTGGTTTTGCGGGAATCCACTTGGTTTTTGAGTTACGAAAGAGCAAACATCATTTTATGCTTCAATTTTAGAGATTTTTAGAAAATACAAATTAGATGAGTTCTGCTCTTTTTTTTTTATCAACAGGTGACAGTTACAGGTATAAGTATATTTTTCTATTCAATCGAATTCTTAATGCTAGGACTTAGATATCAATAATTTATACATATATATAAGCAGTAAAAATTTATAAAACATCATGAAATACCCAGCGAAGCGGGCGGGTAACAGCTAGTAATTTATAGTTGTAATGTATAAATTCAGTTTGTTTTTAAAAAAAAGCCCAAGTCTAGTGTAGTTCAACATTTTTCTAGTATTTCATTTCGAACGGAAAATGTATTGTAATCCGATTAAAACATTTTATAGCATAAAAATAAATACATTTATCTATATAATTACTAATATTAATATAAGTTATCATTACATCTCTTTTAAAAATACTTTTAGAATTTTATGCATTTGATTATAAAATTAAACCTTAATCCAAATATTATGAAACAAAGGATAATATAAAATACAATATAAATCCATACAAGCTTGTGTTGCCAACTCGTCCTCAAAATGTTCTTTTGAATTATTTTTCTGTCTGAACATAAACATTTATTAATTCAATTCGTTATTATATCTACACACTAGTTTTAAAATATCAGAATAATTTACAACGATTATTATTTTACTGATTCTCAAGCACGGCAAAGTTATCAGATTAGTCTAAATTATTTAAATGAATTTAAAAAAAAGGGAAAAAAACAAATACACTCTTTTTTTTTTATCGGATCACCTTTATTCTAATGTATTTCCCTGTTTTTGACATAAGAAAGAAATTAAACAACTTTCTTTCAGACAAGGGTCAAACTAAACTTAATGCCATACAACAGAAGAACGTTATAGAACCATAAAAATGTGGTAATGTAACATAATTTAAAGAAATTTGTTAAACAAAATTTAAAAATTATATTAAAATTTGTTACCTAATTAGGCGCAGTTGATTTTTTACTACCAACTTGGCCTATTGATGTATAGGGGGGGGGGGAGCAAAATTGTAGACACTTTTTTAAATTGTTTATGCGTTTGTAAGTTTGTATGCTTATAAAAAATGTTACGATGCACAAAATGCAAGTCTTTTATATCATTTTAAAGATAATTTAATACGAAATTCAATACAAAAAATTAAACTGAAATATTTGCAAAGCGAAAAAAGTTATGCTACAATAACTATCAATATACCTTAGGCACTAATTATAGCAGTGCTTAGTCGGGTAGTATTTGTTTTTTATTACAGCTTCACATCCATGTTTCATTGAGTTTAAAATAGTTTCAATCTCTTCCTTCGTTATTACATGATGCCAGGAAACAATTACATCCTCAATTAGTTCCTTTTTATTTCACGGGTACCTCATTCGGACAGGAGTTTTCAAACGGTGCCATACGTTTTCGATAAGATTGAAATCAGGACTTTGCTTCCTGGCCAGGACAAGAGCTCGATGACCTTAGAACGATACCAGTCATCCGATTACTTTACTGTATGGCAAGGAGAAGAATCTTGCTGAAAAATAAATGAAGCATTGCTGATAAATAGATCTCTGATGGAAGGTAGAAGTTTGGGTTCTAGAATGGTGTCAATGTATTTTCTAACATTCAGTATCCCATCAATGATATGAAAGTGACCGATAGCTTCTGCTGATATGCAAGACCAAATATAAAACTACAGTAGAACGTCGTTTATCCGAATCAATTGGGACCGGACACTGTTCGGGTACGCGATTGTTCGGATAACCGACAACCGAATGCGATCCATGCAGTATATGATACTGGACACTATACAAATATTGAAAATCATCACATGCGGGAAACGTGCTTGAAGAAAAAGCGAAATAGGTGCAAAATGTCGTAATTTTTCCTTGGTTGGGGAAAATAATCACTTATTTTTCGCTGTACCACTGTACACATTCGTTTTTTGAATGCAAGGTCTCTGATTCTCTTCTACATCAGTAGTTGAGTAGGACAGCACTCTTATTGTGGTTCGAGCAACTCCATAACTGTCTCTAACACAGTAAACGAGTCAGAATTTAAAGGACCCCTGCTACTTTCGTTGCAGTGTGTGTTGTACTCGTCTTCATCCATTTCATCGTCGACAGGATCGGATTCTTCTTGCGCGGAAGTCACAATCTCGTCATCATTTAGCATTTGAAATCCAGTCTTCTGCATCGCATCCCATCCAGGTTTCTACATCAACAGAACTCAACAAAAGAGCACGTATACACCCCCTCACTTGGAAACAAACTGACCTAATATTCCGCGCAGATGTTTACCAAATCACACAACTGAAATTCCCCAAATATTCCTCACCTTGGGATTTCCTGTCACTTTTGGTCTCACACGAAACAACTTTTGAGCATTGCAATGTTCGAAAACGTATCAGGACTTGGGTTCGGATATTTGGCGCTCCGGATAATAATCGTTCGGATAAACGACGTTTTACTATATATGGGTACTTCACAGTTGCCTCGAAGCAGTCAGAATGTAGCATTTTACCTATTCTGTGTCTTACATATTTTCATCTATCACTATCGAATACCAATATCTTAGTTTCATCCCTCTATATAGCTTGTGACCACCAATTATTTTTCCAATTAATGTGATCTGACCAATGTAGTCTTTTTTTTAGTGCTGCTGTAAAATGAGAAAAGTCTTTTTCGTGTAATACTACCTCTTAGTCTAACATCTGCTAATTTTCTCCTGATAGTTTTGGAGCTGACAGAAATACCAGTATCATTCAGATAACTTCAGAGGACGTTGATGACATTCTTGAGACAGTATTTTTGTTCTTCAGTCATCAACAGATGGGATGCACTTTTTTCGGCCTTTTCCTGCTTTATTTTTTATTACATTTGTCTCCTGACATCCTAAAGAAAACTTTCAATCTCCAGATGTAGTCACTGAACCACCCACCTGTGTGTCTTGCAAGTTTAACATAGGAAATACCACTTTCGCGTTACACATCTCTTTCTAAAGTGGCGAATTTACTCTTTTATATGATGTCATTGCTTCTTGATTAAATATCGTTGTTGTCCAGTCCTATCGAAAACTTGTGCCATCGTTTGAAAACTCTCGTCCGAATGAGGTACCCATGAAAAAAAGGAACTGATTGAGGAAATAATTGTTTACTGGCATCATGTAATAATGCAGGAAGGGATTAAATTGATTTTAAGCTCAATGAAACATGGATGTGAAGCTGTAATAAAAAATAATTGCTACCCCACTAAACACTGGTAACTCACAGCTATCATCAGTACTTAAGGTATATCAATACTTATTTCAGCATAGATTTTTTGTGTTGTAAATATTTGGGTTTTGTTTTTGGTATTGAATTCAGTATTACATTATCTTTAAAATGATATAAAAAACTTTGCATTTTGTGCAACGTAATATTTTTTATAAGCATAGAAACTTAAAAAACATAAAAATCCTAAAGAGTCCACAATTTTGGCCACTACTGCATAACTATAAGGAGAATCAAATTAAACTTTATCTAAAATTTTACATCCTATTTAATCTTTTATTTTACCGCAGTACATACCCGCGTATAAAACAAAACAGCTAGTACTTTCTCAAAGAGATACGAAGTACACTAGATAATAAGTACTTTCTCCAGCTTTTTAGGGTCATAGCGCATAATTTCCCACGCGTTCCTCTCCATTCGAAAGCTTACTAAAATTATTTGGTAGTTGTTGAAATAAATACAGAATCCAACTAAAAATTGGGGACATGTCAAGTGGTTTGATTTGCTGACAGGTTCTACAGAGCTGTCTCATGGAAGAATAAGAAAACTGTTTCCGAAGGGTTCCTTCGCGAAACGTTACATTATATTATGTATATGTTACCGGCAAAGTATGAAATCGGGCATTCTATAGAATGCCTAGGCATTCTATACAATGCCTAAATCTAGCCGGCAATGTATGAAATGATTCCTATTTCACACATTGCCTAGGCATTCTATAGAATGCCTAATGAGAAACCGGCAAAGTATGAAATACATCTCAGATTCGTTTTGAATATTGTCATTTGGCAAGACATAAAACTTTTAAAACGTGTCTCAGGCTCAGAATTTGTTAGTTGTACATTGCTGTTTGTTCGGAAATGTCAAAATGCTCAATTTTACTTAAACTTGTTCAACAAAAAATTGTTTTTTTCTTGTGCTGCCTGAAAATGGAGGAGCAAGCTATAGTGTTGGAGAAGGTGTCACGATCTACAGCAGGGGTCGGCAATCTATGTCACATGTGGCACGCGGTACAATTTTCAATTTCTGCTCAACAAATTTGTAAATTTTTCAATTGTTTGATTTTCAATATTCGTATAGTTTCCGGTTTCATATACTGCATGGATCGCTTTCGGTTATCCGAACGGTGTCTGGTCCCAATTGATTCGAAAAAACGACGTTCTACTCTACTGCAAATTATAAAATCAAAACAATTTAAAATATAAATAATCAACGTCACACCCTCAGTGGGGCACCGTAAAATTATCAAACGCTGACCGGTCCTGAAGATAAAAATGTTGGGTAGAACTGTTATACAGTATTACGTCATGGTTTTTTTCCCCCAATGGGGCTACAGATTGGTATTTTTACCATTTTCAGACCTAATACATTCCCCAGGGGCTGCTATCCCTTTTTAGTGTGGCACCATGTAAGCGATACCGATTGCCGCCGGTAATTTTGACACCCAGTTTCCATCCCAGAGGGAGGTACCTGAGCTCTGAACTTGTTCTAATTTGCCAAGAGCAAAATTAAATTCCGAATTCTGGGGATGTGATAGAATTCTGAAAGAACTTTCAACCAAATACAAAAATGTTACATGTTATGATATTGAACTTGTACATCCACCTTTGTGAACCTTGCCAGAAAAAACAGAAAATTATTTTTAAAAAAAGTATTGTAGTAAAAACTTTGATTTTTTTCCCGAATGCCAATATATTGGCAATTATAATGAGTGGGAAATAGGATGGTTTCTATCAACTTAGAACTTCTGAAGGAATTCGAATACAAGTAAGTATATGCGAAATAACAATTTAGCAATAATTTTTTTTCAATAGCAAACTCATTTTGTCAGAATAACATTTGTACATCTAGGAATGTAAGTCATTGATATAATATCCTTATCATGACCTTTTTTCATACTTTGCCTAAACAGATTTAGGCATTCTATAGAATGCCCGCATTTCATACTTTGCCGGTAACATATATATATATATATTATATAACCTAGTAGCATTAATCTCTTTCTAGTATATATCTTTCCATAATATTATTTTCATCTGCTTTACACATTCCTACTATTTTCAAACAAAGTTTGCTATTTCTACTGAAGCATAATATTGGTTTTCTTGGATATATTTCCTCGAGATAACACTAAAAAGAAAAACTGTCAAATTTATCATAGGTGGAAACCAATTAGTAATTTCAAAGTTAATTTGCTACTGAATTTTTGTGATTTATTCCTGGAAAATGCTGAAAAGCTACGTGATTAACTAACTTGCCTGAGAGTTGTTTGTGGCATCAAACTGATGGCAATAAGTTTTAAGAGTATACAAAAGCACAGAACCAGGGACGTCTTAAGACACTTTGAGGCCCTGGGCTCAGAGAAGACTTTTTCAAACCCTGGGTCCCTATGCAAAAGTATCTGAGATTGCACCTGATCAAATTGCACCCGAGATCTTTCAAAGTAGGCAGTATATACAATGCATTGTCAAATGAAACAAATAAATGTGCACGACTCGTAATCTCAAAACCTTAGGCACAAACCGGCTTGACCGATGGCCGCATTTCGACTAGAGGAGTTAGATAAATGATTGTTTAAGGTATTAGACCTTGGCCTAGACATGAATAACGGTCATCACATGATAAAACAGTCTGACCACTTTTGTTTGTTGACATGCAGTTTGAAATTCCCTGTTATTCGGAGGATATGTACGGGAAAAATATTTGACCACTAAAATTGTTCGAATTATAAATCTTCTTAAGACAGCGAAACAAGGCCCCCACCAAGGGCAAGGCCCTGGGCCTGAGCCCAGTTGGCCAATGCCTTAAGACGTCCCTGCAAAGAACAGCTGTTTTCAGAATAATAATGTTATTTAATTCATATTTTAGCCCTCATAAACATTCAGCAAATCAATTCTAATTAAAACAAAATGTATATCAAATTGGTGGGAACAGAGATCTAAAACTTTTAACAAAATATCTCGTACAGTTACAGAATAACATGAATGAAATGAATGTGATAGTACAACCATTTTCTCTTTTAAACTATTTCAATAACAATTTTTCAATGCATCTTGATTATCATTAAAATTTAGTGAAATTTTAAGCTGATAAGATATTTAGGTAATTTTTTCGCTTGTTTTCAACTGTTTTAGCAAGAATGATCGAATATTTCCCTCTTCACATATCTCAAAATTTTGAACGTTTAAACTTCGTTGGTGTTTGGATTTTCTAGTACTTATGCATTTTTGTATCGAGTTTAAAATTTTGAACTTGTTTTTGAAAATGATTAATCAATATAGAAAACAGTACAAAGTATTCCTGCTGTAAATAATGGACCGGGTGGTCTGAGTAAGTGGAGCGTAGTTGACACCCCGCTCAGAACCCACGTGGTTTATCTCGATAGAAACCATATGTAACGGATTCTGTCTCAGTTGAAATCTTGAACTTGGCTTCAGCGTAACTAGACATGCTGTTGTTTACTCGTATTTTTTTTAAATCGGACTCTTTTTCTTGGCTTCGGTGTCCAGGTGTCGTTGTTTACTAGTATTTTTATCTCGAATATTAGAATTTTCTTTAGTTTCAGTCTAATTAATGTAATGGTTTAATTTTTGAAAGATTGTTAAGTTTATTTTTGAAAGTTATTGTTACCAATAAATCCAAGAAAAGAAAAGTTCCAGGACTCCAGAATATCATTATGATTATTATTATTTTATAATACCACACACGCAACAGTATATTCACCCCAATTCCATTTATGCTAGCCTCGATACACAGTGTACTAAATTCTACATCTTGATACGAATGATGTATTGATTATATCTATCTATCATGAGATGTCAGTTTATTCTTTATAAAGGCTTTTATAGAGTGTGTATTTTATTCATGTGTGTAACAGCTTAATAATTAAACTTCTTTTAACTTTAATGCTTCCTAATGCAGAAAAAGAGAAGAAAAACAAACCCCTTTTGTTCACAAAATATTTCGCTATAATATTTTATTTCAATAAAGTAATTTATGCGATCTTCAAAAAATTTTGAAAGTACATTTGAGATAATTTTTCCGATTAAAATGATTTTCTCATCACAAATCCCTTTCTATATTGCTCTGTTCATATCTTCGAAAAATTCATTACATGTATTTGTGTAAAAAAATAAAATAGATAGTATATAAAATTTTGTTTAAATTTAGAGCGACTATTGAGGCTATATAAGGCTTTCCAATTTTTATCAGTACATCTTTTACAGAGGATACTTATGAAGTTTTTTCTTTAAGTTCCACCAAGCAATAAGTCTTCTTACGCAAAAAACATTCTTTTATCTTAGTGGAACCCCTATGCGTGACATGAGACTTGGTAAAGTTAACACCAAGTAAAACCTGCTAAGACTACTGTGAATGTGATCTATAAAACTAATAAGTGCCACGCTCTAGTCCTACGAAAATTTCCCTCAGGCAGTGGCAGATGTTAAATCACTCTGTAACTAGGTAAAAATCTAATCGCAACAAAAATAATCATGGGCGAAGAGAGGGGAAAAACCGCACGAGTTTTCTCTCTCAAAAACTAACCTCCATTCTCGTTTGCTGATTGCTCTTAACACAATGACGCGATTTTCCTAGGAAAGCCGTTAACACAAGCGCTTTACAAATGACCGAACGTCACGTTTCACACGAGAAGGTGGTGGTTTTCTCAACTCCAGGGTTACTACAGTGTTGAATTATTGCTCAGAATTTCCTTATTCTTCTCAACATTGACGTCGGATCTATTCGTCGGCACAGACAGAAGAAAAAAATGAATGATAGTTTTACGTTCTGAATAGTTCCGATGTCTGTTTAGAGTTGTGGTACTGAGTTCTTTCGGTGTTAGATTTTATTAGGATGTCTTGTTTGGTTTGGGTTATTTTGGGCTCGAACATTTTTTTTCCCATTTCCTTTTTTAAAAACATTTCAAGAGGAATAAATCACACTTTAAAAGAGACAAAAAGACATTGCTATCGAAAAGAGACGAATATAATCGTGCGATTTAACGATATTTACTCAAGAAAAAAATCATGTAAACAATTCTTTTGAGTTCAAATATTAACTTATCTCGGTTTCTAGATAAAAGAATTATCATAATGCCAAGTAATAAACATTTGCCTGTTAAACAGTTGATTAGTGTTATTAAAGATTGTTGCAAAATGCTTCGCAAATATTTATATATGATTAACTTCAAAACAAACATTTTTAGAATAAAAAAATAAAATGGTTGTAAACATTTAAAAGATGCTTTGCCCTTACGGATTATTGAATCTTCAAATTGGATGAATAGTATAGCTTTTAAAAAGTAAGAATTTTCCTCGAAACTATTTATCTTAACTTCCTCTTTTGCAGTAAAGACAATATTTTATGAGTTTTTTTTGTTTTAATTAATAAAAATAACCAGATTTCATAAATAATCAAGGAAATTATCCATCATTGTGTATTAATGGGAAGCAACAATATGAAAATGTCATTGATAACAGAAGGTTTGATAAATAATTGAAAAACAGAATTAATGACGATTTACGAAATTTATTCAAGATTGAATGCGAATGATGAATTGAAAAACTAAAATTAATTTCCAATTGATTCTAATGAAAAACGATTCATTTGAAGCTGTTTCAATAGCATCATTTATTTCCTGTTTTTTTAAAAAAAATAATTTGCCTCTTAAAGGGATAATAAGGTCTTGCTATATAAATGTTACATCGCATTAATCATGAAGTGTATTTTTAAACATTATACATGTTGTTGGTGAACTTCAGGGGAAAAAATAAGAACAGTGATAGTACGCGCGTCAAGATAAACAATTTTTACTAAGGAAATCAACTATATAATTAGAAAAATGGTTATTTAACTAAAACTAATAGAGATACTTTAATAAAGAAAAGAAAGGAACTTAAGTGAAATTTATAAGTCATCTCTGGGGAACAAAGGTGTTTCACTAAAAGTGAATTAAAACTTTGTTGCGTCGCTGTGAATCTGCAAATAATGGATTGTTTTTTGTATTTTTTCCCTTCTTCCTTCATTGTTATTTATCTCTGCATCTACATCCTTCTATAATTCTCTATGTCAACTACACAACAGCGATCTTAGGTGCCACTTTGAGCAGATATTTTAAATTGTAGAAAATTATTAAAAAATCGTTACATTTTTTTTCCTGTGTCACACACCCAAACACAAATTATCGATCTTATTATTATGTGCTTTTGCACTATTTTTCTGACAGAATAAACTGATTGCTATCCTGGTTTCCTGAGCAAAAATTGACTATCTTGACATATACAGTTAGCCTTCTTTTTTGTCGGCAGGGTTCAGGACAATTCTAAACTTGTAAACAACAGTAAACTTATTTTACTGAAACTAAATTCACGGAAAGACAATGAATGTGTTGGTTGCGTTTCAAATTTAATTTTGTTTCAAGTGATTGTTCCATACAACCAACACAACAGATTTAGCGGATTTTCCATTTGACAATATTGAATAGAGTCATCAAATTAGTTTTCCCCAAGAATTTCATTTCTTTAAGCGTCAATTAATTCCTAAGAGACCAGTAACTAACTTAATTTAAACAGAAAAAATTAATAATCATCAAAATATTAAATTACTCGTTTTTTGAAGTATATGTAAAAATTTAAAACAATTAATAGTTTAAATAATAAAGAAGTTATTACTATGATAACCTTTATAAAGAATTCACATCCCTTCTTCCCTGTGACCCGGCTAGAGATGTGCGGGGAACTAATTGATCAGACGACACATGAACTTCAATTATTTATATTTATCATTATATTCAAGTTAGACATAAATAACACTCTAAATGAGATAACTTGATCAGTCAAAGCACAAGGGTGAGACGAGATGCTGGGGAGAATATATACAATCATGCAGATCTATCTTTAAGATAACTTTATACAGAACTTGTTTTATTAATGACCTCACTAATACTTTAACTCTCTAACATGAACTTGATTAAGGATCACAGTACCTGAACTCAAGCGGCCTTCTAATCCTTGCGTTTACTTTAACACGGCTCCAACAGTTGAACTAAGCATTTTCTTAAAACTCCGACTTCTCGCTTCCTACTCTGTTTACGTATACGTTTCACTGCCAATTTATAATATTTCTCACCTATCCACAATTCACTTCGCTTTTAAACTATTCTCACCTCACTAACTCTCTAACTCGCGAATACAGAACATACAATGCTGGCCACCGAAAATGCAACACACTGAAGGAAGCACGCAAATAACATATTTACAACATGCATTAGTGGAGGTGAGATATGCAAATAATTAGAATTTCAGCGCAGGCACATATCACGCACGCTTGTGGCGCCCCCTCAAAGCACTATTTAAGGCTTGCAGATTTCGACGATTTCAAGCTCGGCAATTGTGTTTTTCTTGTGGTTTTTTCGAAAAACGATCAGTTATGTCTTGTAGAAAACAGCGATCAGCTTTTGATCAAGTATCCGAGTTCGACAGAGGAAAGATAGTGGCCTATCGAGATTGTGGATTATCTTTCAAGGAAATCGGTAGTCGTGTTGGACGAAACCAAACCAATGTAATGCAGATATGTGACTAATGGATGCAAGAGAGTACGACGGTTCGACATGGTCGATCGCATCCACCTCAGTGTACTACTTCACGTGAGGACAGGCAAATTGTGAGCTTGGCAGTGACGGATCGCTCAGTCACATCACGAAACATGGCACAGCGCATTGAGACTTAACGCATCATTCAGTGTCTGCGCGTACAATTCGACGCCGTTTACAGCAGAGTGGTCTGTCCGCAAGACGTCCATTGCTTGGTTTACCCTTGACGCAGAACCACAACCGTCTCTGCCGCCAATGGTGGGATGAAAGAAGGATGTGGGTGGCAAAATGGAAAAAGTTGTCTTTACTGACGAGTCACGCATCTGTCTGCAATACAACGATGTTCGGATTCGAGTCTGGAGACACCGTGGAGAGTTGATGCTGATCAGCTGCGTTATGCACCGCCACACTGGTCCTGCACCGGGTATTATGGTATGGGGCGGTATTGGGTATCACTCTCGCACTCCTCTAGTACGCATTGCCGGTACTTTAAACAGCCAGCGCTACATTTCCGAGGTGTTGCAGCCAGTTGTCCTTCCTTACCTTCAGGTCTTGGCTACAGCTATATTTCAACAAGATAATGTGCAACCACACGTGGCACGCATTGTCCAAAGGTTCTTCGTCAATTACCAGATTGAATTGCTTCCCTGGCCGCCTCGCTCTCCGGATCTTTCGCCGATAGAAAACATGTGGTCCACGTTTGCTCAACGATTAACCCAGATTACACCCCCAGCTGCCACACCAGATCAACTTTGGCAACATGTGGAAGCTGCTTGGTCTGCTGTACCCCAAGAACACATCCAAAGTCTCTTTGAATCAATGCCGAGGCGTTTTGCAGTGGTGATCTCCAACAATGGAGGCTACTCTGGCTACTGATTCTGGCAGGAATCCCACTTCACAGAAGTCTATAAATTTAATCTTTTGATACCTGGTCAACATGTTATCTACAAAATAAATTTTGTTGTGCTATCTCTTATCTTTCTTGGTGTTGCATTTACGGTGGCCAGCAGTGTATATATTAAACTTAATTTGCATAATCACGCTTTCTGTCTTCGGAAAAAGTTGGTTGAAAAAATGTTTCCCAAAAGGATTCCCCAGAGGTTAATAGAAGGAGCCGTATAGATCTATCACACATTTTATAGCGTTTTTTGTGCATTTAGTAACAATTAAAAAAAAGCTTGATTTTACATATCTTTCTTTAATTTTCTAAAATAAATTGCAATCAATTTGATTAAATATTTAGTTATTAGTTTAAATTAAAATATTTTCTTAATTTTGTTTTTGTTTTCAGTTAATCAATGCTATTTTATAATTGCTCTTATTTGAATTAAAATCGTTCCCCCCAAATGGTGTGATAGAACGTAAAAATTGAGTTTTGAGGATTTATGAATGGAACCCATGACCCTGAATTTCTAATCCTAGACTGCCACCAGACTAAATTGGGAGCTACTGCATCTTAAAGAGTGAATTTGAGGGCTTATTTAAAGTTGAGTAATGGGATACAGAGCTAATTCCTCTAAAGAATGTAAAGAATGTAGTAGAGATAATGCTAAGAGATACGTGTTGAAATCACGTGACTTTGAGGTCGTATAGAGTCAGGTACTCAAGATGTCATCGAAGCCAACGGTGGGTGGAGCGAATGTTACGACAGCACATATTATGTTTTTATTATTCTCTATATTATTCGCCTTTTCATAAATTCATTTTTTTAAAATTAACTCTATTTGATAATTTTATTACAATTTAATTTTTTGAAAGAAATTATTTTGAATTCAAAAATGTGTTTGTTTTAAAAAAATATTTGTGTATATACATTAGTTTTTTGCGCTATAGACTCTTATTAATATACAGTAATTATATATTATAATATGATATCTTATAAAAAACAGTAACATTAAAAAGTTATTATTAATAATAATATAATTTATAACAATAATACATTTATATCTTTTATTATGTTTTTAATTTTCCTCACAATATCGTACTGAATAGCTGCTAAACGACACTAATTAAATTAAAATAAAAAACTAAATAATTAAAACCTAACACAAATATAAATAATATTTGTGAATGACAAAATTATCTAATTTACATTAGAAAATAATAATAATATAATACAAGAAAATATTTATTTTTAGAAAATCCTTAAAATGTATAATTTAGCTATTTCATAGAATATAACTAGGTATTTCATGAAATAACTGTACAAGTCAGTTAAAGTATATAATAAATGAAAAATTTCACTTTACCTAGTTATTTTATGAAATAACTAGTTATTGAATGAAATATCTCATGATAAACCATTAAAGTGAAAAACAAACAATTTCAAATTATTTTATAAATTTTTTGATCGTAAATAGCTAAAATTTCTCGAAAAATATATTTTTACTTATTGCGGATGATTAATTGACAAATAATAAGGAAAAATGGATGTTATAATTTATTATTGCTCATATTACAATTATTAGTTTAACAGAAAGAGAAAAAGAATATGTTGCAGAAATATAGTTATATTTAAATATTACCAAAAAAATACATTCTTGAAGAAAAACTTGCTTTATATATATATATATATAAAGATTGTATTAACTTTTTCATACAAATTAATTTAAATTTGGCGAGATACCTTTATTTTACTTTTTATTATTTATTAGAGAAAATATTGCTGTGATGACACTTTGAACTGCATTGCATATCATTTTTGAAACAAGTACACTTTTTTACGAAGTATACATTTTTTTACACGAGTGCTTTTTAGATCCTTACCCAGTGCCTCATCTTTGAGCTGTTAAAACAGATAAATGCGTTATATCATTATTCGGAACTTCTTCAACGGAAATTAATTTTCGTTCACAAAAACTGAATTGAAATCAAGAGTACAATCGTTTTATTCGGCCATCTTTTGTACCTAATCGGAAAAATTCTTCCCAAAACCTGAAAAAGGCTGTTGAGCGAAAAGAAGAAGAAAGCTGCTATAAACTGTCCATAGGTTCGAGTGCCGTATTTCATACTTTAACGAATCGTTATTCTAAATAATACCTAGTTAAATCGCAGAATTAAATAATTTTATGTACTTTAACTGATTTATCTAGTTATTTCATGGAATACCTATTTATTCTATGTTTTCTACCTATGTGTCTACCTATTTATTCTATTTTTTAAGGGAAAAACCGACAGGATCCTTATCATTTGACCATTGTTCGAAATTAAGATCTCTATTGTCATTAGTCCTCAGATAGTCCAAAAAGGAAATTAATTCGAACTAATCGACCAGACTAAGTCCCAGTTTCCTTTTTAAAAAATGTAAATGAGCATTTAGAATTTGACTGAGAAAAGAGTAGCATATTATAATTCCAAAATATTCCCATTTTCCAAATCGTTTGATAAATTGATTTCTCGATTTTTTTTTGTCATGTTTGATGCTATAACAATATTTAGAAAATGTACTCTCAGTAAAAATAATATGCATTGTTTTCTGTATATTTCTCATTTCTCTAATTTTGTATTGTTGAAACGAGTTATTTTTTTTTTTTGACACATACCAACTCTTTTTTAGACAATATCTCCGACAGACAATCAAAATCAATTACGTAAAACAGCGAAGACAATGACTGTGGTGGGATGAGTAATTTTAAATAATTGTTTTTGTACGACTCATTGACCTTGGAGTTACGAAGATGAATTTGATAGGAAAAAAGTATTTGTTTGCTTTCGGATGTGTAATTCACAAACATCATGGATCATTTGATTAAACGCACAATCGAAGGAAGGTACTTCAACCCGTTTCAAATTTCCTGTTTGAACAGGGAAATCGATAATGAAACGTGTTTTTTCACCTCAAATTTGTTTTTACAGTTGTAGTTGACCTTAATTATCCACTTTAACGGTTTACAGTGTTCACGTCAGTACACCCAAATTTCGACGACCCGGGATATTGTTTTTCTGTTTTGGGAACTTCTCTTTGTGCCATTTAACCTATTCTTTACCTTTCTTTACAAATCACAGATGCTCGCTCTTTCGTAAATCAACAAGTGTTTGACACAGCTTGGACAAATATGGCTCTCATGTCAACAAAAACAACCGATTGAAAAAGTCAAATAAATATAATTTCAGTCGTTTCAGAGAGTTATATAATCAACATCATTAATTTAAATTATGCAATCTTATTATAAATATATATGCATAATCGAAAGTCATTTAATTCAAAAGTAGAGTAGAAGAATTTAATCGAAAAAATTCTTCTTTTTAGAAAATGCTTAGTGCAGTTTAGAAATTTAAGAGTTATATGAATTCAGGGCTCCAATAAAGATAATTAAAATTTAAAAAGGGCTTGACGCTAATTCCATACTATGATATGAAATTTTACAATGTGAAATACGAATACAATCGTTTCTTGGAATAAGGCTTAACAATAAAAGATTTGTCAAAAATAATCTGTTCAATTTTAAAGTGAGGCATTATACATATAAAAAAAAGATTAAAATGCTTAATTGTAAAAGAAAAGCAGTTTAAGAAATAAAGTGAACTTAGTTACTTTAGCATAAACTTCGCACTCATACATTCTTAACAATTATATTTAATCGAGTTAAGAAATAGATAAAATAAATTATCGTACAAGAGAGATTTTAGTATATTAAGATTTCAAAAGTAAAGGTTCCTTTCTGCATATTGTAGTTCCAGTTTTATGTAGAAAAATTAACAATCACTTATTTTGCCAATGAGAGAAGTATAGTTTTTATTGTTAATTATTCATTTTTTACTCAAATGGAGACATTAAAAGAGAGTTTTTTTTATCATAAATTATTATTTCATGCCATACATCTCGTGAATTTTTTAACCTTTTTAATTACTTTCCAACAACGATTTTGGATTTTTAAAAAAAAAATTAACATAATTTTTTATTAAATTATAGCATGAACAAAGATTTTTTTTATAAATATCAAACTAAAAAGAAAACCACAGAAAATTTAGCCATATTAATTTGAGAATGATTCATTTTAATTTTTTACTGAGTATCAAGCATCAACTCTCTATAAAACCTTGACATTTTGCCCAACTCTATCTTTAATTTGGAATGTTGAAATTCTAAAAAATATGTTGGAAAATATTTTAATATCTCATAGAATTTATAATACTTTTTAATTATTTTTCGCACTTTGCGTTAAAAAAATAAGAAAGTCAAACTGAATGGCTAAATATTACATATTAAGATCCTTACTTTTTAATCAATGTTTTGCTTTATAATTTTTCTTAGACAAAGAAGCTAATTCAATCATTGCAAAGAATCGTGGTATTAATACTATTTCTATGGAACTTTTTATAGTATCTTCCAATATTTTTGATTTTATTTAGAAATAAATGGCACAAAATAGCGTTCACAGAATTTTCGTAATAAACTAATTTTATGAACGAGTATATAAAAAGGAAAACAGATTTAATAGAAACTTTCAAACAGATTTCTTACATTTTTTTCACTCGCTATAGGGCAATTTCGGTGATAAAATAGTATTTCCAGCTCTAAAATTAAAAAAAAATTAGCGATATTGAAATTACAAAAATTTTAACTTTATTTGATACTTCTTAAATGTTACTCGATTGTTTTGTGTCCTGCCAATCACAAAATTAAATAAAATAGTTTAAAAAATACAGTCGTAAAAATGTTAGTAACTTTCCTTAAATAAAACACTGGTGATGGTTTAAAAAGAAACCAAATTACGTAGTTTATGGATAAATCATTTATCTTAATTAATGCAGTTAATTAACTTTAAAAATAATTTTCTCACTACCATGTCAAGTTTTCGGTTATGTGATTTTCTGTTTTAAAATTAGCCGTAATTTCAAATTTGATGCAGTTTTGCAGGTAATTATTTGAGGGTTTTAAAAATGTGTTCTCTAGCGTTAAATGAGCGTTTCACACATTTGATAATTAAAAATTTCCTATTCAACACTTTTCAAAACCATTTGGAACTAATAATAGAAAGATTCTTTCAAATGCTTAAATGCAACGTAATTCAAAATAATAAAATTATAATGCAAAATATATGAGTTAATAAATACAGCTACGGAAGTTAGTTATAATTTACCAAACTTTTTTCTCATGTGCGTCGTAAAACTCGTATATATAAATCCGAAATTTAATTCAATTTCTCTCCTTCAACAGTTCATAAAATAATTCAGGTACATATCTTCCAATGAGGAAATACAGATCTTAAAAGACCGCATGCTAAATTTATAAAATGTGATTTTTACGCTATATTAAGTGAGGTAGAACAGTTTGAATCCTTTTCGCGAGAAATTTCTTCGGATCTCAGGAACTACAACAAGTAAAATTCGAAAGAGAATGTGTGTGTGTATGTCAACTATATGCTGATCCTACTGTACCAAATTCTTCAAAAGTTTGGGTTTCGTAATGGAAAAGTTTTGCTTTAGAAGTTAAATTATGTAAACGATGTTAATTTAGTTAATTGATTTAGCCCTTAGACTTTTCATGGTTTGGGGCTAACACTATTTTCCTCAATCTGTGATAAAAAAAATGTGAATTTTTTTTCATGACAGTACGTACCAGCCTGAAAAAGTAATGGATTCGAGTTCTGGTGCCATTCAAAAGGTTCTGTGTAGATGGGGTGATATCTATTGAGGCTCAAAGTCCACTTAGTAACCGTGGCCAAAGTATTGCAACGGAATGTAGCAGCCATAGAGGTTAAAGTTTTAAAGCTCAGATGTACTATTTCCCCCATTGGATTAGTAGTATAGAATGGGTCATATCAAAAGAATTTCGCTCAAGTACTTTTTGTTGCATGCATTCAATCTCGTTTCTAAACAACACCAGATTTCCACAATTATTTTAAAGTTAAAATTAAATAAAAAAAAAGCCTATACAGTAGAACGTCGTTTATCCGAACGTTTATAATCCGAAGCGTCAAGTATCCGAAACAAAGTCCAGATACGTTTTCGAACAGTGCAATGCTCAACATTTGTTTTCCGTGAGACCAAAAGTGACGGGAAAACCCAAGGTAAGGGATAATTAAGGAATTTCAGTTATGTGATTTGGTAAACATCTGCATGGAATATTAGGTCAGTTTGTTTCCAAGTGAGGGGGTGTATACGTACTCTTTTGTTGAGTTTTGGTGAGGGATAATTAAGGAATTTCAGTTATGTGATTTGGTAAACATCTGCGTGAAATATTAGATCAGTTTGTTTCCAAGTTAGAGAGTGTATACGAGCTCTTTTGTTGAGTTTTGTTGATGTAGGAACCTGGATGGTATGCGATGCAGAAGACTGTGTATTTCAAATGCTAAATAATGACGAGATAGTGACTTCCGTGCAAGAAGAATCTGATTCTGTCGACGATGAAACGGTTGAAGCTGAGGACAACAACAATCAAAGTAGCAAGGGTCCATCCAATGTTGACGTGTTTACTGCGTTAGAGACAGCTATGGAGAAGTGTGAACAACCATCAGAGTGCTGTTCTACTCAACTACTGTGGTTCAGAATTATGAAGTTTACCGCCAATAACGAGGCTACTGAGCAATCGATTCACCAACCGACCTTAGATTAACCAATTTTGAAATAATAATTGTTTTTGGACCACCGATCATCAAAATATAAATGTTTTACTTTACAAAAACTTTTTTGTTTAATAAAAAGATGTTTTCAAGTTTAAGTATAAACGTTTGAAAAATGCTGCCAACCGTCAAATAATTATCTTTTTAAACGTAAAATACATTTTCTGAAAAATGAATTTTTGCATCAATATTTTAAAAATGTTGATTTTCTCACAAAATGTTTCATTTCAAAACATGGATATAATTTTCAGAATATTTTAAAAGGGGTTTGGCTTTAATAGGAAATCGCTATGTACAGAATTATTTTTGTAGGGAGCACATTTCGATTCCATTTAGGCAATTTTGAATCCTGATGAATTGTTTTCTTTTTAAGAAAAAAATTGTTTAATTGTTATTGATGGGCCGTTCAAGAATATAATTTTTTATACTGAATTCATTCAACACTTGTTGTACGTCAAATGAAATTGATCGCAATCCTCCTGTTGCGTGATATATAAGTTAGAAAAATAACATGATGACTCTAGTTTCATCCTCGTTACTTGTCCATGGCTTTAAGCTATAATATGCTTTTCCAATAATCAATCCTCGTGTAGTTTCTAGTACAACGTTAATTAAAAATTAAAAATAAATAACTGATATTATTCAAAAAATAAACATTAATGTAAGGTAAAATGTATTGTGATGGTTAAAATTATATTCGTTCGATGGATGGAAGTGTAAAATAACAGGCACGTGTAAAAATTAATTTTTTCATAACCATCGATAAGCACCGATAATTTGTAATTATATATATATAACCATATCGTAAGAAATCTTGCTTGGAACAGTTACATAAATTTTGATTATTTAATTATGTGTATTATAATTATTTACATAATTACACATCGCACAATGATTAGAGCCATTTGAGAACGAATTTCCACAGCTATATAATAATTATAGAAGATATATTAACTATTCAGTACATAACTCTGTATATTAACTATTAAAATATACTATATTAGTACATAGTTAATATAACTATTCCTAGTTATAAGATAGTTTTTGCCCTGATTTTGTTTCGAAATGCAGCACAGAAGCAAGATTTTTTTGTTTATTTAGAGTATTTAAAGTAATCGAAATGTAGTTAGCTGATTTTAAATTGATTAAAACATTTACTTCTGTTATACATTTAACGAGAAATATAATATAAAATACATAAGTGTTATCACAGACAGGGGTAAGTAACATCTACTAAAATAATTCTTTTGAAATAGACAACGGTCGGTTTGAGAAGCGTCAAAAACAAAAAAAAAGAAACTTTCATTTAGAATTACTGGAAATGTGATGAAAATGGCCACTCTAAAAATGTTTGACAAGATATAAACGAAAATTAAAGTATGTCCACTCGAGACATGAATCGAAGGGGGGAGGGAACTCAATTGAATTCCTCCAGCGCTTATAATTAAAACAGTTTTTTATCAAAAACGAAAGAAATATAATACGCGACAATTTTAAAATGAAAAACGTATGATATTATAGAATAAAGAGACCATAAAACCTCTTTTTACTGTAGCAGTCTCCCTGGAGAATTAAATTTCTTATTCACATTGGAAATTATTTCCAAATTCAATTATTAAAACAAATATCCATTAAAACATCATAATAGAAATTTTGAAGAGAGAAATAGATCAGGGAATCTTTTTTATCTTGAATTCAGAATCTTTTAACGAGTCTGCTTTTTAAAGTGAGAGATACATTAATTTTTTCTGTTCTTCAAAATTACATCGATTTTAATGAGAAAAATTTCAGAAACGCTAGAACTCGGTGCACTTTATGAAAAACGTGATTTGGAACTGACTTATTAAGAATATAAGTTTAAACACTTGTAACAGATGCATCATTTTTGAATCATATTTTTGTTCAAGTAGTTGCTTTTGCGCTAATAAACGAGCTTTCGTTGACAAACCATATTTAGCACGGCACTACTCGCGCAGTGTGTCATACCCACCGTCTAACTTTTTTCAACGCTCCTTCAAAACCTTTTTTTGGAAAATGGATAGTTTCTCGTGTATCTGACTTTAAGGTCAAATCCTTTGTAGGACCTTAGCTTGTAGGCGAATTCTAAATATATATTTTGGGATATCACCTCTTTGGGTATGTCATACCCTGCGCGTGAATCACCGTTAAAGTTCTGAATGCATGAACACGTTTTAAATCTTCCTTATTTTATGGCGTATTATTGTAGTTATGGTGAAGAAATGTGATATTTAAGTAATTCAATAAATGCAGTATTTAATAGATGTAGTACAACAGTATTTTCGGATGAAGAAATTCTCTTCGCGATTATGATGAGGAAAAAGCAAATAAAGAGTATAAAAGCAAGTATGATTTCTCCACTGAAATCGATCTAGATTTAGAAAAGGGAGACACTGTTGAAAATAAATGTTTTATATGTAAAGACATAAAAACATTTGAGAAGAACGTAATTTTAAAGGAGATACTGGTACACATCTTATCCACTTTCAGATGAACTTTTGAAAAAAAAAAAACTATTGCTGGAACAAAATAAGAGAAAATAAAAAAGAAACTCCGAAATTTTTAAATTTAAAGAATAAAGAAGTTTACTACTATATGCTTAGTTAGAAAAAGATACAGATTAAAAAAAATTAAGATCCAGTGAAAACATCGCACTCACTCATGACTCGATTAAAGGAGTGCATAAACAATGCACTGAATGCCCTTATAAAAAGAACAGAAAAACTAAATTTACGTGTGAAAAATGTAATAAACATGTTGTACTTCCTACTTTTCTCCTTTTTAACCTTTGTATACAAATTTTACGGTAAAAACACAATGTAAACACCCTTGGGTATGACATACCCAGCGCGAGAACTTTAGGTCGTTTTTTTCACGCGAGTGATGTCGGGTTAGAGGTCTAAGAGGACATCTCTAAATTGCTACTTCGTTCACTGAACTTTTGCACCAGTATACAAGAGGAATTTGAATCCCAGTTAAATTTAATGTACAGTAGTATCTATTGTTTCTACAAGACTATCCTTTTAAAAAAATCAAAAATCAAACTCGTAAATGATCCGCAGTATCTTCGACAAATTTAATTGAACTGTGGGCTTCGAAGTCCTCGCTTAATGTAAAAGTTCTCAGAACAATAGCTCAAGTGAGCATACTAAAATCCATATGTTTTAAGGAGACATCAATGTGTACAATGTATTTTTTTTTTTTTTTTTGACTAACTGTAGCTCGATCTAAGAAATGCCATGGCACCATACTTGGTGTGGAGATTGATGTCGTTGTTGTCTTGTCCTTCCCGAAAGGAAGGAAGGGAAGTTGCCAGAGCCTGAGACAGGCTGGACTTCTAGATGTACACCTGTCGTTGGCCATAGCTTTGAGCACCATACAGGGTGGAGACCAATAATGACATATAAAGTAAAATTCCGTGAAAAATATTAGTTCCAAAAATCTCCGATTGGGGCATTTATGACGTTGCTGTAGCTTACCTAACCAAGAATCAGCATAAAACAAGAGTATGAATGGAAAATCCAAATTTATGCTTTCATATGCGATTACCGTGCCAATAACTTGGGCTATAAAAAGTGTAAGACAACTCTGAAAAAAAGTACTCTCAGCTTAAATGAACGTACATTGTTAAAGCGGAATTATCTAAATCATCTACAGCTCTTTATGAGCTTAGAACCCTACAAAAGGTATGTAAGGGTATATTATTACCTACTGCTTTGAAAAAATTGACTAAGAAGTTCGAAGAAACAGAATTACTGACAAATCGTTCAGGTAGAGGAGGTAAATCTGTGTTAGAAGAGGCTATAACTCATGTTGCCACTATAATTGTTGACGTATTATAGGGAATCCATTGTTGGCACGCATATCATAGACAATGTGGATACATGTCTATGATGCATGTCATGCTGCGTGCAACCGTAGGAAAGTGCAGAGGCAGTCTCTGAGAAGGGGGCGGCGTGGAATGCATGTAGCAGAATTCTTCATCGAGGAAGTGAATGTAATGAATAAAATGTAACATTTCACCATTATTTTGTACGCGTTATTCTTTTTTGTACTACTTTTTTGTATCATACATTTCCATATCGTATCGGTTTTTTTTTCAAAACTAAATTTATTTACTGAATCCTAGTTACTATGCTCCATACCAAGTTTAGTGCCATTGCGGTTGTCAGATCAGGATACATATGTCTCTGAATAGAGTAAGTAAAAAAAATCACTTTATATATATATATATATATATATTAGACAATCACTTGAATACATGATTCGATAGTGGCAAGCCCTAGACTTCTAGGTTTTACTACCAAAATGTAGAAGTCAATAACAAACCGCTCACCAAGATATTGATCTTTTAATATATCTCGTTGAAAAAACCTCGTATTATGCCATTTCAGTGTGGTGTTAATCTGTTCAAAAGAACTATCTTAAATTAAGCTGCTCTGTTCTAGAAAGTGAAAAGTAAGATTGTTGATGCTTTTAAATATGAAAACAACCAAGTTTAAAAGTGATAAAAAAAAGAAAAAAAAAACTCCCGGTTTCAACCTCCTCCCCACCTAAACTAGCAACAACAAATTATTAAAATCGTTCTCATTTTATTTAAAGTTTTATATCTTCAATTGTATTTTATATAATTATATTATTTCTCTTAAAAACTTGTAATTTTATGAACAAGAGTGTTACTGAACCATCTCTACAAACCAATTCACGTAACCATCTAAGATAATTACAAAAGTGTTTTAAAGAAACTCGAAAGAATCTTGTAGATGACATTTTCAAAATAAAAAGGAATTTGGGGCTGTACAACGGGGGTATTTAAAAATTACAGTTTGTACGAAATGAACTGATCAAAATGACATTAGGAATAGATTCTTCCATTAAGGCCCTGATTTATGGATAATTAGCTTCCGTAACTAATTTCAAACGTTTTGGCATTAATAGTTAGAATATCATTAATATTCATTAAAGTCGTAATCGATGCTCTAATTACATCCTAAAAAGAATTGTTAAAATAAGAACAAATTGTGTGAAATAACCGCTCTATTGAGATAAGAATATTTGTATAATATGCAAATTCTTGACAGCAGTGGAATTTTTAAAGACAGGGAATTCGTTAAAAATATCCATTTTACTTGCGCGACTGGAATCAGTTTTTATAATTAAAAAACTGGACTTAATAGAAATTTAATTCAAGGAAAAGCTGAGAAATATAATTTCAAAAAGAATAAATTTTACAACATAAACAAAGTAACCATTTTAGCAGATTTTTCAGACAGTATACTGCTATATACCCATATGAAATTTACTTAAAATTTGTATTGGAGTCATTTAGTTTAGTGATATTTAGTTATTTATGCACTAAACTGCTTTTAACGACTTTTTTACATTTAAAACTGTCTTTGTAAAATGTAAAATGACCCGAGTTTAACTGGAAACACATTTTCAGACAGAAAAATGCCTCGATTTTTGTGAAAATTTGCAACTTTGTACTTCATGTATCCGTTTCTCATACAACATTTTTAAAATTTGAAAACATTCCATAAATAAGCAATTTTTCCTTTTATGATGTGGAGTAAAAAAAGTCTACTCAGATAAAAATGAATAGAACAATAAAATGGGCTGCTCTCTATACGATAGTGAAGTCAGAATATAATGTTTATGCTGCAGTACATTTTTTTATTTGAAAAAATATTCAGATTTTTTATTCTTTTATATTACTCGAAGAGTTTTTTTGTTTATTTGAATGCCCTAGTGAGTGTCCATTAACGGTGAGTGAGTAAGTGAATATTAACGTCACACTGTTCAGTTACACGAGGGTTTTGGGAGATGAAACTCATCATTTTGAATCCTGATCAAGTGTCGAGGACATTTCACCCCCTCTCCTAACTACCACACTACACCAACGGGTGGACGTTTGAGTTCTCGGCAGATTTTACGTGCATCCCTCCCCTACAGAGTGGGTCTTCAGCGGCACTAGGCTTGAACTCCTGACACGCCTGCCACTCATTAACGGCGCACTCTCAAGTGCCGCTAGGGTTGCTGGCGGTGCACCTCGGAATTTTGACATAAAGTGACGAGGGCGACACGGAGCTGGCACTCCACTGTCCAAATCTCCACATTTCACCAACAGGAGACTTGGAGTCTTGACAAATGTAACACCCAGAAACATTCTACACGACTTCTTGAAAGACCTGAGCAACATTCCTGTTTTTGGATCACCTTATTATATGAAATTTCTCGAACAGATTTGATTTACCTATGATTAAAATTTTTATTAGCTTTTGAAACTCTTTGAATATATATCTAACTCCTTTATGTGTAAGGAAATTAAAATACGTTATTATGTTTTGATAATATTCCTTCTGATAAGAATGGAACGCTTTCATTTTGAAAATAGAGGCAAAACTGAAACTCTTTTGTAAGGTATTATATTCGTTTCCCTCAATATCTTTGTTAATAAGAATCTGAAATTTCATTTTAAATGAGCTTATTTTTCATTCATAGTCTTCAATGATGAGAAGTTTCTTGTTTGTAAGTGCAATAATAAAAACATTATAATTTAACAAGATTTTATAATATGAGTGGTTTTATTAATTATGTAGCCAAAAAAAAAATTACCTTTCAGATTTTACTTCTATTCAAATATGAACTTACTATATGTTTCCTGAAATTTTTTAAAATTATTGTTTTCAATAAAATTCTAACCATAATGAGACATATTTTTTCCCCGGATATTATATAATGACAATTGTCAATGGTATTCAAATTAATTCATTATTTTTGCTTTTGATGACGAAAGTGGGGAATAAATTCCGATAGAATTCGGAATTGAAAACAATTTTAATATCTTTTATATTGACTAAGAATGTACATATAAACCTTTCGCAAGAGTTTTTCAATAAGCATTAGAAAAAAAAAAGAAAAATAATTGGAATATAGTAATGCGTTAGATTAAGCCTTTCCTATGGACGGCTTGTGAAATTGAAAAATAATTCACTATTGAATTTATTGTAAATATTGTTAAGATTCCTTGTTAAAATAATAATGGAAAACTTGAGAAACCATCTTTTAATTCAGACAAGTATTAACTTCTAAAAAAATATATATATAAGCAGACTAGTTAGGGAAAAGAAAACCTTTTCAATACAGTATAACTATAAACTTTTGTTACGCCTTTTAAAAACTTAAATTATTAGCTTTTCAAAACAGAGGACGAGAAAAAATATTTCAAATTAATGTTGTATGAGATGTGTGTTCAAAAGTATCCATCTTTTACTCATAAAAAAAATATTCTTTTCTCAACGATTTAGCCCACTGTCGAATAATTTAATATTCTTCTGGCTTGTGACCTCTGAGATTTAAATATCCTAACTAATATAAATGCATTCAAATATATTTCGTGAGCGTTTGTTGAAAAATATTTTTATCTATTTTCTAATACTTATTTTTACTGAATTAAAATCCTTAATTAACATAGGCCGTGGTAGCCTAGTAGTCCTGGTCACGAACTCGTGGTCGGCTTCATCGAGTCACGGGCTCGAGTCCTGTTGTCATTGAAGATTCACCGTGTAGGGTTGATGCGCGTTAAATCTATCGTTTCTCAAAGTTCTCGCGCGGGAGGCATGGAAGTTAGGAGAATGGAGTGCCATCCTTGTCAGTTGACTGCAGTTTAAAAGTCCTAGATCCGCGTGTCCCTCGTGCTGTCTCAGTGTGTGGCATTTATTAAACGCTCCTTCATATAGCTTTATATAACATAAGATTCCTGTATATATTTCTAAGAAAATTAGGGCTCATTTTTTAACAGTATGCTTTGGAGTCTTTATCATCTTGAAGCAATGGTTACTGAAACATTTAATTTTTAAGGGAAGTATACTACTTTTTTTCCTCACAAGTGAGCGAACGCAAATTAACGAACTATAAAACAACACGAGAGAGGGTTATTGGTGGAATACTCAAGAGAACCGAACTCACCTGAAAGGGGTTTAAAGCTTCAAACCAGTTCCCTGAGAAACGACCACCCTCGCGTTCAGTCTTTATTGAACAAGTGTTTATTGTTATTGGCAACAGAGAACTCGCAATTTGAACATCGGTCAAGTGACGAGGATGACAGCTGTGCTGTGGGGAAAACCCCTCTCCAAATTTTTATACTATGCCAACGGAAAGATGTTGAGCCACGACAGAACTGCAGATTCAACATCTCTACACGGCGAGTCTTCAGCGGCACCAGGATTCGAACTAATGACATACCTCCCACGAGTTCATGACCATAAACACTAGGCTACCATGGCCTTTTTCCTTGCAATCATTAGGTCTAAAACCTTTTTTTTTGTTTCGTATTTACGACAAATTAAATCTTGAAAAACAAATACAGCTTATCAGCTTAAAATTCACTAGCGTGTACTCATGTTGACGTTACCAACAAAGTCAAATTTGAAATAATATCTTTCAAATAAAATATGCAGAAGAATGTTCTTAAACTGTTAATATCTGTAAGTTGTACAAATTATGTTACATATTTTGCGTTGTATAAATATGTTAAAAATAAGATTTAACTACAGCTAAAACTGTTTTAGTCTATGGAACTATTAAGTGTCTCAGTTGTTTACACTTTTGTTAATTTATCTCATCTTATTTTTTGAGCTATAGTTGCAAATTTTGAGTTTATTTTCAGCATGGAGATTTAATTAACTGCAGTTAGACAAATTTTGTAGACTGAAAAGTAAATACAGTTTGGTCCCGTTTTAAGGAATTTCACGATTTAACGAATTTATCTCTTTCCCCGAATAAAATGAAGGAAAAACCACCCATTTAATGAATAGTAAATTTAGAATTAACGAATTATTTCAACAGCTGAAATTTTTTTTTATTAGTTTAAGAAAAAAAATTGGAGTTTTTCAAATAACATCCTTTTTGTCAGGAACAGAAAAATAATTTTCCTATAATTAGCACATTTCAACGGGAAAGGGCGAAGACCATTAGCAGATGAGTCGGGAATGTAACCTAACGTGGGAGTCTTCAGTAGGACTGGATAGATTCCTTTCTTATCTCATCCCAATCCACAACGCAGGGGAGATTTTACGATTGTTATACATTTGATGACGTACTGCTTATTTATGTAACTGAAGTGGAGAAAATTGTTGATTTGTTGGAGCCAATGAATAGCAATTCTAATGCAAAAATCGATAGTGAAACTTCTATCAAAACTGTTACATTTCTAATGTTTACATTGTTTGGGAAACTGTTAAACATAATTCTCTCTTATGCAACATGATGTAAAGGATGCAACATTTTTTTCTTTGCATACAGTCGAAAAAGAACTCCGTGCCAGGAATCAAAAATATTTTCAAACATCTATATTAGTCAGTATTTTAAAATTTCCAATTATAACTGGTGCGTAATAATTCACTAATACTATTTTTAGCGGTTCAATAAAAATCAATGGATATTTTTATGTAGTTCCTTATAGAATATCCAAAAAGAAAACGCAAAAAATTTGTATTTTTTTGGACACTGATGTAACGAATAACTCCGAATTAACGAGCAAATTGATCAGTCCCGATGAATTCATTACATCGGGGCCTGACTGTAAATAAAAGTAAAATCGACACATATTTTCAAAATTTACTTTACTACAATAGCAAATAAAAAATTTAATCCGAAGTTACTTAAATAGTTCTTCATCTGCAATTGTTTTTTGAAGTCAAATAAAGGGATTAACATGTAACTTCATTGGTCTTAAAGCTTAGATCTTTTAAGGGTATGAAACGAACAATTATTTTAAAAAGTATTCATACCCTTTCAAAAAATAATACTTTGAAATAGTAAAGCAGCGTTAAAAAAAAATTCCCCTAAAGTTCGTCCGATCAGAAACATGATTTTAATCCATTATTTCCCTGCCTATTTTGGGCAGATTACAATAATCGACGTCATCATCCATGCTCAAATATTTCACGAAAGAAAAATTTATAATATCTGTTTCATTAAAAACGCATTAACCTTCCAGGTGTGTGAAAGCATGGGGAAAAGAATGATGAGCGGAGGGGGGAGGGCTTAGCCTTTTCCTCTTTATTCTTAATACGGAATGCTAAAACGAAAAATAATAAAAATTACGTGAACTATCGGTCGACTTGAGTTAATTAAAAACTACATATATATCTAGTTATCAGGGTGTGTTTACTGTTACGCTGAAATGAAGCCAAATAGTCTCTCCTGTTTGCTGTTTTAGCTCAAGAACTTACAGCTACGGGGAAAAGAGTCCATAGCAGATTGCTGGATGATTAAAAATAAACATTTTTATGGTAAGAGATTTAGTCGAAAGAGAAAGACTCCATGGATAAAAATCAACTAAGCATTAAGTAATTCGTAGCGGTGGAAGAAATAAAAAATAGCGCAACAAATTAATTAAATACATGAAACACACCTTTAAGAGGGCAATGATATGCGATTCCGTGCAAGTTTGAAAATCTGGTGGCGATTTGACTTCACCGCATTTAAATACGTTGTCACTAAATCCAGCGAATCGTATTTCTGCTTCGAAAAAGTCAAATAAAACGTAATGGAGTGATAATTAGCATTTCAATGCAAATTTCTCCTCAACACTTTTCCTGAGAAAGAATTTAAAGAAAAAGAAAGAAAGAAAAGAAGAAAACCGGAGATTGTTTATTTGAAAGCAATTAAAAGCAATGAGCGCTTTCGTACAAAATAAATCTCTACACATGCCAGAAGGCAATTGAAGTATTCTAATACGAGAAATGCATAATGGACTTTTTATATTTACTGGTTTTCTCGCCTTTATTTACGGTCTTAGATTTTTGTAAAATCAAATACACCACAAGAATCGTGTTCGTTTTCATTTGAAATTCCGATTGACAATGGAGAATAAATTGACTAATGATCCAGAAATGCTTTCGCTTATTTTCGTTTACAACTTTCTTTTCCCTTTGTCTTTCTTTTAAATTTGGAAAGAATTATTTTGCTTTAGTCTTTATACTTTGCTACACATTTCCCATCTCTAGATACGGAAAAATAGTCGATTTGTCTTGTATTGTTCCAATCCAAGTATTGTTATAGAAATCATTAAGTGCTAAGTAAATTTACTTAGGAATTCGACGTAATTTAGAAGCTATTGTTTTTGAAAGAATGATATATATGCCTAATTTAATGAAACTATTCTTTTACAGTAAAATTTTTCTGTTTAATGGTTTTTGCTTCTGTTTTGATTTTAAAGGAACTTTTGGACATCTTCACAAATAATTTTAATAAATTAGAGGATATAAAACCTTATAGGTTACATTTTTAATTTACACAACTTTTTATATTTTTAACTTAAGCAAATTAAGTTTATTCATATGCAGTGTTTAATTTACTCTTATTTGAATATAGTACGTAGCTGGACCTATTTCATTTAATACTTAAGAACATTTTTAGCAGAATTTTGTCTGTTAAACTTTTGCCTGTTTCTTTCTCACATTTCTAAATTAATTTTTACTATGATTTGTTTTCTGTTGCTGCATAAAACACGTAGAAAGAAAATCTAAAATAAAGTTAATAATAATTAAAATAAAATAAACTGATTTTTCTGGAATGGAGAAGGAAAAAGATTGGTTATCATGTGTAGTTCATAGTAGATAGTTCTTATAGTTCCACTAACCCTTAAAAGCCCACTTCACAGGATATTTCATGCGACATTGCTAAATTAAACAATCTTTTTAGATTTTTGTTACCTATTAGTCATTGACTATATTGAATATTATTAGAGTACAGGCCTCTTGATTTAAAAAGTACAGGTCTTGAAATTCTAAAACAGAATTATATTTATCGTTTACATCCTTATACCCCCCATAGTCGATTTACTGGAATATCACTTTTAGCGGATCCCTTCTCATAAAAATAAACATTCATACCAAATTCCAACTCTGTAAATCTACTAGCTCAAACACGGGAATTTTTATGCCTACAACGCCCCCTTCCCCTCGGGAGACAATTTTTGAAAAACCTGTTCTTAGAGGATCTCAATTCATTAAAAAGAATATTCCTGCCAAATTATTTCAAGACTGTAGGTCTTCAAATTTTGGAGATCTTCTGATGAGTGAATGACTCCCTTTTCTCTTATATATATCTAGATAGATAAAAATAAGTGACTTAATATAACAGTTGTTTTTGTAATTTCCTCCTTTTGTTCTAAACATTTTCCTCTTTATTAACTGAAAATTGGACAAGTTATTTTTTTAAATACTAGTACTGTAACGAGTATGAAAAAGTATTGATTTTTTCCCAATAAAAATTCTAAGAACTTTTTTAGGTTATGTACTGCGTCGTTTCATGTGTGGATCGTATCTTCTATGAAATACTTAATTACTATTATTTATCTTCTGAGAATTTTTCAATCATTAATTGCTAAATTATTGGATAGAAGCATTCTGAAATTTATTTTAACTGAATTATATACAGGTAAAATGATCCAGATGATTCTAATTTATTCTTTTGTGTATTTCGGAAAATTTACAATTTTTTAGTGTGTATCATGCTTTAAGTCCAAAACTCTATGAAGTATAAAGATTTCTTTATCCATATTTGGAAAAAAAGCAGATACTGTCTTGAAATTATTTGTACTACAGTTCAGGCTTTATTTTACAGATTAAATTTCGTGCTGTAAACGTATTGAGGAACTTTTTACTGTTGTCTGGATTTGATCCAAAGATATATTCCAATTTCTCACAACACAGTAATGACATTTTTATGAATAAATTGTTTAATAACTAGAATAGTGTAGTTCATAAAGTGAATCCTTCAAATGGAATAAAGTTCATGATACGGTACATTTAACCTTGAGAGTTTGCAAGGATTAAGTAGGGAAAATTTAATAAACCGCTAAGCACACTTTAAAAAATTCTACCTCAAATACTTAATATGCAGACGATTTTTTCATTAAATTAGGCAATTTTTGTCAGAATTAGTTATGATATAGAAGTTCACATATAAGAATGTACCCTCATTCATCATTTCTTGTTTACAAGAAATGACACTTAAATTTTTTTTAAAAAATGCATTTGTTTTTAGAAAAATAAAACTGAAAACTTTTTTAGATCGTTTATATTTTGAGGTTGAATTACCTCAAAATATCAAAAGTAAAAAAAAAAAAAAGAACATAATAATTTGCATGTATATATAAGAGTGTGTATGTATATGTAAAATTTCTTCTACATCATTTTTTGAGCAAAAGCACTCAACTTCTGTGGTCTTGTAACCAGCATTATCAGCTTACTTGACTAAAATTTAAATACAAATGTATGCAAATAGATGCGTGATTGTTGATATAAGAATCCAACAAGGATGAATAAAACATTGATTTCTTATTTTTCCATCACATATATATATATATATATAGGTTGTTTCTTTAGATATGTCTACCATAGTCTATTAATATTATTATATTTACAACTTTATTTATTTCTCAATAATATAGAAAACTATTTTTAATAAAAACATATTAACTTCTAATTTGAGCATACCAATAACACATTAGTGTTATTTTTCACAAATATGATTTTAAGCTCTGAACACACAATATAAATTCATATATCTGAAATTATTGAGTGACTAGAAGGCATAATCATCAGCCACTTCTAAAGATTCCGGTTCTTCATTTTCGAGAGCCCATCTTAGAATAATTTTATTCTTCCGATAAAACACTTCAAGCTACAAATTAGAAATGGGAAAAAATTGCACGTTATATCAATCCTCGAGGCAATTTTTATCAGCCGTCTGAGATGATGCAGATAAAAATGTTTTATGTTATCCTATAAGGCCTCCAAAAGAACCTACATGAGGCGCAGCCCTCACAGATAGTGAGGCCTCCTTTTTAGGGAGAGGTATAAATCTTTACACCTATGGTATTTCTTCGAACAGGTGCGACTTTTTGAAAATATTTACCTTACTATTTTAAAATTGATACTTAATTAAATGCAGAAATTTGAGCTTCACTTTCAAAGGAGTATAGGTTAATTTGCAGAAACTGTTTCTCTAAGGGTCAATATATCACTCGGAAAAAATTATTATTAGGATGGAGACAAGAGTTAAGAAAAGATCCCTTTAACCGATCCGTTTGACAACTGGAAGAACATTATATTGAAAATTATTTTCCAGCTCTCCAGATTAATCTCCCAAAACTGGATCAAGATGTCAATTAAATCTTGCACAAGCTTTATATACAAGCTTTATTCTTACAACATTATTTGAGACATTTGGACAATGAAATATAGCACATGCATTTTGAAAAGTCAAAAAAAAAAAAAAGTAGCTTTGGTTTTGAGGTTTTGAGGTATAATGAATAAGAATATTTCCCATATATTATAACTAACAGAGAAAGAAGAGTAATGTTTTTAACATCAGCTGGGTTTTTCCCCCTCACCAAAGTGTTGTAATTTATTCTTGCTCTATTGAATTATTTATTTACTTAACCTGGTTATCAAATGATTCAACACATCCTAAGCTACTAGTTGCTCGAACATTGAAATCCATGCTTTGACATTGTTAGAAAAATCTTATCATAACCGCCCCTTATCAAAAGTACTTTTCCAAACGATCACCCCAGATCAATCTCACGAAACCAGATCAAGACCCCCCCCCCTACGAAGCCTGGCAACCCCCTTTTCTACCCTAGCATCACCTGATTCATCTGGACAGTGATACCAGGGTACACGCGTTCGTTTTGAAATGTGTAAGGAAAAGTGGCTCATTTCCTTGCAAGAGCGACAGCAGCCATCTTATTATCAACACACTTTCACGCCCGCTTCAGGGCATCGATACTAATTGCGACGGGTTTATTTCTAAGGTTACACGGGTAGACTGTTTCACAGTTGAAGAATAGCGCCCCCCGGCCAAGGAAAGGAAGATTATTGTTCTGACTACAAACCCTTAAATTATCAAGCTGATGCGATGACCGCAAGTTTAACGAAACTCATTAATTACTTTGCAAGCTGGGCAAGTAAGAAAGACGCTTTTGAAAGGTCTACAGCTCGGCAAGATTTGTACACTCTGGGGCAACTTTTGGAGTTAACCTCGCATAAATTATTTTTTCGGTATCGAGATTATAATGAATAAATTAACGGAATTTTGCTAGCTCGCATCATGTTATGCAATATTATCTTTTATCAGTTTTTTTTAGTTATATTGATGGAAATTTAAGAAGATAAGCACGGTGCGGGTGAGCCTTTTTTTCAAAAAAGAATAAAACACAGCTTGTGAACAAAGCAAACGTTTTTCATGGACCGTATCTATTGGAAAATAAAAGTATTAAAAATTTTAAACTTTGCTTTGATGCTTGATAATGCAGTCGATTTATGCGTTACGGTGGTAAGATAATAATCACGCTGTGAATTTTTCGCTTCTTGTTCCTGATTAAAAACTTAAGTTACATTGTTATAATCATTTTGATAATAATAATGCGCTTAGGAAGTAGGCTTTTATTTAACAGAATTATTTCATTGAATCATTAGCATAATTTTACCCAGAGCATTTTTTTTCTTTTTAAATATAACAAACGCAATTAAATGGTAATATGTGCAAATAATTGCAAGTGCAAAAAAATTAAGGCCTGTATTTTTGCATTTTGTATTTAAAAAAAAAGGGTTTTTATAACCATTTTCTCGAGTCATTTGTGTTTAAATCACTCTTTTTAGAATTAGAAACACAAACCTTTCATTTCTTTAAGTCGATTGAATTTAAAGAGTTTTATTTTTTCAGAAAGAATGTTAGATATTTGAATATAATAAACAGTTTAAAATTTGTTTTGTGAATGATTTATAGACTGAAATGATTTATTAGAGGAAACTAAGTAACTATCGACATCTTGGTAATGGTATTCAATTAATTTAAAGATATGAATTCTTATTAAGAGTTTCACAAGTGAAATGTTTTTACAATAAATAACGAAGCTTAATATGCATGACAGACTCAAATATTATGCTTTTTACTAAATATTATGCTTATGCTTGTATAGCAATAGTGATGGGGCTATGGGGTTTGAAACACTCTTCCACATTTCTAAAATTTTAAACAGATAAATAAGGTTTCGTATAAAATAAGGTTTTTATAGTTATTTTATTCTCCGTCATCTACAAATCCATACATTTTTGTTATCTATGGATTTGCCTTATAAAATTATATATATTTTACAACAATACTCAGCTTTTAAAATCATATACAGAAAAGAAGCCTGAAAAAAAGTATGCGAATATCGCTAAAACATAATACTAGATTATTATAATTTAAACTAATATTTATTATCAAATAAAAAAACATCTAAGGCGTGTAAGGAATTTATATTCTTTTTTCCCTCTAACCCGGCTAGATGTGTGGGAGGAACTAATTGATTAGACGGCATGGTACACTTCAATTGTTTACTTGTCACAATATTCAACACAGACACAATAATAATCCAAGTAAGATAAATTTGATCAACTAGAGGACTAAGGTGAGACAAGATGGCGTAGGGATAATATATACGCTCATTCAAATATATTCCTACGATAACTTATACAAAGCTTTTTTTATTTTATTTTGGAAGTGCGCTAATAATTTAACTCTCTAACTTCTACTTAAAATAGGAGCACAGTACATAAACTCTTGCAATTCTTTAACTTTTAGACGTGGCCTTAAGCACTTCTCCAATAAATGATTTAAGCACTTTTTCGAGATTCCAACTTCACGTGTCGTACACTGTTTACGTATATGTATTACTGTTGATTTGCTGGCTTCTTATCTATTCACTTCACATCCAAGCTATGCTCACTTCACTTCCAATGCATCTTCACTTCACTAACTCTCAAAACTCGCGAATACAGAATATATATATATTAAACTTAATTTGCATAATCACGTTTTCCTGTCCTCGGAGAAAGTTGGTTGAAAGAATGCTAGCCCTAAAGGAATCCCCAAGGAGTGTTAGTGAAGGAACGCGTATAGATCCGTCACAGGCGGATGAACACGGTGGGCAGTGGTTCTTTCGAGGAATTCATGACGTACCGGCCACAAGTCCATGTGACCTTGGTCACTAGGTTACCGATGCTTCCAAGATGGAGACAAAACACTTGCTATATTATATATACAACGTGATATATATGTTGATGCCAAAGATATTTTGATTATTCTTAGCCAGAAGAAAAGGGAAATAGAAATTTATTTGTAAGGTAATTTCAAATGTTTTGTATTAAAATAAGATTTTTCTTTAAATTATTTTCTGTAAAAATACTTTTAAATATTATGTACTTTCTTTTCAAAGAAAAAATATTTAAAATCCCCAGTACTTCTCACATTCTTTTCTACTTGAAAGTAAACAATGAACTTGAAAATTAATTTTGAGTTGTGAGTTAAAGCGAGAGATCCTTCTCCCCTCCATGAAAAGTTTTTCGCAACACACCTAACACTGGGCAATGACAAATAAATGAAATATTAAGAATGGAAAGCAAAATTTAGAAATGATTATGAACAAAGTAAACAAAAATAATAAAAGCTGCGTTTTGCTTAAAATAAATGGATTATGCGCACATCAGACAGATAAATAAAATAAAATAAATTACAATTTTTACTGGTATGCATGATTCAAACGATGCACGGATGTATAGAGATTAACCCTAGTTAAAATATACATGCTTTATGGAAGAAAAAAATACTTCTAAAATAGCAAATTCATGAAAATACAATAGAAAAAATCGTTATAAGAGAAGAAAAATAATTTTTTAAGGTTGTTTATTAAATATTGTTACGTTGATCGGGGTTCGAGGATTTTATGCAAATTAGTCGCTAAGAAAAAGACAGTTCTTTAAGAATAATGATAATTTTTTGTCGAAAACCCAATTCTTGAAATACAGGGTTCAGCAGCAATATTCACAGAATAAATCTCAGAAGGTTTTCACACCTTCAGCATCAATCAGATACAATTATCAGTGTCTAAAATACACGTATATAAAGATTATTCACAAGCATAGTAGAGCTAATCGGTAATGACGGTCAAGGCACAAGTCTACTAATCCTAGACAAAATAATACTCACTAATCGCTGGTTGAAACAAGAATGACTGATTTTCAGTGAGAATCACTCTATTTATAGGCCTCGGGGATCATTCGAGAAAGATCTGCTTGCGTCAGCGGTCTTGAATTTAGTGGATTTCTCCCCAAATTTCCAGAAGAATCCAGAGGGTCCCGAACTCACCAAAATGGTCACCAACTTGGTCGTCAAAAATGATGTCCATTTGGCTCTATCACCAAGATTTCGCCAAGTTCCCATTGAATCGCCATTATAACGTAAGAGACGGCGTTGCTTGCGAATATTATAATTTTAACACAAAATAAATATAACAGAGTAATATAAATGCATTACACATACAAATATAGATTATTTACACTATTTTACAAAAATCATAACAGTATGATATTTATTATCTCTACTGATAAATGACTCAACAATTAAAATATCACTTGTTAATTTACATGTTATTGCCCCCGATTCAAAATACTTACTTCAAAATTTAATTTTCAGTAAAGGATGGGTGATTAAATTTCGGCATTAAATCTACATTTGAATGTGAAAACTTCCTCACTACTTGAATGAGTATACATAGAGACCTTGCCAAAATTTAAATACATATCCATAACTGCACAATTTAGCAAATTTTTCAAAGTAAAACGCAAGTCTTTGTAGTATAGAAAATTAATTTCTTAAGAATTAGTTATTAGACTTAATTTAAGCGCGTTTTGAGAATGATGCATTTTGGAATATTTCAAAATATACTTTTGAGACTGCAGGAAGCTAAATAGTTAAGGTCACATAGTTGGTGAAATTTAAATAAACATCATGGGCTAAAATTATGATTTCAAGAAAGGGCTGTCCTGAGAATCAAGGAAGAGTGCTAGTTAAATTATGTTAAGCCTCAAATGCGTCACTTCATGTGACGCATTTGAGGTAATGTGTAAGCTTAAATTAATTTGAGGTAATGTGTAAGTGAGGTAATTGACGCAATGTGTAAGCTAGCTAAAAACGTGCCACCAGATATAAGTTCATTGTCGTAACTTTATCGAGGTTTAAAATGATGAGGTCCATTTTTAATAGCTTTGTCGTATGTCTAGAAATGAAACATCTTTTCTTAGCATTACCGATATATTTATTTATTATATTCAAAAGCTTTGATAATAAACTCTTAAAATATTAAAACAATAATACTCAAGAGTTCACCATTGGATCTTCTACACAAGAACGATCTCCCCCCCCCCCTCCAAATCCTTTTTTCTCGCGCTCCTTTTCCCTTGTTCACTCGCTAGAGTTGAGTGGAAGCGGGCTGCATGGCAAGCTTGTATGGAATTTTAATTTAAACTTTTTACAAATCCATCGATAATAACTGTGTTACAGCTGTAAAAAGACTTTCAAGTCAATCACCAAGCAAATTAAAACAATTTTTTTAAGCTTTCAATAACAAAAAAAAAATAAGATTCCAAATACACTGCTGGCCACCGTAAATACAACAAACTGAAGGAAGCTCGCAAATAACATGAAATTTACAACATACATTAGCGGAGGTGAGATATGGAAATGATTAGAGTTTCAGCGCAGACACACATCACGCACGCCTGTGGCGCCACCTCAAAGCGCTATTTAAAGCTTGGAGATTTCGACGATTTCAAGTTCGGCAATTGTGTTTTTCTTGTGTTTTTTTCAAAAAGAGATCCGTTATGTCTCGAAGAAAACAGCGACCAGCTTTTGATCAAGTATCCGAGTTCGACAGAGGAAGGATAGTGGCCTACCGAGATTGTGGATTATCTTTCAGGGAAATCGGTAGTCGCGCTGGACGAAACCAAACAACTGTAATGCGGATATGATTCCGTTGGATACAGGAGGGTACGATGGACCAACGTGGTCGATCGCATCCACCTCAGTGCACCAATTCACGTGAGGACAGGCAAATTGTGCGCATGGCAGTGACAGATCGCTCAGTCAAATCATTAACCATAGGACAGCACATTGAGTCTGTAACGCATCATTCAGTGTCTGCGCGTACCATTCGACGCCGTTTACAGCAGAGTGGTCTGTCCGCAAGGCGTCCATTGCTTGGTCTACCCTTGACGCAGAACCACAGACGTCTCCGCCGCCAATGGTGCGATGAAAGAAGGATGTGGGCAGTAGAATGGAATAAAGTTGTCTTTAATGACGAGTCACGCATCTGTCTGCAACATCAAGATGGTCGGATTTGAGTCTGGAGTCACCGTGGAGAGAGGATGCTGAACAGCTGCGTTATGCACCGCTACACTGGTCCTGCAAGGGTTTATTGGTATGGGGCGGTATTGGATATCACTCTCGCCCTCTTTCAGTACGCACTGCCGGTACTTTAAACAGCCAGCGCTACATCTCCGAAATGTTGGAGCCAGTTGTCCTTCCTTACCTTCAGGGCTTGGCCACATCCATATTTCAACAGACCACACGTGGCACGCATTGTCCAAAGGTTCTTGGTCAATCACCAGATTGAATTGCTTCCCTGGTCGGCTCGGTCTCCGAATCTTTCGCCGATAGAAAACATGTGGTCCATGGTTGCTCCACGATTGACCCAGATTACACCCCCAGCTGCCACACCAGATCAACTCTGGCAACGTGTGGAAGTTGTTTGGTGTGCTGTACCCGAAGAACACATCCAAAGTCTCTTTGAATCAATGCCAAGGCGCATGGCAGCGGTGACCTCCAACAATGGCGGCTACTCTGGCTACTGATTCTGGCAGGAACCACACTTCACAGATGTCTATAAATTTAATCATTTGATACTTGGTCCACATGTTATCTACAAAATAAATTTTGTTGTGCTATATCTTGTCTTTCTTGGTGTTGCATTTACGGTGGCCAGCAGTGTAAATTCCTGGAATTGAAAAAGAAGAGCAACACAAACTCAAACTAACAACAATTATACGGGAAATTACAATGTGATAGATATAAAGGATGATTTACAGTAACGAAAAATTAGAATATTGTAGTCATGTCTCAATAAAGTTCAACAATTTTCAAAAATGCGCTGAAATTGCTTGAACAAAAAATTGATTAGAGTGTTTGAACATTAAAAAAATACACACATGAAAATATTTTTCAGTATCTGATCGCCATCGAATGATTATAATATAATCAAGGAGAAGAAAAATGGTTTATATTATTCTAGAAAATTGAGCAAGTAGGAAAATATTGTTCACTTTGCTAATATTCACAGCTTTTTGAAAATATTACTGATTAGTTCGGTAGAAAAAAAATTCAAGAGAATGTGTGGAAACAAAATTATGATGTTTTCGAAAACATTTTACCAATATTCACTAATTATTATACAAATATTGTTTTTCCTTTTACTTATGATTTTAAAGAAACAGATTTTTGTCTAGAAACAGTACATTTAAATAAGGAAGCAATTTATATGTTTAATGTATGTTTTTTTTCCTGTCTAAAGATTAAATGAAGCAGATCTAACAATAAAAAGTATTATTATTTTTTGGCACCGAACAAGAGACAAAAAGTCAATATAAATGCAACAAACTGAATTTTTAAAAATAAGAACTTGAAATGTAAAATATAATTATTCGCATTTTTTCTGAATTACTAAATGAAATTAAAATGAAACTATGTTTTCTTATATTTAAGACATCAAAAATCTAAAATACAAATGCTAAACTATGACAACTAAAAAGATCCAACGTTTGAAAGTACATACAAAGAAAAAGACAACGAATATGTAATACGCGCGTACAAGATATAATTATTAATGTAAATAAATTATTTAACTGTAATTCTGGCAACAAAGCTTTATAAATTAGCTTAAAACATTTCTAAGCTTTACTTGCCTGAATAAGAGAAAAAAATAATTCACTTCCATTAAAATATAAATCAGTACTTTGATAAAATTAAATTTACGTGATTATTCTTCTCATACCATGCTTCCAGAACCAAATAATTTTCATGAGAAATGTCACTAAATTAAAATGAAAGAGAGATGTTTTATTTTGCTTATAATTATTACGAAAATATTTGATTTTTTTATTTGCTTTAAAGAACATTTTAAAATACAATACATGTGGAAATTAAATAACTTATACAATGAATTTTTCATTCCCTTATCATCCTTTTATTGGATAAAGCCAGTTGAAATTTATTTGTAAATTCTGACTAAAGGCTATTGATTAAATAACCTCTCAAGCTGTTTGCTATGAGGCTTATGTAATGTGTATTAAATATTATGAAACAAAAATTAATTGTAGCAAAATTTATTTCTTAAGATTAAATCAAACTTAACAAAGATTTAAGTTTTTGTTAATGAAAGAGAAAAAGATATACTTGAGGATTAAAAGATTTACGTTTCAAAACACACAAAGAATTAATTGAAATTTTTGTAACATAAAACAATAAGCAATGTTTGCTTTGTAATCTCAGAAGAAAGAACAAAAACACCTTGAACTTTTAAAAAATTGGAATTACTGTGATGTTTATCAGTTTTTTTTAACTTAATTTAACACTGATACAATTAATTTTAACAATTTTTTTAATCAGAAACATTGTAAAAGAAATTAATTAAAAACGAGCAAAATTTTGAATAAATAAGAGCATGGAAAGGTTTAAAAACGCATAACTCTCGTCGAAATTAATCTTATATTAATTGCAGGTAAACCTGTTTTTGTGCGGTAAATAGGGACCGCATAAAAAAATCCACCAAAAAATATTCAAAAATTTCATAAATTTTTACGTATAAGAAACAAATTCATCGAAATACTACAGAAATTTTTTTTATGCGGTGGAGAGGGACCGCATAAAAAAGAGTCGCAATTAGAAATACGTCAATTATTTACGAAATTTATCAGAGAGTATTTCCATAATAAAATAAATAGATATATTACATATGGAAACATTTTAAAAACATTTAGTTTCTTTTTGTATACATGGAGACATTTTCAAAATGCACATACATAGTTTACTGCTACTTATCGTAATCCAAAGTACTCCATCGTAATCTTCCTGTGATGAATAAGTTCAAAATCGCTTTCATCACTTGAAGATACAATTTCAATTGATTTATTTCTTTGGCCCCATAAAGTAAGAGATAAACTTTTACTACGTTGGTTGATTGGTCAGTTGCTTGTAAATGTTACGATAACCAGATATGCATGATCGAATCCCTTTTTGTAAATTTTCATTCTGCTTTTGGGATTGGTATCTATGTTGAAAATGAGTTTCCAATTTGATGGAAAGCTGGATTCCAGGATATATTTTATAATACTCTCCACGAATCCGGTTCTTCTTGTCCGACTTCATAATCTATCAAATTATTAATAATATAACTGCCACTGAAAGTTTCGTCTTCAATTAAGCGAGGGATGTTGGCGCGTTGAGAAAAAGCAAATGAGCGATGATTGTCGGGAGACTGTTTATAACAAATGAACAGAGCGTCTTGAAGTGTATATACGTACAACGCAGTGGCGTAACATACAACACCACTTTCCCCGCCTCGCAAGGGGGAGGGATTCAGGACTTTAGGGGGTCCAAGGCCTAACTAATGCCAATTACGTATCTACCCATTTATAAAATGTTAATAAAGGGTAAGAGTCATAACTTTAGTCATTCAAAATCCCAATGATGAGAGCTTAAAGCTCGAAAGAGCTAGGCACTCTGGTCATCCCCCTCTCCCCAACGACTATAAAAAATTAAAGCAAAACCTAAATTTGCAGAAAGGCCCTAACGTTTTCCATCGCCACTGGTACATTGATAAAAAAACATTTCAGTGGCGCGAAAGTCGTTAAAATTCATATAACGCATAAAAAAAATCGCCCAGAAAAAAATCGCAAAAAAATAAAATTGCATAAAAAAAGAACACACAAAAACAGTTTCTACTGTATTACTCTATTTTCTTTCAATTCAAAGAATGATGGATTAAATTTTGAAGGGAACTACATCGATGAAAATTATTTCTGAATAAATGTTACATTCAATTAAATCCATATTCAAGTAATCCGAATTGAAATTCCGTTTCGTTATTTGTTTTCAAAGTTTATACTTATGAACTGATGATATCAATATTTAAAGTGTACAAATTTCATTCTTACTTGTAATAAATGTGCAAAACGCGCATCCAATAGGTTTCAAAGGAGAATATTTACAAAATATCGATACATTTTCCAAAGAAAAGAAAGAAAAAAGAATTTTTGCAAAATAAGAATCTTTTTTTCACTGCTGATAAATGCGCAGCCAAAATGAGTGAATGTTTATTAACATCGTATTATAAGTTAACACGAGAGCTATTGGCACAATGCCAAAGGGAACCGAGCTCACACGAAGAAGGTTTAGAGCTGCAAACCGATCCCCCGGGAAACAACCACCCTAAGTCTAGTCTTTATTGAATAAAATCAAAGTTTACATTTTTAACATCATCACACAGTAAAATTTCATGATACAAAATGTAGGTAACTGTACGATATACATACACGTAATTACATAATTCAAATATACAAAACGAAAACAATAAAAAGAAACATAAAGGGTAAGAGAAGGAAAAAGAATATTCGTTATTCCAGCATTCTGACAAATACATCAAAATTAATAAAATTTTCCAATACAAAGTCACCATACAGATCTAAAGACAAAAAAAAGGGGGGGGGGAAGGAAATGTTTAAAAAAATATGTCTGGAGCTATTATCGTCGGATCTCGTAATTTTGAACATTGGTGAAGTGACGAGGATGACACCTGAGCTGGCATCCCTTCTATCCAATCTACCACATCACGTACACTGGAGGACTTAGAACCATGACTGATTTAACATGTATCAGCCCCCCTCTACATGGAGGGTCTTTTGTGGCTCTTGGACTCGAGCTCCCGACATGCCAGTCACATGCTCGTGATTATAACCACTGGGCTACCGAGGTCACATACGTAGCCATTTCCTCAAAAGATCACATTTAACTGAAACTATACATAGTTTATATATTGATTAAAAGTAAGTTTTTATAAGGGATGTCTTTCTTTTCGAATTGGCGAAAATAAATTGCATCTTGAAAATTATGTGATATTTAAGAGGGAAATATATTCAAGAGGGAAAAAAAAAATGTTCTACTTTTTAAAAATAGTACCAATATGTGAAAAACGCTTGTTAGAATGTTTCCGTAAACTTAATGATTCACATGTAATCACCCGATACAATTTTTAATTGGTTAAACTGAAATAAATTCTCAAGACTTGCAAAAGAAAATGTACACAACTTTTTTTTTTTTCACTTTGCTGCTTTTTGCATACAGTTAATGTACAGGAATCAATGCTACCTTCAAGAAAACGATAAAGGTAAAGTTTTTAAAGGTTTTCGTGCTGTTTAAAGTAACCAAGCTTAATTAAAAAATATATATACTTTTATGCACGAAAAGTTTTACAAACTGAAAGAAAAGGGGGGGGGGAGAGGAAAAATTCCAATATATTAAAGTTTTGCGGAATGGGAAGCAATTGCAAAAATTTGTTGAATTAGTTTTATGTGAGGTTGAATTAAGTTTGAAAAACGAATCACAAAGTTTTCACGAAAGAATCATGAGAATCGTGACTGAGCTGTAATTGAAAGTTCGGCCGTGAAGGAGATTCTGAAGCTTTGATATTTTTATCAGCAAATTGGTACAGTTGTATCCAAATTAGAGCTTGCTTGTAAGTCAATATATTTTTTTTTCATTTTCATTTAATTTCTTTCAAAGTGATTCTATTGGGTGAACTTATTTTTTGGCTACGAATGTAATGTGAAGTTCTTTCTGAATTTATACCATGTTCATTTTTTAAGAACCCTGAAAAATCAATGGTAGATTTTATTGGTTTTTTTAAATCAAAAAGTTAATCATGTATTATATATGTTTTTTTTTAAATCAGGAAATTGGTCCGGTTGTATCCAAATTAAAACTCGTGTGCTCATTTCAATGTCAGTAATAAAATTTCCCTTTTTATTTATTTTTAACGCAATTTTTTCAGATGAAATTATTTTGCAGTTACGTAGGCAAACGATTGATTGAAAGCAAATTTAATTTCCATTTCCCATATGTGTCTCATAATTAAATAAACAAAATCCTTTAAAAAAAGTGAAATATAAAAAAAAATTAGCAATAAAAAATGCATATGAAGCCTCATTCACTTTATATGTATCATTAAATTGGAAATATCTAAACAACATGGGTGTATATGCATAATATTTAACATAATTGTAATAAATATTGATTACTATTTAACGCTATTATGTAGTTAATTTTTTTTAAATTTTATTACATTCATTTGATTTTCGAATAATTTTTTTTCAAAAAAATCAAATTCGATTCCTTTACATGCTACATTTACTTTATTTTCATAAGTAATTTGTTAAGTGTAAGCAACAAATGTATTTTATCAGGCATGAGCAATTTTAGTAATTAAGAGAAAAATAGTTCCTTTAATTTAATTAAAAACTATTATTTTATTTTTTTCTGGTGGGGCGGCACAGAAATTAATTAAGAATTTAAAAATTATTATGAAAGCATTTGCAATTTTCACAATATACAGAAAAATAATTTTTTTAAATTCATTAAAAAATTTTTTTTGACTGCTAACATTTGAAAAATAGAAATGCTTTAATTTTTAATTTATATATGTATATGAACACCCGATTAAAATATAAATAATAAAAGGGTAAATTAAAAAAAGTATTTACAAAAATTTTAATTTAATTTTTTATTGATATTTATATATTTTTTACTGATCCTTTAGAGAAAATAAATAAAATATTTATAGCAAACTAACTGTCCTAGTAAAATCCTCCGGTTCCATCCCTTCTAATATTATTTTAAAGTTCCATTACCCGCTTAGCTAGAAATTAAACTTGGTGCAGCCGATATCTGTGAATAGTAAACTTAGCTTAAATTTTTTTACTCTATTATAACAGGCTTTATGTCATATTGCGCTTTCTTTATTTTATCGCAACTATTATACCCGTCTAAATGACGGATTGCTTCCAGTTCCTGCAGTCATGAAAAAGCTTTTGTTCAATTTTTTCAACTATTGTTGAGACAGAAGGATGATTACAGACACCATTTTATTTTCTGCACAACCGAATAAAAAATAAAAATAAAAAAAGAAGTCTAAAATGGAAAAGGAAACTTTCCTGTTGGTTGCTCCATCATTAATAAATAGGTAATTAAAGTTATAATTTAAATTATAATTTTTAATAAAAACAAAATGGAAAATGTTTTACCAAGTTTAAAAAAAACTTGATGAAACTTTAAAAGAAACATTGAAACATATTTCAATTTATTTCTTCTGTATTTGTTACAAAATACCACTGCTTTACTGACTTGCAAGAAAATAATCCAAAATGTATTTTATTGGCGACCTTCAGCCGGTTTACTATGGTGGATGATTATTAAACGCATTAGTGATCCATCATAATATTTCCTTTTTATGGTTTGCAATTGACGGTATTGTATAAATAAAATATCTCTTATGAGAAATTTGCCATTCACTTTGGAAATACAGGAAAGTATTGCTAGGATTGTTTTGAGTTAAAACTATTTTCAGTAACTACACATTCCACCCACTGCAGTAATTGCGGTTTTCAGAGCACGCACGTACCCTTCCCTCCTTACTTACTGTATTGTAAGAAGTTGCTTCAAGCCTATGCAATACTTCATGAATCGCAGAGGTTTGAGAGTGCTGGCGGCCCAGTCTTTCAGCAATCCATTATCAAATCTTTTCAATATGTGAGAAATCTGGAGAACGTGCTGGCCTAGACAATAGTTGAAAACTTTGGATGTCAAGGTAGATCAAGACACGACGGGAAACTTGCGCTATCATGTTGAAAGATGACGACTCCAAAGTTTTGAAAATGGGGCACAGCCACCATCTTTAAGATCTGAAAAATATTACACTGGCTATTCAGATTACCAACGACGTGAAATGTGTTCCTGTCATGTACCCTATGATGGCCAGTACCATCAAATAAGGTACAGGGCCCGCAAGACGATATTAAATGAAAGTAAGCCTCATAGTTCTCCAGACATGTAAACGTCCGTCATGGTGCTGCTCACAGAACCGGGGCTCATCTGCAATTAATAATGTGGTTTCGCTCCTGTATTCAGTTTTGTTGTTGTAAACTCTGTCGCCGAGCATCTCTGTGCTGTATTGTAAAGGGAGACCACAATAATAGTCACCATGCAGACAGTCCGTGCTTCTCTAGAAGTTGTCACATTTTCTATGCAGATGCTTGTCGTGTTGGAATCCAACCCACTTTCTAACTCGAAGTCCGTGATGTGGCTTTATGATCCTGCACGGCCATACAATATGTATGTGCTCTTGGTCATTCATGGCCGGAAGTCGTTCAGGTTCACATGACGTTGTAACGTTTTTCCGCCTTGTAGCTGCAAGATCGGCTTTACTATATAGATAGAATGACACAGTTCAGATACAAACATCCACCCCTAAAATATTACGGGGTCCTTTCATCTGACATCACGCCGAAAACGGATGGCTGTGGGGGAACCAACTAAGGATTCCATCTGGGAGCCAGAACCCCGAGTGTAATTCGAGAGGAAAAGATGCGACAACCCACCCCAAGAGAATGGAGAAACAGTCCGTTTGAAAAACTTGAAACAAAAGCTGTATTTGCCTCCTACTTCACAAATAACATATTCTGTAGAATCGGAATATTAAAATGTCTAAATAACTTGTAACCAAATGCAAATATATAGTCATAGACGTAATAAAACAATAATTTAATTTCTTAAGTCTCATGCTACCTATTAATAATCCCAAAACGTTGCAGCATTCATTATGACCTTCCTGAACCTATCTATTTAGTATTCGCGTGAAAGTTGCCGAATTTCGACCAAAGCGAGAAGCAATATCATGGAACAACGAATTGCCCTTTCCATGGGCCTCGATCCTTCTGCTAGCGAGTTCCGACACATTTTGGTTGCCATTTTTCTTAAACGAAGCAAATCACGATCTTCTCACAAACAACATTTAAATGCGATTTCTGAATGAGAAATTTCACTGCGCAAAACTTTCCTTTTATGTAGAGTTTGAGATGCCATTTTCTCCTTTTTCGTCGTTTAATTTCGTTTAAATGCTTTTTGTTTGGATCTCCAGGCATCTTCCTTTCAAGCCAACCTGGTGTTTGTAGCATCGATCTATCATGGTTTTGCAGTTTTATAGTGTGAGGTATATATATATATATATATATATATATATAATATATAGTTTGAAAAAAACTAAAAAACACGCTTTTATACTGAATCGAACTAAAAAGTAAAAAAAATAATTCTTAATAAAGAATAAAATGATTAGCGAGAAAATGAATGTCATTGGGGTAAAAGCGTGGGGTGTTTTGTACTACATTTTTACACAAATTCAGCTTTTCGGAATAGGAGTTAAAAATTATAACAATAGATACATTTATCGAACACCCCACGCTTTTACTCCAATGACATTCATTTTCTAGTTAATAATTTTATTCTTTATTAAGAATTATTTTTTTACTTTTTAGTTCGATTCAGTATAAAAGCGTGTTTTTTAGTTTTTTTTTCAAACTATATTTTATTTTTCATTTTTTTAGTTCGAACTACAATAAAAGCGTGTTTTTTAGTTTTTTAAACTATCATTTATTCATTGTTAAATTTATCCTTGAGTTTGATATTTGAAGCTGGAATTACATGGCTGTAGAATTAGTCTTGCTCTTCAATGGATATTAATTAACGGGTCTGAAGTGTATTTATTCTCTCTGTTTACGAGGCCTTGAATGAGTCCCGTATCAAAGTATTAGATTCCGTCTCTTTTGAACAGGTCAAACAAGTAAAAGTGTGTAAGGAAGAAAAAATTCGAATTAAATTTTTTTTTAATGTACCATGTTTTTATACGGACTAAGAATTATAAAATTTCTCCTTTTGGTTTTTGTTTTCTTTTTTCACATTTTCTTGCATTGCCATCGACTTCTGGGCTATGGTCCAAATTTCAAGTCTCTAGCCCCTCGGAAAGTCACACAGTTTAAAATTAATTACAAAATTCCACCCGGACAGACATTAAAGAAAGCGAGTTAATAAAAACATGGTAATGTGAAGTGTCAATCGTTCCTTCACCTTTTAAACGTGTTCCTTTCATATTAATTCGTATCATGACTTCTAAACGTATTGCTTTATAAAAATAAAAAAAAATATTCAGCAGTTAGAACGCACATTATTTTTTTTTTCACATGCACGAGCCTTTTTTTTTATTTTCATTTTCAGAAAAATGTTTATATTATGGTTAGAAATTGCTAACACACACCCATCCTCCAATTTCTCAGATACAGAACACTTTTTTTGTTTTATTTCTATTAACCGCAAGTTGTATTTTATACTTGCATAAAATTAGCTTTAAATTCAAAACACTCGCTATAGGGTTACACCTTATTCTTATAGTCGCTTAATCTGAAATAAGTCGCCAAATCTGGAAATGATGTATGAAATTAGTCGCCATATCTGGAAATGGTACATGGAACAAGTCGCCAATCGGGAAGTGGTATCTGGAATTCTCGCCAAATCTGATTATCCTTATTCCTGACGATCCTGAAAAGGACAATGGAACAAAATTATGAAATTATTGTATTGTCATCGGTCCTTGACAAGTGTGAAATTTCGAACGAATCCGATCTTTTTAAGTGTGTAAAAATCGAGTTCTAAGATTCCGTTACATGCAAGTGAAACTTATAAAAGTGTGTTAATAATAATAACCCACCCTCGTTTGAATCTTTATAAAAGAAACATGTTAATACCAATGTTAGCGTAATTCGACAATAAAACAAATATGACTTCAACGAAGCTGCTGCAAACTATCTGAATCCACCTCAGGATGAAATTTATTTTTCAAGAGCCCCACCCCCTTTTATTTTCAGTTTCCAAAAATTTTCTGAGGATAACGTTTAGCTTTTATCCTTTCCATATTAACGTAATATTAACGTAATAATTAATTTCTTAGTTGAGGCGAGGTTAAAGAATTTGAAGAATCTTTAAACCTTTTTGAATGTGTTGTCTCAAATATTAAGTTTAAAACATCAGAAATAATTCAATCATTTCCTAAAATGAAATAATATTATTTATAATATAAAATCATATTTTACGTAAGATATGTTTTTAATATAACCACACTCGCACGCGCTTACAATGACTATTAAAATACTTAAATACATACGTAGACCACCTATCTCATAATATTTGACCCGACAGTCTTCTGTAACGGGAAAATAGAGATTGACCAAGTCCATTTTTCAAATTTAAAAAAAAAATTAAATCGCTTTTATTCACCGAATTTTTATTTTTTCGCCAGCAAGAAAACAATGCTAGGGAAGCATTCCCCCATCTGCTATAGTAGATCACGTAAAGAGGGAAATGTTCTTCCGTTTTGAAAAAAAAATAAATGCGACCTCTAAAAATAATGTTGCATGTATACCCATTCCCCATTTCACCGACTTAGACAAGGCGGTCCCATAATCTTTAAAGCTACAACAGTAAAAAAAGAAAAATAATAAAAAGGAAAATAACACATTCGAAAAAAAGAAGCAACATTTCTCATCTTCTACAAGACATTTCGGCAATCAGGTTTTCGTTCGTCATTAAAGGTGGTAGGCGCAAAAATGTTGAACAACATTAGCTTAGCTTTCGTAAACAAGATTGGATTAATATTTATTACTGTTTCCAATGGCCGGGGTAGGAAGGAAAAGTAACAATTTGGAGATTTTTCACGCATCGTCTGTTAGATGAATCATAGCATTCATTCCGCAGTGGTAAAGTCGAGGAAAATGCAGAGATAGCCGAAGGAGTCCCATAAAGTAATTTACTGACATGACAAACCGTTACCGACAGTAGAGTGTGTGAATGGAATTTTTTTAGTCTTCAGTAAATATAATTTAGATATTCATGCATTATTTGATTGAGGAATCGTCTTTTTGTTTTACGATTTTGGCATTTGACTGGTTGAAAATTAGGTGACATTCGAGACGGAGTCTAGTTTGGAATCGTTGGTGAAAATGATTTGAAATGGAAAGCGAATTTTGCTATTTATTGTTAAGTATTGATTACTAATTTTATAGGAAAATTAAAATGTTCAGAGTTTAGATTTGATAATAAATTCAATGCCGGTGAAAACAATTCTAGAACATAAACTCATTATTTAAGCGAAAGCAATTGCAAAATCACGCAGAACTTATTTAACAAAATAAGTATTAATATGAAAAATTTGAACAATCATTTTAGTATTGTGTAAAGATATAACTGTATCATTGTGAATCTAACATTTTTAATGAAGAATTGAGCCACTAAATTTAATGTTATTAAAAGGAATTTTGTTGCTGAATTTATCATTTTTATTAAGAATCGTGCGAATAAACTGATCATTTTAACAAAGAATTGTGCCAATACATTTAATGAAAAGTTATTGTTCATTTAAAGCGTAATATTGATTGCTTGAATATAAGAAGATATCTGAAATGGGAATTTATAGCTTGATTTTTCATTGCAAAAGTTTTAAAATAGAGAAGTAAAATATTTTATATAATTTATCAATAAAACTTTATTTTGGATTTTATGTGGAAACACGTTTCTAAGAACTGGAATATTTTTTAAGGTAATTAATTTTATTATTAACTATCTTGCTGTTTAAAAAATATTAAAACCATCAATAAATTTCAAAAGTCGTGATTTAGAATGTAAAAGATTGTTAAATGAATACAAAACTCATTGTTGTTTATGACCAATAACAGATTGCGAGTTTCCTTTTTCACTTATTGAAAAATTGGAGATTTTCTAATGGGTTCCGATTTTGATTCGTTGGTGAAATTTTTGTGAAATGGAAAAAGAAAATATACGTTTTACACTAGGTAGTATAAATTTCAGGCTTGGATAAGAAAATTATTATTAATAGGTATTATTTCTCTTTCTTCAGAATTGGTGTAATTTTTACGATTAAATAATTTGTCATTTAAATAAATGAAATTGTATGTGAAGAATTTAAATTAAATCAAATAATTTAATATTTTTAACGAGAAACCATTTCTTATTTTAGATCACGTCTTCATGAGCGTAAAAATTTGCCGATGTCTGAGGAAGAACATGAAACAGTTACATTTCAGTTACACACACACACTTCTAAGTAAAATATAATTTAGATAAATAAGCGATTAACTCTAATTAGGAATTCTATTTCGACATTTAATGATGCCATTCAAAATGAATGTTTTAAGTATCAGATAGTATCTGGTGTTTGTTAATAATACCAACAAACACACACAAATATCATTTATTATAATATTTTCGTGTGTTGAAATATTTTCTTCTTGTATCCCGAAAAATAACAAATATTACAATGATCGAATGAATCCAGATAATTTCTAGAAAAATCTGACTTTGGTATTATTTTGTTCTTAATTGTCAATATAGATTATGCTGTAAGCAGTGACGTGTAGCATTGGAGGGATGTGGAGTATGTATATTAAAATTTTAAATAGATCCCATCTAATAAAATTTTTAAAAAAATGCTTGCTTTTACACTTACTTTTCAGAAAAAATTTGAAATTCACATAAGCATTCTTTCCACCTTGAAAATAATGAAATTCGAAATTAATTTTTAGGTACGAGTTAAAGTGAAAGATCAACCCCCCTCCATGAAAAATTTCCGCTACGCCCCTGGCGGGATGTTAACAAACAATCAGTATCTTTTAACAGATATTTTTTTCAAGAACTTGTAATGAAAAGTAGTGTAGATATAGAATTTGAAATAACAGTAAGATTTGAAATATTGTTTGACGAAAGAGTACGCGTATTAAAAATTCAAAAAAGTATACAACAAGGGTCGACAACCTTTTAGATGGGGCGTGCCAAGCCAATCTATCAATATGATTCAGGGTGCCACGTAATAGGACATTTTTGAAACAATTCGGTTTCTGTTATAATGCATACAGAGTAGGAGAATAGCGGTTAATAATATAGATTTACAGTTTTATTACAAATTTATTTTGCATCATTTAAATATGTTAACAAAAAAATAGACTGGATAAAATATAACTACGAGTATTTCTTCAACAAAGATAAAAAAAATGTTCATATATTATGTGTTTTTAAACATATTTATTAAAATAAGAAATCGATAGAGACAATATCGAAGTATTTTCCCTTCATTGCAATTAAATAAAAATTTTAATGCGAACCTAGAGCTTACACCGTTGTACTTTCATATCGCAAAATCAAGGGCATAATTCGTGACTTTTGATTTGACACGATCCTGAGCATTCAGTTGTTGAACGATTTTTTTGTGGACTCAAAATATTTTTTATATGAGGTAAGATTTTTTACTTAGATATGTAGAACCAAAAGCGGAGAACAGATTATATATAAATGCACAATTTTCTCTCTTCAAACAATTCAATCTCTCCAGCAATGTTATTCAATAATATGCAAAATGGCTATCAATTTATCTTTAGAGTTATTTTTCATAATTCCCTAATTGTGAAGATGTATGTCAAATAATGTCCATTACGAATTTATCAGTTTCCATCCACTCAACTATTGACAAATTTGTAGAGTAGTGCAGAGTGGCACTGAGAAATGTACCGAGTGCTACATGTGGCACATGTATCTTAGGTTGCCGACCCCTGGTATATAATATTCTACTCTTTTGATATTGCAGGCAGAGTTTTATACAATTCGGACAAGCTGAAATTCTTAAGATATTCTTTTTCTATTTGCAGCCAACAAAATCTAATTCTTTGGAAGAGTGTCATGCATTTCATTGTATAGAGTTGTGTAGACATATTTAGATAACTATTTTAACTTGCTGAAATTAGATTAGATGCGTGCTCAAAGTGTCTGTGCTTTAAAAAATTTTCACTTTGCATTTTAAAGTTCCCTATCTTTGTAGAATTTTAGTGGATTTACTTTGATTCATTTCTTATAAAATGTGCAGGTTACGGCTAAAGAAGTCAGACTAAGAAAAGTTATTTTATCTATATCAAATGTACTTGCTGCTCTCAAAATGAGAGGAAAAACAACATAAAGCTTTTACTTCCGTTGAGTTAAAAATAGGAAATATATTTAGGGGGAATAAGATTAAAGAGTTTCTGCTATAATAAAAATGCAAACCTATATCTACACTCATCTTAACAACATCAATGTCAGTGATAGTACAAAATAATTACGAAATTTTTTATGCGTGGCTTCAATTCTTTAAGGTATCTCTACCCTAAAATAGTGAATTTTGCCAAAAATTGACAAACTTTTTTATGATTTTATTTTATAGGTCATTTTATTAGCTTTATAGAAATACCAAGTTTATCATTTTCCGTTCACTAGAACAAAAACTACGAGTGTTTTAGTAAAAGCAGATGCCATTACTTTAAGCAAGGTGTCACACTTTAAAAAGCGTTTTACCCGAAATGTGATTTTTTGAAAATAATCAAACTGGGTCAGTGATTGCTGAAAAAGTTTTGAACATAATGAAATTAAATTTTTTTTGTGTAAGCTTTGTATAATAGTAGAAGTGTTTTGACCTTCAGATTTATCAATCACTGTTTTATTACAAAATTTACAGTCCCTTATGTGAATAGAATCACTGTTTTTTTAAGCAATTTCATATAGTAACTAAAATAAAGTGCTCTAGTTTTTGTAAAAATTAAAAATATCTCTTATACTGAAGGTCATTTCGACAATGAATAGCATAGCAACACATCAGAATTGAAAAATGGAAAATTTGATCATAAACCTTTGGTACAGAATGGACCGCGTTTATGTTATTTTTTGTCAATTTTTGCCCATTTTAGTTATAATAATTTATTTTTCTCTTCTTAATTTTAGCATATTTTTCTTTAAATGTACTAAAAAAATCTAAAAACGACAAATAAATCCACATATCTCCATTTTTTAAAAAAGTCCTAACCAGTCGGATACCTTAAATTTCTGTCATCTCTCCCCTATTTAGTTAAACGTCTCTCCCCCTCTATTGCTTAGTAAGAAAGATCATGAAATAAATCTAGAAAATGTGTCGCTTCAGTTTTTACTAATTTCAATAAACTTCGGAAAGTGAATGTTATCTCACAGGAACTGGTAGAATTGACAGAACGGGATCAAATCATACAAAATGACAACTGAACAAAATTAACACAATGCTAGTTTTCCTAAAACACTTCAGTTCTTTAAACTTATTTATTACATCGTTTCTGTGAAGTATGTAGTAGAGTTGATTTGTTTGAGACCGGGTTTTACGTGTCTAAAATCCTCTGATGGTATCGAGTGATATAGAACTACAGGAATATTGATAAAATAAGTCTCTTGATCGCGTGAATTGCTCGGCAATATGAGTTAATCACTTTGTCGGGATTTAATTTGATTGCTTATTTACGTCGCATTTTGAAGGTTCACAAGGGCTAGTTGTAACAAACTTCGTAATTCTAAACCTCGATCGAATGTCAAGGACGACTCCTGTGTTGACATCCCATTCTCCAAACTTCTACACCACGCCAACGTTTGAGTCTCGTTAGATTTATCATGCCTCCTCTCCTCTATACGATGGAACTTAAGTGGCACCAGTACTGAAACCCACAACTCAGCAACACTGGCCACTTGATACACTGACCACGCGGCTACCTGGGTCATTGTTTTCTGTGGAACTACGTAATTTAGAATTCAGTATTTCAGTGGCTGTCAATGTGAATTCATTTCTTTCTAATAAAATTTTAGTTTTATATTTAAATATAAGTAAAGTATATTTCAAAATCTCTGAATCTGTAGAATTGCTATTCATAAAAAAATTCAAATTTTATAAATAATCATCTAATTTTTAATCGTATTCATATAATTTCTTTTATGATAAAAGGCTGCGATAGAAAACTATTGTTAGATGTCAGCAACAGTTCACTCACACATATATAAAAATAAGACTTTAATTTTATTGACAGTTAATTATTGCTTTTATATGTAATGTATTCAACATCTCAATTAGAATACTTTTAATAAGTATTGCCTTAACTTGACGTGGATGTAACGTCGATAACTGCAATTCAATTTTGAAGTTTGTTGCAAATAATTTTGTGTTGACTTCAAATTCTTAAGCCAATCAACCTACACACATTTTCCCCACTGGTATTTTTTAAGCAATTATTTGATAATTAGATTGTAAAATCTCAGACTTTTATTTGAAAGTATAAATTATTGTACGTAAAATGATATTTTTAACCTTTATAATTTCAATAAATGTAATTATTTTTTTACATGTAACAAATCATGAATGATTAAAACTAATTTATTGTGTAAATATGTACAATAAATTAAAAAGTACATGGAATAAATATTACGGAATAAATAAATATAAAGGAAAAATAAAATATTTCGATAAATTTATTTAATTGCGATTATTTTTGTGTTTTTATATTCCTTTGTCTTCTACAATATTTTTTCCAGTAATTTTAGAGGAATTTGTATTCCTTTTTAATGTTAAAAGTGTGTAATCAACTTTTTTATGTTAGCGAATCTTTAGTATAAATTGCAACATTTTGACCCCTTTTTTAACAATGGATGTGTTTATATTACATAAATTTACGCTTAAGTTCTTTAATAATAGCTCTGTTACATTTTTTAGTTTTAGTTAACAGGTGTATATAAGAAACCGAGTGAGAAATAACAATTTTTAAGGTCCGTTTTTAAAAATAAGTATTTGATAATTTCTTTACTTTTATTAAAAGCCTTGTTAAATTTCTCAAAGCAATTTCTTTCCAACCCATAAATTGTATTAAAATGCTTTTCTTCTTATAATGACTATCCAATTTTAAATAAAGGAACTAGGATTTTGTTTGCACCACTAAATCTTGAACTCCACCTCAAACAGAAACTTATTCTCTATTTATCACAAAAATAACACAGCACTATCACTATTTAAGATTCCATTCCAGATATAGCTTAAAACTCTCGCTTCACCTGTATAACAAATAACATAACACAGCTCTCAACACACATTTTTTACCCATTCAGCACGAGTACCCACCCCGAAATGCATTTTGCTCTCCAAAAACCTGTATTGAGTACTAAGTAAATAGGGCAAAAAAGGCGGATTAGAAAGCCGATAAAATATCCGCTTGAACGAGAGAGACTTAAACTAGGTTAATTTAGTAAATTAGCTGGTGGGTCGAAAGGTAACCGAACATTAAGCTTTTGTTATCTCCTGCAAACAACATAGCAGAGTGCTTTACATTAGCATAATATTCGGTATTGCTTCAGCACTTCATTTTCCACACACTCTTATCTTTCTTTCATATTCCTCTAACAAATTGTACAACGAAGGAGTATTGAACAAATAAAGAGTGACTCGAAGTAAGAGACCAATTACACGTCGGCCTTTGGTAATCCAATTGGTACACACAAATTTCCTTGGCCTGGAGCTTAGTTTGCAGTAAGTGCAAAAGTATGTATCGGCTGAAAATAATGCATACATGATCATGCTTGTTTAATACATACACTAGGAGATAATTGATGGAGAGGAGTTTCATAAAATGAGATGTTTTTAAGAGGATGATCATCTATGTTATTGATTAAAGGGTGGAATATTTGATTATATTATAAACTAAAAATATAAAAGAAAAATTACAAAAAAAAGTAACTATATATCAATATTTCTAAATATAAAATAGCTGAGGTGTGTGTGGGGTTGTAGTGTTTGAAGCATTCAAGAAAAAAATATCTACTTATTGTGCACTTTTTCAAAGTAAAAAAATCTACAAATTCTTTTATTAACTCTGTAAATTTATAAAATAAAAATCTAGGAGAAAATTAAAAACTAATTATACTTATTAGTAAAATACATGATAGTTAAGAGGAATTAAAGAGAACTGATAACTAATGAAACATCTCATTAAAAAAAGAAATATTTTATTTAAAAGCAAAAAAAAAAAAAAAAAGTTGCATCATTTAGTTTCACTACATTTGGAAGAGAAATGTTTCTGATAACCTCATTGTATTGATAAAAATAGCCAAATACTTTTTTAGCGTTGTAGGTTAAAAAACAAAATAAAGTTTAAAAATAGTTACATCACTATTTTTAAATATATGTTGCTTGATTCACAAGAACACAAAAGGAATAGTTGTATTCTTTATTGAAGGAAGAAATTTTATATCTGCCAGCAGAAAATGTATTAACTTTTAATTTACTCTTAAATAAAGAGTATAAAATTTTTAAGCTACTCTAAAAATCTGAGAAGCTAGTATTTTTGCTTACATATATAAATTTTTACGATATTTCCTGGGATGCCTTAAAATAAATGATTCCAACGAAGAATAAATAGTTGAAATTTCTGGGTTGTTTTTAAGAATGAATATAAATGGATTTTTCCGTGATGTACTATTAAGGAAAAACATAATTAAAGAAAATTAAGATTCATTAAGTAAAATTATAACTAAAAAAAGCTTAAACATTTTTTTGAGACTTTTCTTGAGAAATTTACTTTTATTTTTATTATACTATTTTAAAAAGAATTTAGCGTATATCTTCATTTTAAGAAAATATTTTTGAGAGGTTTTGTTTTTATTCATCTGTTGTGTGTGTGGAATGGACGAAATTTGTTTGATTTATTGTTAAATTAATATTCATACTTCTTTTCAGATCGAAACTTTTTATGCGTTTAATTTACCGCTATACACACCTGTTATACAAAGGAAAACTCGCAGAAAATTGTGAAATCTTGTTTTGTATGTTATTACATAATATTTTAATTAAATTATTTCATCAATTATTTCATTTTATTTCAATTCTTCATATCTATTAAAAATTAGACCGTCTACTTCGTAGATAGATAAATTTATTTCACAGCTTAAAACAATATGTGCACACTTTTTGTTGAGTATAAGCCTTCAATACTTTCGCATTTCGAGGGGAAAAAGATTTTATGTATTTGGCGTTTAATAATAAGTCTTCATCATTTACACTCTTGCTGTTGTCTCTTAGTTTCCCAGACATTCTATTTCTGTGTTTCTTTTTATCTTTTAATTTTTAATCCAAGATAAAAATTAAATTTTTCTGGCAGAGATAACGTTTTGGAAAGCGTCCAGTAATAGCTAACCTTTCTTTGAAAAACATAAAAGACTTAATCTAGAAAATTATCACGCAGTGGCCTTTATACAGTGAACCAATATCGGTAGTGTTAAGTGAACTGTACAGACAGGGGAAACTTTCTTTCTTTAAAAAGTTACAGTAAGTGATCAGTTATATTATTAAGCAACATTTGAAGCTATCGTCGCCAAATGTGAAAGAGTACTAACCGGTTTTAGGTAGAAAAAACTAAATTTTCAGGAAAATTCGCGACATTATAATTCAAATATTTTAAAAAGCTGGTTTAAAGATTTGAAAACATTCCAAAAACCAGCACCTTTTCTATTTACAATAAAAACTCATTTAGATTACGTTATAGGAAACGAAATATGGAGCATATTTTATAGAATAGAAAAAAGTATATTAACTCTGGTAAAAATAAATATTTTTGTAAAATATCCTTGTCTGTATTAGGTAACAAAGTGAGAATATGATAATATTGGTCTCGGAAGGATTTTCTATCATATATATATATATATATATATATATACTGAATTCCGGTCTTACTTTTCTATGTCGCACGAAAAGACAATTATAATGTTAAATACGTATAGTTCAACATACCCATTATACTTTGTAAAATTTTGACAAACATATAAATTTATAAAAAAGAAAAAAATAACTTTGTTTTTGAGCCTAGCTTTATCACATAACTCAGATCACAGTGGAAATTATAATAAGTTTCCAATTAAAGGTTCTAAACTGCATGGCTAAAGACGTTAAAGGACTGATTCTTTCAAAGAATGGAGGTGCTGGGAAATGGAATAATTCTCTGTCTCCCTATAAGTCTTGAAATTTGGCAGACATATTCCTTTCAATGCGTAGAGATCCGCTAAGAACGGGGTTTTCGGAAATCACAGAGGTAGGGGGGGGGTAACAGATGAAAATTCCCATTTTCAAACTATTGCACCCCTACAGACTTGAAATTTGGAAAATACAAGAATGTTTCTTTTATTCATTGGAGATTCACTAACAACGGGTTTTTCGAAAACCGACTTCTAGGAGTTGCGATAATGCTATGGACAAAAATCTCCGTTTTTAAATTGCTATATTTTAAGTTTGGCAAACAAACTTCTTTAAAGCAGAGATTCGCTAAAAATGGGTGTTGCAAAAATCGAGTCCCAAACAGATTTGGTGAGGCTTATGAGGTCGTTATAGATAAAAAAAGGAAACTCCGTTTTTGTGTGAACAATTAGACTAAAAGACTTGTAATCTGGCAATTATGCTTTTTTAAATGTGTAGAGATCGGCTGAAGGCATTATTTGAGGAAATTTACTACAAACGTAAATGGTAAATATTGATCTGTTTTAGAAATTTCTGTCCTTCCTAAATCAAGAAAAGAGGTCTATCAAAATATTTTTTCATTGCTATTGAAGGCTTAATGCTAAAACATTGATAACAGTAACATAAAGGAATATGGAGTCTTATAATGTCATGAAATATTTAGTGAAGCGGGTGAGAGTAACGGCTAATATAAATATGTAAGGATAATTAAGTTATATTTTAAACAAAGTCCAATTTCAAAGTTAATTTTTATTCAAAATTGGTGTAGTAGCTCTTTGAAAAATTGCTGGGGAGTTTTATATGTAAAAGGCAAGCATTAAATTGAAGACGGCCCTAATTTAATGTAAATGCAAGTTTTTCAGATTCATTATCATTTAATTCAATATACTAATACATTTAACATAAATGTAAAGTAGAAAAATGTTTGCACGTATTAATTTATTTATAAACTTGCTTCTTTCTCTCTCAATTCGTAGAATTAATTCTGCATCCAACTTTGTGATATAATCGACATATAATTGTCCTTATCCTCTATTTTAAAATCCAAAGTTATAAATGTAGAGTAAGAACTCAGAGATGGTTTAATTATTCCTGCTTTTAGCAACGTGTGGGTCTAACTTTTTTCCATTTCAGCGTCATCTTTAAGAGAGGATTTGTAAGGACGGCTTACAACAGGTAGGGGGAGTACATTTTATTTCAGTCCCATCAAATTTATTTTTAGCAACGGCATGTTTATTATCATGACTAATTACAATATTATGCTAGTCATTATTAGGAATTATTTCTACAGTACAATCACGAGCACCTTTCTTATTCATAATTCCATTGTTACTCATTTTAAGTGTTTTATTTTTTTCGAATTTACAACTTTTTCTTTTACTATTTCCTGCAGATACATGATGAAATGATGGCTGTTTGTGGGAATGATAGCCCGTCATGTCACACTGTTACAGGGTGGAAAAGAAAATTTCAAATTGCACACGACCTTCACTGATAATCCAAGAAGTACTGTCATAGTGAAGAAAGTGGAGGATTTTATCCTCTTTTAGACCGAAAATCAACAATCCAAATGACCATGCTTGGGAAATTATTCACAAAGGACAACACATGCCTAAGGTGTAATCAGGCTGGGTTGTTTAATTAATAACTTATCTTCAGGAGCGAACATGGCGTGACCTGTCAAAGGAGATATTGAATCTTTTGAAGAAAGACGAAAAGGATTGCGGGGTTGGAGATTTGACAAAACTAATGACGTTATTCAAAATGGGTTTCTTCATAATCTGCTGAAGTCTACAATAAAAATCTATGAAAATGGTCAAGAAACGATGGAAGAAAGGTTTAACTTTGGATGGGTTACTTTATAGAGAAGTCTTAAGAATAACAAATTAAAATGCTATCTCGATTATTTTTAGGGATAATTAAAATTTTATGACGTATGAGTTAGTATATATAGCTTAAAGATTTAATAGCAATATTTAAGGTAATGTTCTTGAATAATATGGATCTAATAAATTAGAATAAATTGTAGAAATGGTGTGAAATTCACAGTGCATTAAATACAAATGTTTTTCCCCAGCTCTACAAAAAATTCTATTTGAAAAATAAGAAGCAATTTTATGGCGATAATTTGAATTAATTTCTCGTAATTTTCAGGTTATAGATAAAATTTCATTTAATGAGAGTGATTTTCCAATTATTCCCATTCAAAGACACAACGCACACTAGAAATCTTCTCCATTGAAATAATGTGTTTTATTATTTTTGAGTGAATGTAAACTTAATTATATAAATATACGGTAAGAAATAATATTATTTTATAATCAGCTCAGAAATAAAATTTCGATTTCAAAATTAACTGTTTTTTTCCACTGCTTATCGAAATTAAAATTGAAGATAAGAATTAAAAATAGCTACAAGCCAATTACCTTCATAAAATTGTTGAATAAAGGTAATTCTTTTTTGCATCAGATATATAAAGTTTGTTATATTGCATTTTTTCATTATATATATATATATATGCCTTTAATTCTTATTATTTATTAAATGTAACGAACTTACTCTCCATTTTTTTGGAAAATATTTAATCTAATCGAATAGGCACACACATTGGACAATTCTTTGTAGATTTAATTATACTGTTCTTTATACAAAGGCTATAAAAGGCTATAATGCTATAAAAAGATTCTTAAAATCTATTGTTTCCAGCATAATTCATTAATTTGTATAATCAAACATTAAAAAAGAAATCAAAACTTCGTATTAGATTGAAAAAAATATTAATACGGTTAATTAATAAAAAATAAATGCATAATAAACATAGCATCCGAGAAAGCTTAACAAAAACTTGAAAAGTGTAACCAAAGTAAAAAATAAAACGAAACATTAATAACGTTGACTGATTACACAGAAGTAAATTTACTAAAACTCAAACAAAAATATCGCTAAAAATTAGAAATATTTATTTTTAAGGCTATATATATATATAATGTTTCTTTTTCCATAATTTTTTTGGGGAAACTAAATATAAGGAAGACAAAAATAAAATATCGTTAAGAAAGTCACTTATAAATAATCTTCAGTTCTGTCATAAGTAACAGAAATAAAAAAGGAGAATTAAAAAATTTCTTAATGGATTCCAAAGTCTTTCATTAAGTCAGGATTTCTTAATAATAGTTTCTTTCCATTTGCATATCATTAAGAAAGTACTGCCTGAGCATTACCAGACTTATTCTTTTGAAAAATTTGAACCTTTTAAAATGGATCATGTTATAGATATTTTTTAATCTAGAAAGAGAGAGAGAGAAAGAGACAGAGATAAGATGTGTCCAGATCACGCACCTGGAGTTATTAAAAAGTTTTTTTGTTTTGTTAAAATGGGAGACTTCAAATCCATTTGATTGTGAAGTGGGCTATTTGCAAAGGTATTCATTGGTCTACCGATAATAAACGAATTTTAAATGATTTACTTAATGTCATATTTGGAGTTTCTATTTAGGTTCTTAGTGATGTGTTAGTTAAGGCGACATTAACGGAATTTACGAAAAAAATACTAAATGTAACGAAAGAAACGAAAGAGCGAGGAAGACGATATACGCCAATTTAGTTATAAATTTAATAACTTACTTTAAGCCAACGCTCATCTGATTCAATTATCTAATTGACGAATCGTCAATCATAAATTTTAAGCAGATAATCTACTGGACACTTTCGTCTAGCTTTCTATTACCTTGCGTTAATCTTCCTTTAGCTTCTAACCTCTCTTTCGAACCCGAAAGCTATTACTTAAATACACGACATAATTTACATAGACCGTGTGACGGATCTATGCGCGTCCTTCACCTAATTCTCTTGGAAAATCTTTGGCCTATAAATTGAAATTAATCACAATCAACCCATTTGAAGAAGAAACCATGATATGCAGATTAGGTCTGTTGTATATGGTTTAGGTTTTCTAGCTAGTTAGATGGCTAGACGGAGTTATATGGAGATTGAGGTATAGAGAATCTAACGAGGCGGAGAGTTGACTACCGATCAGGTATTAGTATATTTGATAGCGTATTTCAAAGATATTAAAGGGATGATTGGGCACCATAGCTGAATTATAACTCAAATATTTAGAGTAGTGTATTAATCCCATAAAAGGAGGATCAATAGAGAGAGAGAGAGAGAGAGAGAGAGAGAACAGAGGTCTTCTCATAATTCGCGTCTCTCGTGGTTTATTTCCCTATTGCTCTTATTAGGAACATCTCTTCTTGTTTGAATATTAGAATTGTGTCTGTTGATAATTTCTGTGTTGAATAAATAGTTAAAAAGCATTATGGTGAGTCATTCTTCACTTCCTCCCACACCTCTAGCTGGGCCGAGAGTAGGTCGCTCCCCTCATAACCGTTTCTTCTTCTTCGGGATTAAATTTTCAATTGAATAGTATTTAAAGAAAGAGAGAATTTCTGCAAGAGGATTAATAGGAGGTACTTGGACAGAGTATATATTCAAGTATATATATATATATATATATACAACTTTATTAGATATCCTTATATTTGTGAAGACCACGATAACAAAATACTTAGGTCAAGAGCTTCAAGTCAAATCATCTGTCTAGGAATTGCTGAAAACTGTCATGCGGATTAATAAATGCGGTACCCACTAAAATAACAATCTCCAAATGTCCTAACATGGTGTGGAATATAAGTTAGCAGAATAAATTATAATAGCAGTTAGTATCTTTATTCCTTGACCCAAAAGTAAAATTTACCTTTTTATATCTAGATATGCGGTTAGTTAACGGCAGGAACTCTGTAGTAACGTAATAAAGATGAAAAGAAATCCAATCAGTCAAAAAAATAGTTTTTAACTACGAAAATGTACAGAATATGTGAAAATTTGATATTTTCTTACTGTTCTAAATTGTCTTAATACAATTTATTTCAAAAGAAGTTTTCTTACTCCCATTTTTTACCAAATAGAATTAATTTTCAAAAATTTACCATAACGAGCCAACTCGAAATAATAATAATAATAAAAAAAAAAACGATTAAAATCGAAAAAGTAAAAAAAAAAGAAGTAAGATCTCTTTCGTGAAGGTGAGTTTAAATACTCTTTTGTCTTCTTTGATGATTCCCTAAAACTAGTGAGAAATTTGCTTTTATAGAGAACTTAAAAATGAAGCCCATTAAATGAACGATTTCAATCTCCGTCGTCATTTGCGGTTTGTCTTCAGAATCGAGAGAATTAAGTCCATCTGACCTCAAAAAAAGGAACGAACCCCTTTAAGAGTAAGCCGACAATATATATATATATATATATTTAATTACGAATGATTATCTGATGAGTCTGTTAGAAACTTCCGATCAAATCTGGATTTTTCCAGTTCGTTGATTTCCAACCAATACACACAGAACAGAGTACTCTTTATTCCCTTTGACTTTTATCCTTGTGATAAAAAATGATTCACTAACTTTTCGAAACTGAAGATTCCGTGATCGCTCATGTGCCGAAGTTGTCGGATGAGAATAAACAAGATTAAAGCATTTTTGCTATCTCAGCCTTTTTTTCCGCCAGAATCATGACACATGATGGAAACTAACTAACTTTAATTCCTGGAATTACTTCTGACGTAGCGAAACTTTTCCTGTCGTGTTCAGTATCAATGTTCTTTTAAGCTCTTTACAATTACTTCTTTTAGTTTTTGCTTTTTTTTTTTAGCTCTGCCCCTTTTACCAGAAAGGGAAACCGAGTGAAAAGAAACACAAAAGTGTAATTTTCCTGGACGTGAAGTATAGGGGAGAGTATTTTTGGTACGTTTAAAAGCCTTTCAGGACTTTTCCCAGTAAATTGTATTCTCGAAATTGTTTGTCATATACCATCAATAAATGAAGAGTAGATTAAATGTTTATCAAACCCAAATGGTTATAGAGTTTGATAACAAAGGAAATAAATACGTTAAACTTTAAATGAGTAAATTAATATATAGCTTAAAGAAACAAAATATAGTATTTTTCTTTTTTAGCTAGATACACTGGATTTAGTTTGAACTTCCAGCGCACGAGAAAGAAAGTAGGCGTGAGTTATTGAGAACGAAACATGTTACTTCGAACCTCAAGTCAAGGACGACCCAGGAGTAGATTCCTGCCTCTAACAGCTTCGACATCACAGGAAAGTGTGAATGTCCCAATGGATTTAATGTGTAGCACAACTCCCATTATAATTTAAGTTACTCATTTATAAACACTCCTTTGATAATGAAGCTCACGTCTCTGACATCAAGCTAGCACGTCCTTTTTCGGTTATATTTTTTAGATACCTTCACTTCATTAATATGATATTAGATCGTAGTTGCCCCATGGCTAAATCTGATTTCGTGAGTTTCCCATCGGAAGTTCACTAAAGGAATCATGGATGTGAATTTTGAATTTATATACCAAAAACCGTCATGTAGTACAAGGATGCTGCAAGTTAAGAACACGCTTGATTTGATGTGCTTTTGAAACTTTTTTGTTAACATCACTCTAAAGAAACGCGAGGCTTATTGATGACAGACCTCTTAATTCGGAACCTCAGTCAACACCTGAGCTGGTACCTCATTTATCATTTTTTTACGGGAAGACTGTGAGCCTCAACAGATTGAAATTACAGCAACCTGAGGACTTACCCGGCTGATCTAGATACCCTTGAGACAATTTGGGAAAATTGATGATTTGCGTGAGACATAAGAAATTAAAGTATTGCTACAGCAATTCATTACAATATTTACATTTAGATACAAGTTGATCGAACTATTAAGTATTTCAAAACAGCAGAATATGTTATTGTTGATGAAGGCAGCAAAAAAACCCCAATTACTCTTTTTGAGCGTTTCAAACAAACTGTTTTATACACTCTCTAGGGGGTACCTTTTTACACCTCGAATTACACTCGAGATTCGGCTAGCAGGTGGAGTGTTGTTTTTCTCAAGGACTTCGGTTGTCGGCGTGATGTCAGATGAAAGGGTCCTGCAATATTTTAGGGGTGCACGTGTGGATGTAAGCGGCCTAATGTTATAAGCATAGGGAAGCCGAATTTGCAGCTGAGAGACGAAAAAACGTTACTCCTTGTACTGTAAAGAATCAAAAAACCGTCCAATAATAGTAGTGAAGCCCTAGTGAGGGCATTAGCTTAGGAAAATGTAATGTTTCTGTAGTAAAATAATTCTTCATTATATATAATATATTTTTAAAATCTTTTTAGATTTTAATTAACAGGGAGGATTCTCAAAACATTTAACATATTTGAGAGCAAATGTTCACTCATGGCGTGGAAGATACGATAATGAAATACAGGCCTCGGTCCCTTCCTCATCATTTGATTGATGCTCTAAATTTCGAGATTCCTATCCAATAACAAATTACGATTTTTATACTAATAAAATATTTTAAAAAATAGTTTGCCTTAAGTAGCAAATATACATTAATAGAATCAAGCTTATGTTTCAAGAGTATATAAACTATATATAATTTCCAGCGCAGGTAATTATAACGATTACCTTATGACGAAAAAACAAGGAAGTTTTAAGGCCCAACATTCTCATGTGGTCTTTGGGGCCATAAAATGCCTTTTTGCGAAAAATAAATTTAATGATAAGTATCCATTTTTTTTCTGCTACGACTAGTGTAAAAAAATGGTAGTATGATATTGTATGATAATTTTTTATTATTATCAGAAACCAAATATATTACCAACCCTATAAAAAGCTGCATTTAAAACTTTTTTGTTGATATTTAACTCTCTATTTTAAAGTTATGTGTATGGCAAAAATGGAATAAGATCGGTATTTATTTTTTGCTTTTATACCGACAGCAACATCAATAATTTCTGTAAATAAACAGTTCATTTAGAAGCACACACAAAAGGATTAAATAATTTACACACAAATTACATATATATATATATATTATACATTTACTTATTTATATAATAAAATAAGCTTATATTTTTCAGTTTTATTTTTATATCTTTGGTATTTTATATTTCTTATTTTTTGTCTGGATCTCATACTCATTTTATGTTATTTTATTCTATAACAACTATTTTTAAAGCATTGAACATTTTAAAATTTCTTTTAACTGAATTCTCTTTTTTCGTTCTCTGAGAAAACGATATTATAAGAAACTCTTTCTCTCAAAAACATTTCACCCCATATCTCTCTCTATATATAATAAGCCTTTCCATCGATATGATACCATATAAGAAATACTCATTCAAAGTAATTCGTCACTAGACTTACTTAATTTTATTACTTTCAACCAGTGATATACAAAACAAGGAAATACTGCAGTAAATATTAAAAAAGAAGCCTACAGGATGCAATTATTGAAGTAAAGAAATACGAAAGATAATATTGATCAAAAGGTACACGTAGCATCAAGTTGTGCTGGTAGTTATTTTTTAATGTGTCTCGAAGTTTTCAAAGTTTTCTTTAGAATTTCTAAACTTGTATTTTATCTTCCATTATCCTTGTCTGGGGAGAGGCCATAAAACTGAGACAATCCTACCTCAGCTCAAAGCTGTGGATATGTGAAAAACAATGAAACAAAATATGCATTTAGGAAAGTAATGGCGGGCGTTACTCTTGGACTTGTCATAAATAGAGATTTAAATGTCAAATTTTCAAATTTATGCGTGTTAACATACGAAAATATGTTTATATGTGCATTCTGTATATAAATTTTAAGAAATTAAACTAAAGAATCAAAAAATAGTTGAGAAAAATTAAGTAATAAGCAATGATTCATTGTACATATGCAAATAGTACCTGCTGTAGCTGAGTGGTCATGGTCGCAAACTTGTGGCCAGCTTTGTCGAATCAAGGGTACGAAGACCCTTCGTGTAGAGGAGCTGATAAACATCATTTCTGTTGTGGCTCAAAGTCCTCTCGATGGTGTGGTGAGGGAGATGCCATCTGAAGTATCTTTCTCATCATTTCACCGAGATTTCGAATTACGAGGTCCGACACATTAGTGAGTGAGTAAATATAAACGTCACACTAATCAGCTACTCGAGGGCTTTTGGTGACAGACCTCGCAACTTTGAACCATGGTCTAGTGACTCAGACGACATCTCAGCTGGAACCCCCTTTCCTAACCTCCACACTACACCAACAGGAGGACGTTTGAGACTTGACAGATTTAACGAACCCCCCTACTCGGAAGGTCTTTAGCGGTATTAGGCTCGAACTCATGAAACGCCGGCCACAAGTCCGTTACCTTGACGACTAGTCTACCGCGGCTACAAGGTCCGATACTAATAATCATTGCGTTGTTTTAGACTCTGTGACGATAACAAATACTTATTCACTTTCCTATTCTAAAATAATACATCTCAAAAATTTTAAGTAAATATTTGATTAAGCTTTTTGTTTTTTGTACAAATTTAAATAAATTTTCAAAAAGTTAGAAAATAACTCACATATTAGAAATTGTTAATTCTTTAAAAAATGAATGCAAATTAAAAAAAAAATTTAATTTACTAATTTCTTGAATTTTTTTGTATTTATTCAATAAAACTGCAAAGTGGAAGATCTTTCGTAGGTTTGAAAACTGTTCAATGTGCAGCTTTTCACAATATATATGTTACCGGCAAAGTATGAAATCTGGCATTCTATAGAATGCCTAGGCATTCTATACAATGCCTATATCTAGCCGGCAATGTATGAAATTATTCCTATTTCACACATTGCCTAGGCATTCTATAGAATGCCTAATGAGAAACTGGCAAAGTATGAAATACATCTCAGATTCATTTCGAATATTGTCAATTGGTAAGATATAAATTTTTTAACGCGTGTCTCAAGCTCAGAATCTGTTAGTTGTACATTGCTGTTTGTTCGGAAATGTCAAAATACTCAATTTTACTTAAACTTGTTCAACAAAAAATTGGTTTTTTCCTGTGCTACCTGAAAATGGAGAAGCAAGCTATATTGTTGGAGAATGGGACTAGTCTAAAGCAGGGGTCGGTAACCTATGTCACACGGGCCACATGTGGCACGCGGAACAATTCTCAGTGGCACTTTGCAAAACTTAACAAATTTGTAAATTTTTGAAATGTTTCAAAAATGCTCTATTGTGTGGTTCGCTGAATCATATTGGTAGATTGGTTTGACACGCAACAGCTAAAAGGTTGCCGACCCATGGTCCATAGACATGAAACAACTATTCAACGGTTAGTTGCCTAAAATTCGAGTTGATGATCCAAAAAAAAAGGTTTTTTCTTAACTGAAATTACTTACTAGAAGTTAATAACTGATATAAAAAGTGCTAAAATGACTACTAAGAAGAAACCCAGGGACTATTGGTTGCTGAATAGCTATGATGTGATGTTTGCGGAAAATAAAAGTAAACTCATTTAAACTGTTAAAGAAAGCGTCAGCACCATAAAACAGTGGTCCCCAACCCTTGTTCCGTGGATAAAGGGTATCAGGTCACTCACACACACACACAAGGAGCATTAAATTATTTCCATTATATTTACTGGGGGGTATTTTTTTCGTGTTTGTGCGACTTTCCATGGAAATCACTTTATATTTTATGTGAAATCATTTTATAATTATTTTTTGGTGCAACTGAATTTTACTCTGAAGGCATGTTTAAATACAATTAAATTATAAAATCAAAACAATTTAAAATATAAATAATCAACGTCGTACCCTCAGAGGGCTGCAGTAAAATTATCGAACGTTGACTAGTCCGGAAGAGAAAACTGTTGGGAAGAACTGCTATACAGTATTACGTCACGGATTCTTTTTTTTTCATAATGGGGCTGCAGATACATATTTTTACCATTTTCAGACCTAGTACATTCTCCAGGGGCTGGTATCCCTTTTTAGCGCGGAATCATGTAAGCGATACCCATTGCCACCGTTAATTTTGACACCCAGTTTGACGATGTGAGCTTGTTCTAGGAATTTAATTTGCCAAGAGCAAAATTAATTTAATGATTCTGGGGATATGATAGAATTCTGAAAGAACTTTCAACCAAATACAAAAATGTTACTCGTTATGGTATTGAACTGTACATCCACCTACGTGAAATTTGCCAGAAAAAACAGAAAATTATTTTTTTTAAAAAAAGTTTGTAATACACAAAACATTGATTTTTTTTCCGAATGCCAATATATATTGGCACTTGTAATGAGTGAGAAAAAGGATGGTTTCTATCAACTTGGAACTTCTGAAGGAATTTTAATATCAAGTATATGTGAAATCACAATTTAACAATAATTTTTTTAATGCCAGTCTCATTATTTTGTCAGAATAACACATTTGTACTTTTAGAAATGTAAGTCATTGATATAATATCCTTATCATGGCCTTTTTTCATACTTTGCCTAAATAGCTTTAGGCATTATATAAAATGCCTGGGCATTCTATACAATGCCTAGGCAAAGTATGTAATCAATCTCATATTTCATACTTTGCCTAAAAACGTCCGGCATTGTATAGAATGCCTAGGCATTCTATAGAATGCCCGCATTTCATACTTTGCCGGTAACATATATAATATGAATTACTATAGTTTTTTTAAAAAAATTTCAAAATTATTCTAATTTTAAATTTTTAACTATTTTTAATTTATATAAACATGAATATTTAGGAAAAGTTTTAATTATAATAAGCTTAAAATTAAGGAGATAAAATCATGGAAATATTTTTTTTTACCAAAGACTTAATATATAAAAGTTTATAATAAAGTATACAGTAATTAAAAATTGTACATAATTTCTTTTATTTTTAGTGACAATATTTTTTTTATTGCTAGTTAAAAACTGCAATATATAAGATACTGAAAATTGTTTTCGAAATATTTTATTACTTAGTAGTTCTTAACTTATAATATCAATTTTGACCGTTTAGAATAAAATTACGAATTTTTGTACCGTGTTATTTCTTTTATGTTGATTAAAGATTATATACTCTTATCACTTTTGATGCCCTTATTATACATTTTAGTTGAGGTTTTATGTATGTATATATATGTCCTATATCATTAAGCAAAAAATAAATTAAACAAGATTTTAAATTCATAGAAGATAAATTAAGTTTCCCGTGTTTTTTTTATTTCTTAGTTTTTACATTTAAAATTGTTATTTATATTTTTAGAAGTTAAAAAAAAATTCTAGAAAATTAGCTCGAGTAAAAGAATGCTAACCTTTAATAACATATGAACTCATTAATTCATAAAATACTTTAATAAAACCGAATTTTTTTCTAAAAAAATTAAAAATTACGATTAATGCATAATAATTCGATAGATAATAATCAAAAAGATCTTATTTAATCCTCATTGCAAACCTATGCATTGATTCAGATTTAATTATTTTTCTTTGAGTTATTAATAATCATACGAGACAAAAACACCTTTTCTTTTATTATAAGGAGAATTTTTTTAGAATAACAGATTAAAATTTATCCACTAAGAATAACCGTCTACTTAGAGTCTGAAGGTTGAGCCTCAAGGGTGTTTATATTTAGTCTAAGACGAATGAATCGAAAGAAATCGGTTATATATGAATCTATTTTCTCTATAAAAGGATTTTATTGATTGTAATTATTCAGAGTTTATAAATAAGAATCATCAAAGAAAAAATTATTTCGTTTGTGGTACAAGAAACATAACCGAGAGAAGATTACAATAGAAAGAAAAGGCTTAGGTATATCTTCTATATATCATAATAAATAATATAACAAAAAGGATATATAATAAGTATGTTTTAATAAGCAAGCGGTAGGTGTTGCAGCATTTCATTTTACAGAGAATATTTCATTTACTCGTATATCTGAAACTATACGACTCAGGTGTCGTCCGCGTCACTTGACCATGGTACAAAATTACGTGGACCGTCGCCAGACGCCCTCGTGTAGCTGAACAGTGCGACGCGTTAATATTCACTTATTCACTCACTGAAACTATACGAATATCGATTCCGAAGGACACCTCTTCATTTTGAACCATGGTGAATGGACGAGGATGATATCTGGGGTAGCACTTCATTCTCCTCATGCTAATCTATTTAATATATAGTAGCCCTCATTAATATTCTACAGGAATGACACGGCTTTGTGTGTGAAATTGGGCCGGTCATATCGCTCGCGATTACTACCACACGTTTGCTACTTGCCATGATAAGTTGATTGTTTATTATATATAACAGCACACACATTTTTAATCCACTCTAAAGCTGTTCGCGTCAGTAATTTTGACCACAGTTTTGTGGCGAGGGCAACATCTGAATTTGCACACACTCTAAAAGCGTTAACACTACGCTAACACCTCTTGCTATAGAGGAGAGAGAGTTTAATGTAGGTGTAATTAGCGATAGTAAACAGTTTAAAATTAGTTTTACTGTGGGAAAGCCTTTATATTTATTTTTAAATTAGTCAATATAAATTTTTTATTCAGTTTAACTTAAAATTATAAAGGGGAATCTTGTTTTGTTCAAAGACGATATAGTATACAATGGATAAGGCATGCTGGTGCGAAATTGCTTTCAGATGACCTTTTTTACAATTAGTCGTGTGGGGGACATAGTAGCTCTGAAGTTAAGAATTTAAAACTTTAATGGTTGCAGCACTCTGTTCCATTTGTGTGGCGGTAGTCCAGTAGTCATGATCACGAACTTGTGGCCAGAGTTGCTTCTGTCGAGCCGTGGATTTCTGTATGGTTGGTTCACCGTCGTGTATAGGAGCTGATGACTCATTAAACAAGTCGCGGCTCAAAGTCCTCATACACTGACAGGGAAAAAATCCCGACATCAAGAAAGAAAAGATTGTAGAGTAATGGAATTTAGACACAGCAACTGTCAAGTTAACATGTTTAGTTGATTAAATTTTCAAGATCACAGGTTAATTTAAGCTCAAGAAAATGCATTTCAAATATGAAATTCTGCTACATTAATGGCTGGTGTAACCGCCAGAATTTTGAATGCAAGCCTGCATGCATTATGTCATACAGGTGCCGAATGTCCCTTTGTAATATGAAGTTCCATGCATGATGGAATTTTTGTGTCAATATTGGGAGGGTCAGTGCTGGCTGTAGAGGATGCTTTAGTTATCATCCAATGATATCCCATACGTGCTCAATTGGAGACAGCTCTGTTGATCTCGAAGGTCAAGTTAACATGTCAACACTCTGTAGAGCACATTATGTTCCTACAGCGATGTGAGAGGGTGAGCGTTATCTTGTAAAACTCCCCCTTCAATGCTTTTCACGAATGGCAATACTATTGGTTGAGCAACTAGACTGAGGTACAAATTTGCAGCTAGTGTGTTTGGGATAACCACTAGAGTGCTCTTGTGTGGTCATAGGAAATTTCTCCCCAGAACATGACTCCAGGTGCAGGTCCAAAGTATCTAGGCCGCAGACCGTTTGTTTACAGGTGTTCATCTGGCCTCCTGATCAACATACGGACATCAGCGGCACCAAGGCAGAACCTGCTTTCATCAAAAAACACAGCAGATATCCACTCTGTCCTCCAATGAGCTCTGGCTTGACACCACTGGTATCACAAACGGCAATGATTTTGAGTCAGTGGTATACAAGCTACAGAGCGATGGATTAGAGCTGCCTTTGAAGTAACTGTTTTCTAACAGTTTGTTTTGTCACTGTGGTACCAACTCCATCTCGAATTTCTGCTGCAGATGCAGTACGATGCACCACAGTCGTACGCCAAATATTGAGGTCTTCCCTCTCTGTAGTGTTACGTGACCCCCGGAACCCGGTCTTCTTGATTCAGCACCATACCTTGATAACTGCTCCTAACAATCATGCAGAGTGGAAATATTCTGGCGAAATCTTTCTGCAATATCGCGGAAAGAAAATCCACCTCCTCGTAGCCCTATTACACGACCTCTTTCAAACTCAATGAGCTGTTGATAATGGCTTCTTCGTCTTCTTAGAGGCATTCTTGGCTAACATCAACTCAATATGTCAAATTTTACAGACAAATAACGCTCACGCGGACTTTACACCACGTATTTAAAGCAACCTTGATTTGCAAGTTCTAAGTGGCGCTACTAGCGCCACACTTAATCGCAGAGCTCGAAATTTGAATTGATGTCATCAATCAGATGTAAAAATACGCCTACCAAATCTCATTTATCTAACACAAGTTTCGTTGGTGTTGAGAATTTTCCGTCAGTGTATTTGCCAGATGGGGAAGTTTGGAGAATGAGGCGCAAGCTCTAGTGGCGGCCACCAGTTTATTGTGGTTCTAATTACATGACTCATCACTATTAAGCCTTGTGTTGTTTTAAAGTGCGACATACATTACTAAACAATCAACGAAAATTGTGAAAGCCCCTAAAATTTCAGAATAATCCTTTATGTCTTACGCAAGATCCGAGACTCAATGACAACTTAACTCAATTATCTTCAACATATCACAGACCATGAGTTGGTCAATTGGTATATCTATAACATAAAATAACATTAATGAAAATTTTATTTAATTAAGCTGCATTAAGGTATGTGACTACCTTCGGAGCACTTTTTATGAAATATGTAAAATTTCACTTTTGTAAACATATTTTTATTTGTAATGGGACATAAAAGTAAGAATTCAAACACAGTTTTTACAAAGTTATAAATATTTTTGGAAATATAGGGAATTTTGAGTGAAATTTTAGTGAAAAATTGCAATTACGGTAAGGATTGCGTTGAAAATTCTGATACATATATTCTAATAATATTTATACAGTACATAAATAACATCATTTTCTGTGATTATAACTATGAAATTTATAATACTTCTGTAAAGTTTTCGAAATATGTCAATTTTTATGCAAAAACTCATTTTTTTACAAAAAACTAATGTTATTTTCTCACAAAAAGTGCAATAAAATAAATAAATATATACACAGGTATTAGATTATAGTTTAGACTACAGATGAAACTAAATTAAAGATTCTCTGAAAATTTCAAGTCAATATCTTAAAAAGAAATCTTGTAGTCAACTGTACCGTGAAGAAAAAAATTGAAAAACATAGTTTCTCAGAAAATGCATTTAAAGATTTTAATGCTATGTAAAAAATTTTCTACTGATTGTACATTTTTTAAACTCACCATATTTATAGCTCAAGCTCTTTTAAATTTCATGTAAAACTTATTTGGAATTTTTTTTTAACCTTTTGCTGTTTTCCTGAGAATTTTATACACTATAACAATTGTCGTTTTTAGCGAAATTTTGGTGAAAAATTGCAGTTACGACAAATCTTTTACACAAAATTCTAATAAGTGTATTCATATAATATTTATACAGCACATAAATAACATCTTTATCTTGTGACGGGTGCTTACGCGTTTCACTAACCTTCTCTTATAAACTTTTAAATTGTATTTATTTTGACCAATCCCCACTGAGAGCTGGAAGTGTGACTTATGTAAATAAAATAGTTTCGTGTTTAGCGAGTTCGAAAGAGATATAAAAGGGAGAAATGAAATGAAGAGAAAGAGGATGACTAAGCGGTTTGATAGAGTAGAACTCCGTGTTTGGGATTAAAAAGTAAACTACGTCGTTGTCCAAGAAGGTGTTTTTAACCGTCTAGCTTAATGAAGTGATTTTTGAAGATTATTTAAGGCGGATCAGAAGTTATTGAAGATATCCTAGATTACAGCCACGTTATAAATTCTACTTGTTCCAGGTTACTTCTGAAGAAGATTTCAGGTCTGTAACTTTTGTGGCTTAAATTTAAATGTGTAGTTTGATTGTACGTGTTATTTCCCCTCGTGATATCAGTTAGTATTCCGTCGTCCATAATTGAATTCTGATAATACTCCATGATAATTTATTGTTCTTAAAGTTGATTATTAATTGTAGAATTGTGTCTTAAAGAAATAATAAATAAGTGATTTATTATTAGAGTAGTCTTTAATGATGAATACTACATATCCTAACATAGATAATATGCAAAGGGGTAGTGGGAGACTACGACAATCTGTGTTAGGTATCAAAAGATTTGTAATACTTGAAAAAGTTTTTCAAATACGCCAAATTGTATGCAAAAACTCATTTTTAAAAAAAATTAATGCTTTTTTTTCATAAAAAAACAATTAAATATTTATATATATATATACAGACATTAGATTTTGATTCATAACACAGATAGAACTACACAAAACATGTTCTGAAAATTCCAATTTACTGTCTTAAAAATATTTTGTAGAGTGAACTTTATCGTGCAGAAAAATATTGAAAAAGTTTCTTATAAAACACATTAAAATTTTTTTTTAACACAAAATAAATACTTTTCTACTTACAAAACATTTTCAAAACTCCCCATATTTATAGGTTAAGCCTTCTTTAGCTTCATTTTTAGCTAATTTTGACTTTATTTTGGCTTTTTGCTGTTTTCTCGAGAGTTTTGTTGAGGGTAATGACTGGCGTTTTGATTTTTGAATACGTTCTGTGTCGATTCCCATGTAGTTTTTAAGTATCATTGGATCAATTACCATACCTAAATAATTAAATACCATGCAACAGTCCTAAATAACCTGAATTATATAATAGGACAGCAATGTGTGAACCCAAAAACAAAGTTTTCTTGTGAACAAAAATTTCTTTTGGTAAAATAGACCATAATACATTATTAAAACTTTCATTATTATTTTGGGTCATGCCATGGAGGCATTTTTTTTAACAAATCTGTATCACAGAGTGCTAAGTAAGTGGGCTTTATCACTTTAATAACTGAATTTGAAAGGCCTGTTGTTTTGTCTATGTGTACTTTTTCATCGCATAATGCTCGTTTATACTTGCACCAGCTGTCTTTCCCTGTAGGACATTGCCCATGCATGGGATTTTGATTGCTAGAGCAGCAGTGAAAGAAAACAGCTATTACAGCAGATTGCATTTTTTCGAGACATCCAACATTGCTACGGATAGCAATCCCGTAATAGTTCTGGAGTTTATCGATAAATTTATCAGTTAGTTTGCCCTATTCACCAAGTCCTTTGGTGTTCATTTTTAGTTTCCTTAGACGTGAGCCTACTCTTTTTTGTATATGACCTATACATTCGAGTTTTGAGACACTGTTTTCCCCATATATATTCTTTACTTGTAAAAAGCCCTTGGAATCCCCATCACCATAGTACTCGGTGTACTGCAAGTCTCGTTTTATCAATGTTCTTTCAAAAATTCTGAAAGCTCCAACAGCTTCCATATTTCCTGAGGATCCTTTATAGTTTGAACATTCATGCTCAGATTTCACTTTCATTTCACACATTTTGCAATACTGAGTCATTACTTCCAAATCTAAAATTTTCCCAGTATCAATGGAAATAGCTGAGACGCAGCCATTAAGCGACATATGGCCTCTCCGCTGCCATGTGATATCTAATGAAACACCACAAGTTGTACTTTTTTAAAAATTTCGCACTTCTGTTGATGCAGCTTTCATATTTTCTTCAGAACAAAACTGTACTGCTTCCAGCAGTTTGAGTTCATGAGCTCTGAAGGTGTTTTTAGAAATGCAGGGCAAATTTAAAGTACATAGCAACTTCTTACCAGCTGTGAATCCCCTGCCAATCAATCTCCATCCAAATACCAATAAAGTATTGAGAGTGAATTTTTTATTTTCTTTACGGGTAGAAGTAAAGCCAGTCATGAATCCACAACTGCAAGACACACACAAGTTAGAGCAAAGTCCTTCCCTGGAATCTTCTGTTAGTTTCAATCCAGTTGCATAGCATTCCGGACAACACAGGATTGAAATAATTCCCAATAAAGCTTGGAAATCAATAATTCGATTACCTGTAGAACCATGAAATATAGGTTCAGGCACATCAAAACTGTCATTAGTGCTCAATTTTGCTTCACTTGCAGACGACGCCTTGTTACTGTTTGGTGCTGACTTGGTAAATCTGTTTCCATAAAACCTTCTCTTTCTAGTCACTTTTGATCTAGTTTTCGGCATTTTGAAATTATTCACAATGAAATAAAACGTTAAAATAAAATAAAATAAATGAATAAATTGTAAAAATATCAAAAATACTTAGTAATAAAGAAGAACGCTTTCGAATGAACAATGTAAACAAAGTATAGACTAAAATAGTATTGCCATTCAATAAAACAAGCTTGAATTAAAAAAAAAAAACAGTTGCCAGATGGAAAAAAAATATTATTAAATAAGTAAAGGATACCTTGATCTGTATTTACAATAAGTAATGAATGTTTATCTTGCTTAAAAGTCACGAAAAAGGAGTTCAAACTATTTGTTTACATTTTATGTCTCTTTAAATACCCATTCCCGGTTTTGAAAATTCCATTTCCGGTTTACTAATTAAGCTATAACTTTGCTTCTAAATATCGTAGGAACTAAAATAAAGTATTTTTGGAATCTTAAATATATCGGCTATAATATAAAAACATAAATAAATTTCGAAAAATTTCACCAAACACACGATTTTAGGGTAGTCACATACCTTAAGTGAAAAAGGGACTGATCATTTCTAACGACAGAGCCGTGGTCATGGTTGCAGTCGAGTTCTGAAGCCATTAAAGAGCTGTTACATAGAGGGGATGATCCTCATTAAATCTCTCGAGGCTGAAAGTTCGGACGTTGGTGTTTTATGGAAGTTTCTTGAATCAAGTGTTATATCATATGTTGTCAATGAAGAATCAATTAATCATCAATCGAGTGCCAAATGAAGGGGAATACTATTAGCGCTAATCTCAGTCAAAATCATTGCATGGAGTGGTACCTAAGAACGAGAGCTGCTAGCGAAAGTGTTAGCCTCGTCACTGATCAAGGCCGTTTGTTTAATCAATGCTTCAGGCTACCTGCTTCTGTATGACTTAAGAATCCTCTAAGCTTAGTCAATGCAATTCATAATTCTTAATCATAGTCAAATAACGAGGTCAAAACGTAAGCTGACTGCCTGAGATAGAATCTAAAGAATCCCACTTGACTGAAACATCGTCGACGAGCTTGTGACCAGGAACACTCGGATAGCACTTTAACGAAATCCATAAATTACGTTTATTGCTAATTGTTGGAAGTGTTTTTTTTAACTAATAGTTCATAATTTAGTTGTTAATGGCATGGAACAATTTCAAGGTGTTAGTGAATTTCATCGAGTAAAAGTATAATTATAATTATTTTATGAAACTACTACACTGCTGGCCATCGTAAATGCAACACCCTGAAAGAAGCACGCAAATTACATGAAATTTACGATATGCATTAGCGGAGGTGAGATATGCAAATGATTAGAATTTCAGCGCAGACATACATCACGCACACCTGTGGCGCCACCTCAAAGCGCTATTTAAGGCTTGGAGATTTCGACGATTTCAAGTTCAGCAATTTGTTTTTCTTGTGGTTTTTTCAAAAAACGATCAGCTATGTCTCGTAGAAAACAGCGATCAGCTTTTGATCAAGTATCTGAGTTCGACAGAGGAAGGATAGTGGCCTACCGAGATAGTGGAATATCTTTCAGGGAAATCGGTAGTCGTGTTGGACGAAACCAAACAACTGTAATGCGGATATGTGACCGTTGGATGCAGGAGAGTACGACGGAACGACGTGGTCGATCGCATCCATCTCAGTGCACCACTTCATGCGAGGACAGGCAAATTATGCGCATGGCAGTGACGGATCGCTCAGTCATATCACGAACCATACCACAGCACACTCAGTCTGTAAAGCATCATTCAGTGTCTGCGCGTACCATTCAACGCCTTTTACAGCAGAGTGGTCTGTCCGCAAGACGTCCATTGCTTGGTTTACCCTTGAAGCAGAACCACAGACGTCTCCGCCACTAATGGTGCGATTAAAGAATGATGTGGGAGGCAGAATGGAATGAAGTTGTCTTTACTGACGAGTTACGCATCTGTCTGCAACACCACGTTGGTCCGATTAGAATCTGGAGATACCGTGGAGAGAGGATGCTGAACAGCTGCGTTATGCACCGCCACACTGGTCCTGCACCGGGTATTATGGTAAGGGGCGGTATTGGATATCACTCTCGCACTCCTCTAGTATGCATTGCCGGTACTTTGAACAGCCAGTGCTGCACCTCCGAGGTGTTGGAGCCAGTTGTCCTTCCTTACCTTCAGGGCTTGGCCACAGCCATATTTCAACTGGATAATGCGCAAGCACACATGGCATGCATTGTTCAAAGTTTGTTTGTCAATCACCAGATTGAATTGCTTCCCTGATTGGTTTGCTTTTCGGATTTTTCGCCGATAGAAAACATGTGGTCCATAGTTGCTCAACGATTGACCCATATTACACCCCCAGCTGCCCCACCAGATCAACTTTGGCAACGTGTGGTCTGCTGTACCTCAAGAACACATCCAAAGTCGCTTTGAATTAATACCGAGGTGTGTGGCAGCGGTAATCTCCAACAATGGTGGCTACTCTGGCTACTGATTTTGGCAGGAACCACACTTCCCAGAAGTCTATAAATTTAATCATTTGATACTTGGTCAACATGTTATCTACAAAATAAATTTTGTTGCGCTATGTCTTGTCTTTCTTGGTGTTGCATTTACGGTGGCCAGCAGTGTATTTAGATCTAGTTTTTGCTTTTGTATACATGAGCAAATATTTGCAACCTATCATGGTAGATAGGGGCCTAGCCACCGTCGTGTCAATGATACGGTGCCCCAACATGTGTAACAACATTTCCACTAACAAGGTTTTCATATCTAAAAAAGGGCCCCCGAAACAATTTTGATACAATGATGAACTAGCTGCACCATTGATAGTAGAGTAGTATTAGATGCACATACAGTATCTAAATTATGAGCCGACTAGTTTATTGTCCTTTTTACAAATAATGAAAAAGTATCCTCTTTAAGATTTCAAGAAATAAAATTCTACCTCGAAATTTTTCACATATAAAATCTATGCATGTATTATTCTTACAGACATCATTCATGCATTACTAGTTATTGTATTGAGTAAAATGTGCATTTAATTCTGTATCCCCTTTTTATATATTATGGTTATTATATTACAATATGGCGAATGGAATCTTTCAAAATAAAGCACCGACCTTAAATTTTCCCGCTCGCAGTAGTAATACTAGAGGAGCACTACTGTAGGAAATAGCTTTATACGCCTGCTTGAACTACTTTATACGCGTCCGAGTAATGATGGTAGCTATCTGCAGGCAATTAATTAAGTTCTGTCTTATGTACTACTGCGTACTATCAAGATGACTGAGGGAGTTGAACAAATATATTGTATCAAATTTTGCTAAAAGATTGGTGTTCTCAAAACGAAAGAATTCGTAAGCAGGACCTATCAGGGTAACAAAAATACAGGAATGGCTTAACCCAGATACTAAACATTTTTTTCCCACTGGGTCACATACATAATACAAGTATTTCATGAGGGCCTCAATATCAGGATAATAATTAAAAAAAAACACCACATAATATAAGACCAAACCAGGATTGGTCAAATCAAAATTGTTCAAAATATTAAAACTTATTGGTTTGGCTTTTAGTTTAATACTATATTAACGTTTGTATTAAAAGTACACTAAAAATATTTACTTTTTTCATCATTTTACCCATTCCCAAGTTTAGCAAATTGATTGCTTAATTGACAGAATTTCCCACTACATCTTTTATATATTGCTCTTAAATAATTGAATTTCTTAGTGCAATTGGCCATGACTGGACCACTCAGAAAAGACCGGCGGACCACATGCGACCCGTGGGCCGTAGGTTGAGTATCAATGGCTGAACCGATTCAAAAATGGTCGCACATCGGTGGAGAGTGACCAGTATTCTGTCGGTTTTAAGTGTTATAAGAACTGGAGCTCCCCACTCTACAATAGTAACGGTGGTCATCACGAATTTGCAATCTTGACCATTCGGTTACCGTGACCATATTAATTAACCCAGCAGAATTTCTCTCACGCTGTTACACGCCGCTAGTGATTCTAGCACTCTCTGATTAGAGTCACTGTAACATTTAAATATTGGTAAGTGTTACACAAATGTGAGAGAAAATATCACGTGTGATTTTTCAAGCACTGAATCCTAGCGAATTTTCCGGTTTAGAGTCTTTAAAATAATAATTAACAAACTATTTACATTTTAATTAATTTCCAGCTACAGTTAAATCTCTCAAATTCAAACATTTACGCATCCTCTTTTGAAATCCATGCCAACCAATGATTCTTGCAGTTAAATGAATTTTATCTTTTGCAAGAATCATCAGAGTATTATTTTCTAAATACTACTCACTTGAAGATTATTTTAATTATTATCATTAGAATTGTGAAAAGCTGTGAAACTATCACTGTGAAAAACTTATTATCAAAAAAATATTTTCTTGGAAAAATTAAAAATGCAACAATACTTTTTTAGAAAGATGTGTTAAATTTTTCTATTTTACGAAATACTTAAGGTGATTATAATAATTTGAAATCAATATGATTACACTGAAAAGCTATTTTCTTAGATTATATAAATTTGTTTGACGATATACATAGTGCTTTTAAATACACAAAACCCAAATTGTTTACTTTAAGGGACAAAACTAATTATATACCTTAAGTGACGATAATTAGAATAAGAGTCTATAATATATACAATTTTGCGGTTGAAATAAATTAAACGAATATAAACTAATGAATAAAACAAACGCTTGAAGCTTTTGAAAAAGAACATACTAATATAATTATAGCTGTCATCTTTTTGTATTTGTGCTGGACTAGTAGCAATGCTCTTTTATATTGATTATTGTTTCTGAAAGATTTGAATCTTGACGCATCATTTTCTGCATTTTCCTTGTTCAGTAAAATTTATTATTTATTGAAACTAATTTGTTTGTTTTATTTATATTGAATGGCAGTATACAGTTTGTACTGTTTTCTATAAATAATTCTAAAATTGGTTTTATTTAGTTTGAACTATTAACGTCTTGATAAACCTAAGAAATGTGTTTTGGTCTATAATTTTATACCTAAATCAAATTGTACCTTATTTGGTTGATAATTCACTTTGTAAGCAATTGCATCAAACCACATGAAAATTTTAACATTTATTTGGATTTAACGTAAGACAGCTTAGATTCTTTTATAATCCATCCTATCTTTGTTAGAATCTTACACCTCTTCTTATGTGGAACTTAGGAGAGAGAACAACTTCAGACAGCATCCTCGACGTCACCGGTTCAACATTACAATTTTCACAGTCTTCAAAATCTCTCGTATAGGCTATAGAGACATTAAATCAAAGTCAAATTTAATTGTTAATATTTGGAAGCGAATCTGAAACTTCCGAGTTTTTAAGTCTTTAACAATAACATAATTACACTTTTTAACTACTGAGATTTAGGCAGAATCAGTGCGAGAGCCTGATGGAATTGAAAATTTGATTGAAGAAGTAGTCAATCTTGCCAAGCAAATGAATTTAGAAGTGGATAGTGATAACATTCAAGAACTGTTAGATTCCCCCAATCAGGAGCTAATAATTCATGAGCTTATAGAAATGCATGAGCAAGACATTGAAGCACTTGAGTCTTAAGACTCACTTCAATCAGAAGATCGAATGACGGTTGGTAATATGACAGAGTCTCAATTTAATGGAAAAAGCTTACAAATTTTAGAGAATACATACTCCACAATGTAGATAGTATTTTTTAACAAAACAAGAATAAAAATATTAGCATGCTACGAAGAAATTTTACGGGACAAAAAAAATTTTCAGCCGGCAGACTACTTGATAAATTTTATAAAACTTTCTACATCTAAGTAACTTTGGTTTGCTATTTTGTATTTTTGTTATCTAGATTTTAGTAATCACCTTTTTTCCAAAATATTATTTTCTTTTGTCTTCAGTCCGAGTTATAAATAATATATATGTATTTATATGCGAATTCATACCCGAATTGTGCAAATTCAACTTCCGCGGGGTATCACTTAGTCCCACCTATCGCGTAAGTTCGGGTATTACTGTATTAGTTTGGATCTGCGGGAGAAGGCTCATCCACACATCTCTTCTAGGGAAAATGTATTTTGGCTGGTGAGAGACTTTGTGAACGATCTTTACAGAAGATTGATTTTCCAACCATTATTGTTATTCACTGGCATCTTTTGTTGCATTGAATGTCTTTTGGAATAGGGTTTGTGCAATCCCGTGTCATATTTTCAATCCCGGGATTTCGGGATTACATTATCCAAATCCCGGGATTGGTCCCGGGATTAGAACTGAACTATTTATTAAAAATACTTACATATTAGCATAGTTGAAATTGCATAATAAAATTGAAAATATAATTAAAAATTGGTTTAATATTATTTTAATGAAACATAAAAAAAAAAAATTCATGATATAAAAACAAATAAATAAAAATAGTACATAATGAATTATAAAAAAAAAGCATTTCTTCATTTCTTGTGTTTCTGTAAATAAGTTTATAAAAACACAACTTCTCCAGCGTTTCATCGTTGAAGCGGCTTTCAATATTTAATTCAGACAAAAATTAAATCTCGGGATTAGTTTTCTTATCCCCGGGATTTGAAAAAACCACCGGGATCCCGGGGATGTAAACCTTATTTTGGAACATCTATGTTGACGTCTTTGGCAATCTGTAGTTGAGAAGTCTAGTCTATGTGACGCAAGCACGGTAAACACTTTTATTACTAATTGTGAGCTATGAGTGAAGTTAGGCAATAAAATAATTTTGTGTTCGAGGTATATTCAACCAATAGTTGTAGGCCAGAGGAATTGTTATCTAATGTTGAATTTCCAGGCCAGCACAAATGGGGTCTGTTTTATATGATATCTACTCTTAGACATATGATTGGAACCACCTTTCTGAGGATACAAACATGAGCCGAAAAGGAATGGCTTTGACTCTTGTATTTGATGTTCTGAATTGAGGGAGACCGCTGCATATGCATTAAGACAAAGAAATTAGACTGAATGTCAAGAATGTATTTTGTAAGTTCAGTAAAAATAACAAACGTCCTCCCGTTGGTGTTGTGTGATAATTAGGAGAGGGGGTGCCAGTTCACACACACAGGTGTTGTCCGCGTCACTTGACCATGGTTCCAAACTACGCGGACCGTCGCCAAAAGCCCTCGTGTATAGTTGAAGAGTGCGACGTTAATATTCACTCACTCAGTAAAAATAATATCATTCATGAGTGATATCTTGCGAAAAGTGATATCTTGTTGATGAGAGATAGGAAATGAAATTTTTTGGGTTTGCATCAATAAAAAGTTAAAACACGCGTTAAGAATTTAAGGAACACGCATTAGGAGTACTTTTTTAGAAAATAGCATACTACAAATTATAAATGCTTTTTTAGGAAACAATACCAATAAATACTAATATTTAACTAACAATATTTAAAAAAGGTTAAATAAAATTTTTAAAAAATCACAATCATAAGTGAAATTTAAGCAATAGATTTGAAAAACTTCAAAGCCATCAGAAGGAAAGTAATAAACTTTTATCACTATAAGTAATAAACTATTAGTAAAACAAATTAGAGGCATTATCTAGAAGATGTACTAACATTTTAATGTTTTATTTAAATTTTAAGAAATTTAGAGCTGATCGAGTAAATATTGTAAGAAATGTGACATTCTTTATGAGACCATTATTTAAATAACAGGCCATAACTCAAAAAAAATATTCATACAAGAAGAAATATTTCATGACATTCTCTAGAAAATAGTTTGAATATCAGGCTGAAAAAGTTTTATAAAAATACATTCATAATATTTTGAGTCATGAGACTCGCCATGATAGATTTTGAACAATTTAAGTGCCCACTTTTGATAGATTAAAGACCCAATTCCAGTTTTTCTAATTTTATAAAACTAATTATAACTTGTGCTCTAGGTAGCGTAAAAACAAAATAAAGTTTTGTAAAGCCAAACAAAAAGGGGGCTCTATTCAATGAAATAAATTCAAAAAAATATATATGTATTAAAACTGAATTCATTCATTTCAACGTGTTCGGATACCTTAAATAAAAAGGGCCGCATAATTAATTTGGATTTGTAATTAAACTGAATAACCATCAAATAACTGAATATTGTGATGTTATTTTTTAAAAATTGAGTACTATGACATGAGTATCAAAATAAGGATGCAGTATAATCCAGTTGGATCTGACCGATTTTTTTGGATTCTGTTAAAGGCATTTAAATTAAGTATTTCAATATGTAACTAGTATGTTCTCTGCGTTTAGTGTCATATTTTAACCTAGCACTATCAAATTAAAATCACTAACATTTAAATTTAGTTCATATAAAATGATACAAACTAATGCAAAACAAAAATTGCTGTGATGAATTGCTTTTTAAACTTTTGAAGTAGATTACTGCTGAGACGAGCTTGACTGAAAAAATAGTTTTATAAAGATGAGTCACATGAGGATGGGATGCCGGTAGGGTTCTGAGAATAGGTAAATTGGATGTTTAAGCAAAACAGGAAAAGATATATATTTGCGGTATACTTTTCTGACCCGTAACCTGAGCGATTTATTTTATGGGAAAAGTAGAAAGACATGGTGCACATTGCACTCACACAACTCTCAGGATTTAACAACTTAAAAAGAGCCGCTAGAATATTGAGACAAAAACTGACCCTGAGTTATGGTAATATATGCTTTTATTATATTATTTCTTAATATATCGGGGGGGGGGAACTATGCCCCTACGACAGCATTTCTCAAAATGTGGGGCATGACCCCCCTAAGGGGCGGGATAACTCTACTAGGGAGGCGCAAACATATTGAAAAGTCGAAAACAAAGGATTATTTAAAAAAAAATATATTAATTTACTGAAAGTAAGCAATCAAAATACATTCTGACATAATAAAAAATAAAACACACATCTACACTGATATAATACACTTGTAAATCTATCAGTATTTCGCAATGTATTTTATAATTAATTTAACAATACTAAGTTACATAAAAGTTTAATAACTAATAGTAACCCCATGGACTTGTCATATGTAAAATTATGTACACAAATTAACAATTATCAAATAATTTGTACGGTTTAAAATTGCCGATTAAAAGTTACGTGATTCGCTATCCAATGCAATCATTTTCCTCTTAGGCACGCGTATGTGATGTATTGGGAGGAAGAAAAAGAATAAACAAGTAAATCCTCTGAAATAAGTTAGTCCTTTTCAAACACTGTCAAGGTTTTTTTATTGCATTCAAAAGCCTTCAGAAAATAATTTTATGGAGGGCAGTGCACAGAATATCAAAGAAGAAAAGACGTATACATACGTCCGGGGCCATTAAAGCTTTGGCTGATCAAGGCGTTTATATACGCCGGTGGCACTTAAGAGGTTAAAGTTGTATTGTAGGTTTAGTGTCAAAGTATAGTATTATTAAATTCAATGCATTGTTATTGTACAGAAGGGGGGTGCAAAAAAATTATGATTGAATAATGGGTCGCAAATATTGAAACTTTGAGAAGCACTGCCCTAAGAAATAGTTTCAATTATAGATTATCTGAATAGTTATGAATGCATATGATGAACAACATGTATATTTGGCTCTAGACTGTATCAGTACTGAAAGTATTATGTAGAAAGTAATTCTGACCATGACCAATGAAAAATATAACCTTACATAAAATTTACATGGAGAATAACGTTAGTTCTTTTAATACATTGATAAGATAAAATTAAAATATTTGATTTCAATATATGTGATAAAAACTTACACAGATGAAATTTTCAACAAATACAACAAATAAATAAAAATAGAAAAAATACATGTTCAACATATAAAGCAGTAAAAATGATAGATCTCAGGTGATTTAGGAGAAATTTTCAATCAATAAATGTTTATTTATTGTTTTTTTTTACTTAACCCAAAGCTCTAAGCCAGGGGTAGCCTAACCGTGGCACGTGTGCCACAGTGTGGCATGGTGGAGTTGTAACAGTGGCACGCGAAGACTTACTAAAAAATTTGAAAATATTATTAAATATATATATATATACACTGAAGTGACGCTGAATTAGTGATTCCTACCTGGTAACGAGGTGAGCTTCCTGTGGCCTTGATAGCAGCTGCCACACGACGAGGCACGGATTCAACAAGTTTCTGGAAAGAGTCCACGGGAATGACTTGCCAAATATTGGCTAATACTGTCCATAATTCAGTAAGGTTCGTTAGTACTGTGTGTTGGCCTTTCACGCCTTGTTCCAAAAAATGCCAAAAATGCTCAATAGGATTTAAGACTGGGGTTCTAGGTCAGAGAATTTATGACACAAAAGTTAAAGGAATGCTCATCAAACCAGCCTGTAGCCAACCGGGACTTATGAGAGGTACAGTTGTCTTGCTGGAAAATTCCATTACCGTGTGGATAACAAAAGAGCCTAAACAGATGGAGGTGATCACCCAGCAACCCTACATACCGTATTGCATTGAGGGAGGCTGGTACACGTACCAACGATCTTAAACAGCGCCATTTTAAAACAACCCAAACCATGATTGGTCCACCATAACCTTGTATGATTCCAACCTGGCATGCAGGACCCATGGCTTCTTGAGCTTGACGCCCTATTCTCAGCCACCCGTCGGCGTTAAGTAGTCGGAATCGAGACTCCTCACTCCATGCTACTCGTTTCCAATCCTCTACATTCCAATCTCTGTGATCTATAGCCCAATAGCGAGCATTGAGCAATGGTACTCTCGTAGATCGATGGCTCCCAAAACCCATACGGAGAAGCGAGCGTTGCACAATATGTTTACTGACTTTACGACTGGCACCGTCATTCAACTGGGTGGTAATTTGAGCTAATGTTTGGCTTCGCTGGCTTCGTACAATACGCCTGAGCCGTCTCTCACCACTCATTGACAAGGCCAATTGTCCTTTGCAGTTTCCCCGATCACTATTTTTTTGTCCACCATCCATGTATTCTTGGTACAGTCTTGACACTGTAGACCTTGAAAATCCTAGCTGTCTGACGATTACGATTTGGGTAATTGAGTGGGCCATGCTAAGCGAACTTACGATTTGTCCGTGATAGAAGGTGTCTAAATCAAGCAGTATATCCACATTGGCAGGAACACTGGCACTAATTCAGAACACCCACAGTACGCGCTATATATTCAGTTACCACAGTTGCGCATAACTCATGCGCAGCGCTACACAATTTGCATAGCCCTTGCTATCCCCAATTCAGTGGCATTTCAGTGTATATATATATGTAAATTTTTTTATAATTTTATTACAATGCGATTTTTTGAGACAAAAATCTTCAAAATTTATTTTAAACGCAATTAATTGAATTACAACAGAAAATTATGATGCAATGAATAATCCTTCCTTTCCCACTGGCTTTTCAAAGGAAGTGTACTAATGAGATTTTAGAATTTGAGGGAGTGTGTTTTAAAATATATTTAGAAGAACAATGAACTGCCCGATAAGCACTTGCTAATCAAGAATGAAGACTGTCTTTGGGATTACGCTTTTCATACCGATGTTATGGGACATTTAAATAATTTAAATTTAAGATTACAAGGAAAATGTTGTACTTTTCTTACCTTAATTCAGTACTTCTCAAAGTTTCAATATTTGTGACCCAATCTTCAATCATAATTTTCGTCACGCCCCCCCCTACATACAATAACAATGTATTTAATTCAATAATACATATTAACAGTAAAGACTACAAAGCGACTTTAACCTCTTAAGCCCCATTGGCATATGTAAACGTCTCGCTCAGCCAAAGCGTTTACTGCACCGGTCGTATATATACATCTTTCCGAGTTACGATATTTTCTGTGAACTGCCTTTCATAAAATTAATCCATAGAGACTTTAGAATGCAATAAAAGGACCCGTACAGTGTTTGTGAAGGATTTACTTATTTCAGAAGATTTGCTTATTTATTCCTTTTCTCCCCCCCCCCTCCGATACATCACATACGCGCACCTACGTAGAAAAGGAGGACGTTGGGGAGAGAATCACGTGACTTTAATTCAGCAGTTAAGGCATAAAAATTATCAAGATAAGTGTTCATTTTTCAATTCCTACTATTATTTCACACTCTCCCTATATTTATGAATATATATATATATAACTTATTCAAATTTTTGATCGTTAATAGAATGCATTTTAAAGCACTCAATTCAGCTGAAATTTTATATACACTATTGTTTTGGAGGACAATACAGTAATTTAATTATAATTAATAAAAATTAATTGATTAAAACTAATTATTCCACTCGTCCTCGTCACTTTACCATGGTTCAAAGTTACGAGGTTCGTCTCTAATAGTCCCCCGTGTTGCTTTAGAGGGCGATGTAATTTTCAGTCAAATCTAACCTAAATTTGGTGTTTCATCATGCTATCCCCATCAAAGATGATTCCTCACAAACGGGTAAAATAATATGAGATCTATCTGAAACATTCTGTAAAAAGAATCTTGTATTCCACTTCTTGAAAACAATAATTTCTCATAAAAAGTAATAAAAAAATTAAATATTTATTTTCAATTATAAAAGTATGAAAAATGCAATACTTGTGGAGCTTGATTTTTTCTCCGAATTCAACTTTGATATGTCTTTCACTTATAGCCGATCAAAAAGTATTGGGGCACACTACCAGTTCATAGATTTTTATCGTAATATTTTATTTAAATATACACATGAAATCAAAAACAGAATTAAATGTTATTTTGGTAAATAAAAATAATTATTTAAACAAAACTTATACATTAATGCAAATATGGTTAAAATTGAAAATAAAAGAAATCGAGTTAAAAAACGTGCTCAAAAAAGTATTGGGACACTTCCCAATAAACTAAAAAAAATAATTCAAACATAGAAATTAATATCTTGTTGGGCCGCCCTTGGTTTTTATGTCCTCTCGGAATCTATTTGGCATGGATTGGATCATTTTTTTGCAAAACGATCTATCGATTTAGGTCCACACTTCGACCAAATATTTCCTTAAATCCTGCTTGTTGAAATTTGGTGCTCATATAGTTTTTGCTGCAAATAATCCCACACATGTTCAATGGTATTAAGGTCTGAACTTTTTGCAGAAGTCTTAATAACACTAGGACAGCTGTAAAGGACTCATGACTTGCAAATATCTGCAGTATGTTTCGGGTCATTATCTTGGTACAATTTAAAATATCCTGAGATTCCTAGCTTGTTCGCACTTTGCTTTAAATTTCGCTTGAGAATGTCGACATGTTTATTCATAATACCATGAATATATAAAATATATGTTCCCGACACCAGAGCTTGCCATGCAGTCCCAGACAATTTAGTTACCCCCTCCATATTTGACAGTAGGGCGTAAATTTTTGACATACATTGATGTATTTGATTTTCACCAAACATTTTGCTTGCCATCCCATCCGAAAATGTTATATTTGCTTTCATCAACAAAAATTACATTTTCCCAATATTCTATTGGCTGCCTTACATGCATTTTAGCAAATGCCAACCTAGCTTGTCTATTTGTTTTGCTGATGTAGGGCTTTCTTTGAGGTACTCTGCCAAGTTACTTATGTTTTCTAAAAACATTTCTGACAGTTTCAGAGAGAGAGAGAGGATTTACTGATTTTCCGAGCTACTTTTACATTGTAACGTCATTTTTACTGCACTAGTTTTTGGATTAATCTGTACTTGTGTCTCACACACACACACACACACACACAATCCATCCTCTCTTCACGTTCATTAAATATCCTTAGACACCCTGATCTTTGCTTGTTTTCAACACTATTTGTTTTCTTGAACCTGTCAATGATGTTAAAAACAGTAAATTTACTCAATTTCAAGATTTTTTCTATACAGCGAACATATTTCTCACCTTTCCAATGACGTATTACGAGATTTTGGACACCAACGGATACATCTTTGTTTCTCGCCATTTTTTCTATAAATAATCTTGTGTAATGAAATGTTTATATGCTTAAACTTGCAGTCTAAAAAGTGGTATGAAATTAAATTCTACTGATGCACTATTTATTTGTTAAAAAAAATTTTTCATTTCAAAAGTGTCCTAATATTTTTTTGAATCCAGTGAGTCTTTGAATTATATTCGAAAAGCTATATCAAATTATAATTCTATAATACTAATAAAATTTTCTTTATATTCTGTACACCAAATGTTAAAATATTTCCTAATGTTAAAATTTTTCTGTTTTTGTTTCAATGCGATAAATATTTTTATAAATGGCCTTACAGTTATGCATGTCAAGTGTCCCAATACTTTTTTGAGTGACTGTATAATATATACCCTGAAAATCTTTACCAGCAGTAATAATCTAAAATAGGCAAGATAACATTTATCAACGGGTGCCTATTTTCAGAATTCCGAAAAATATCAACAGAATTTGGGACATCTATGAAATGCTACGTTGAATTTGAACATCTTAATATTTTATACTTGCACAGTATTACTGTGCACATTTCTCATTCAATATCGATTTTCTTTACTTTTCCCTTTAAGTTAAAGAAAAAAAAGATTCACTATTGCGCATATCAATTAAATAATCCATTTGGTTTTAGAAAATAAGTTACGGTTCAATAACTCCATTCAACTCCACAGCCCTAAAAGTATTTTAAAGAGCGTTTTCCATTATAAAAAATATTTCTTCTCTAAAAGTAAGAAAAAAAGGATTTGATTTAGAAACTGCTCAATTTCGTTTCATAAACTTCAGTAAACATCAGATCCTAAAGAAATCTCCCATAAACGCGATTCAACAACGCACAAAAGTTATTTCAAAAATCTTTCCATACATTTTTTCTTTCGTCTATTTTTTCATTAATGGCTTCTTATCTTACGTGAATCTGAAAAGCGTCTATTTTGGTCTGCTGGAAAAATGTTGCTTTCGAAAAAGACAAACTTTTTATTTAGAATTAATAACAGCTATTCTGAACTGCGTGATGCATTGATTTATTCACTTCATAGTCTTTGGGAAACCTACATTTTTACTGTTTTTCATTTCAGTGTTATTTAATTTGAATGAAATTCAAAGAGTGAAGGAGATTATTTTTTGATCAAAAATACATTTTTGCGTTTGGAGTTCTATTATGAAAGAAAAAAAAATAAAAACAGTTAAAATTATTTATACTTTCTTACTGAATACTTTTGCAATGTATATTGAAAACCTAATTGCTTCTTTAGCTGACTATTGTTCTAAAAACTAAATTACCAACGTAATTACGTGAATCCGCAAAACGCAAACATATACTAAAATTTCAGAATATTTAAAAAAAAAATTCATCAGCCACTTAGAAACTACAGTACTAACGTTTCTTACGTTGCACATAATATATTTTGAAACTACCGTAGAATTTAAATTATCTAGTATATATATCGTAAATATATTGATGAATCTTAGAATTTTCGCGATATTTTCTTATATACAAAATTCATATATGGAGTATCTAAATCCTTGTTAAGAAATAATTTTTTTGAAATGCATACTACATGAATTATTCTAGTGTGTAATAGCCTAAATAATGTATTATTATAATTTAATCGTGAAATAAAAATTATTATAACTGCTTTAAATTATTGTGAGCCACATAGTTTGAAACTTTATCAAAAACTTAACTAGGTACACTCTCCATTGCAGAGTTTTGGAGCTGTTATTATTTGAGTACTGCAAAATATGTCCAAAGTTTAATTAGAATATATCGAAATATTCCCTTTACGATGTTTAGATTTGGAGGCCAGAACGTCAGGTGTTCAGTCTGTATTCACACATTTATGTGTAAGTGGCAAGGTCTAATTATTCATCAACTATAATAGTGATACAACTAGGCTCTATCTTTGCGGTATGTCTGGGGAGACCTACTTACTATTATAAAGTTATAAACTATGTATTGTTCCAAGGCTCTGTTATCTAATGTTCTGAACTGTGTGATGGAATTAGAAGACACGAGTAAATAACTATACAGATTGTGTGAATATTAGCAAAATGTACAACGTACTAATAATGAAATTCCTGTGAGTGTGTGTGTGTGTATAGGGTTTATCTAGCCATTAATTTTTACTCAATCATTGTATTTTGTTGCAGATAATCTCTGTATTTTTTATTTTCAATGCTATCTATATTAGTATACTTATTTTTAAATATTCAAACTATATTAAAATTTTTTTAAATGTATATAATTTTATTAATTCAAAGCTATATAAACACTGAATAAATTAAAATAATGCTTTCAAATTGAGAGATTTTCTGGAACTTTTATGAAAATAATGGAATTGCTTTTTATTAACTTATGACTAATTTTTTCAAGTTTTTGTACTTATTATAACGTAAGTGAGATTATTATTTTCATACGTTTTTGGGGTTGCAGTAACATTTAACAAGATACAAAATCTCCAGTGCAAAAGACGGAAAAATACAAATGGGGATTTTTCAAAGACAAACTAATTGTTCTTGCTTTTAATTGATTTTAAATGTTTTCGAAACAAAGAAATGGTTACTATGTTATTTTTGTCATGTGCCAATGACAAAGATTATTGTTGGCTTAAGGATTGCTTTGATATTTTTCAGGAGTTATCGTATCATAGAGCATGGAAAAAGTATGTAATCATTGGTACTTGGTGCCTCATACAGAAAAAGGCAAAGTGATAAATATAAACTAGGGTGCGTTTAGTTAAGTAGACTGTTTGCACAGTTGTGTAAAAGTCGACAATATTTCCTCGCTGGTCGCTTATTTCAATATCACTTGATATTACTTTTGTACCTGTTTTATATTAATGCGTATTTTTAAAAATAGTCTTTATTTGTAAAAAAAAAAAAATTTGAATACTCACTGCAATCTTCTACCAATAATCTTGTACTTGTGCTTGGTGTGGGACCTCTTTCAAATTTATTCTGATTCTTAAAAATTTTGAATTAATGCTTGAAGTAATTTACAATCATGTCCAGAATTAAGGTCACAAAAAAGTAGTTCGTCATAATTCGAAATTGCCTACAGAAAAAATGATAGAATTTATATTTTGTATATTTTGAAGAACGGATAATTCATTAGGAATAAATTTCGGTTTAGAAAAATAGTTGCTTAATATCAGGCTTTGCAGAACTACTGGGTTGAGTCCATTTACGGAAATAGGATTGTTACCAACATTTTTGTAAATATAGCATTAAAACAAACAAGTTTATCTATTTCCAGGGAGAATGAATTCTCAGGATCGTTCAGATGATTTCTTGAGATGGAGAACCGGGTCGGTAGGTTTGAAGTTGACCAGTCTTAAGTGGAGGTGGCTCGATGGTTTCAAGGGGTATCAAAAGTGGTCTCCTGACTGTAGAATCAATTGTAAAAGGAGTGATATTGTTACTAGGAAGAGTGGCCGAGGCTTCCACAGAGCAATGTCATCTGCATAATATCGCTACTTGGCATCAAGCACATGATGACTTCTCTGCTTTCTCGTAACATTATTGCCGTGTCTTGAAGAAGAATTTCCATGTAAAAAGTCTACAGACGCCTTGCAGACTGGCCTTTACACTCGACGTCTAGTCTTAAACGTAGTATGATCCAAAAGTTCGGGGACAAGGTGTAAAAAACCTTACCCTGAAAAGTTCATAGCACCGAAGCCCAATCCACCTTCAAAGTAGTCCCCTTGAGCGACTGTACACTTCTGCTAGTGTTTGTACAACTTCTGTAAGCACAGTTGGAAGTCATTTTTTTCTAACCATCCATAAAGCCTCTTGCGATGCCGCCTTCACCTCATCCGATGACAGAAAACGACGCCCCGAAAATGCCTTTTCATTGATGGGAACTGGTAAAAGTCACAAGGGGCTAAGGGGGGGATGTAGGAGCACATTAGTGCAAGCTTTGGAGGGTAACCTTTTTACCATTTGGAATCGATGAGCTGGTGCGTTGTCATGCAAAGGTACCAGTCGCCACTCTGCCAGAACTGAGGCCTCTGACGGCGAAGGGATTCCCTCAAATGTCGTAAAACGTATAAACAAGGGTCCTTGTTAAATCTTCGAGCTTAGGGAATTAATTCTAAAAACGCAGTTTCTTGGGAATCAAAAATTTATCTCTATCATTACTTTCCCTTAGCTCCGATACTACCCAATTTTTTCAATCACGGTGAGCCAGGTGACTTCCATATTGAGGACGCATGCTTCGATTGGGTGTCAGAAAATAACTGTAATTTTCATTAACTGCAATGATGTGATTAAAAAAACCTGGCTCCTCTTCGACTTTGTCGATTAAATCACCCGATATTGACATTCGTTCCTCTTTTTGTTCAGTTATCAACAAATGAGGGACAATGTGCAGGGACACTCGGTGCTTATTGAGATCTTCCGTAAGAATGCGCTGGAGACTTGTCTTCGTGAAGTATGTACTAGAGATTTGTGTAGGTGTTTGGCGACGATCTTTTCGAACTCATTAAGACATAAAAGCAAAATTTTCCGCATTCCATGGCATCGAAGGCCGTGCAATGCGTTATATTCCCTCTTTACAACTTCGATGTCATTCGTAAACCTTGGATCTTGCTATGGTAGATTCACAGTACACCTTTCTTAGCATTTCCAAAGTCTCCATTGGCATTTTACCTAAGCGTTGACAGAATTGAATGTTGCAGCGCTGTTGAACAAAAAAGTCATCTTTCTTACTTCGTGGTGCAAAGAAAACTAATTTAGGAAAATAACTGCTGTGCGTGTGGTTCGATCACATGACAGGGACTAAAACAACTTAGGCAGGTAAGGGAGAGTTAGGAGAATTCATTTCAAGCGGAATTTTTGGACCTTACTATGTATGTCACTTTGACTGCATCCAACAGGAAATACCGGCTATTGTGGAGGCGAAAACATCAGTGGTGGACATCACAAGAATAGGAGCGTGTTCTTCTCAGTGAGGAGTCGAGATTCACAAGACAAAGTGATTATCGTCGAATCTTTATCTGGAGAGAAAGTGGGATTTGCTTTCTTTTTCCCTATGTAACAGAAATCGATAGGTTTGGTGGCAAATGAATCATTATTTGGGTTGGCGTAATGTTGAGCAGTTGTACACCACTGTACGTCTTCGATGCGGGTATTACAAATGCACAGTGCTATAGAGATGAGGTTATTGAAGCCATGAGAGGTTGTTCTGGGTGAAATGGGACTGGACTGCATTTTTGTGAACAGTAATTCGCGGCCACACAGAGCTGACATTGTTGATGAATTTCTTGAAGAGATGGATATTTGCCATATGTATTGGTTCACGAGATCTCCGGATCTCAATCCTATCGAACATGTTTAGGGAAAGTTATTTCTCAGCGTAACCTCCTTCACAAGACCTCCCCCCAGGAGTTAAAAATCGCGCTTTTAGAAGAATTGGCTTTGTTGCCACAAACATTTATTGCCACTTTTATAAGCAGTACGACAACTCGTTGTAAGGTTTATATACCGGTGCACGGTGGTTAAACTCTACATTAGACAAAATTTTCTCGAGTTAAATGCTTTATCTCTGATTCATGATTTCGCACTTTTTAATATGCTCTTTATCTTAATTCCAATTTAATATCTTTTTCATGTTGTTATATTACTATATTTTTTTTCACATTGTAATATGTCTCTGTGAATAATTTCGTGGCAACACAGTAAAAAGTTCATCAGTTTTCATAGATTTTTTTATTTGTGACCTTAATTATGGACATAAGTGTATTTGCAGCGAAGTATTATATATATATATATATATATATGTAATAATCCCAGTAATATAATACTTTAAAATAACTTTTAACTATCTATGGTCCATCCCTTCAGGACCAACGTTTTAGTACTAAATTGGCCATCCGCCTAGCGAGAATATTTTGAACTACATTTAGCTACCCACTCAGATCATGTGATTTGAGCGGCCTACAAATACCGAGATTCTTGGAGACCAACTTTCTTTCGTTTTTGTATTTGTCTGCGTCAACATGTAGCCGGCTGCAGCTAGTGCTTTGTGTTTGTGTTGTGTGTGTGTCTATTTGGGAGTATTCACATTTATGTGTCTTCATGTTAAGTGTTTAATAAAGAAGAATAACTTTTCCAAGACTGCCTCTTCTATAATAATGAAAAGGCATCATCAACCATCATAAATAGTAACCTTATACGTAAAAACTAACACCGGCCACGCTGTGAAAAATCCTTTACTAAATTCGTCGTAATCTTAACTAAATCCGTCATCATCTATTATATATATATATATATATATATATATATATACATATATTGCTTGAGGGAAGAGTTGAAATAAAATATTTTATAATTCTCATTGAGAATTTTGTATTGTATTTCATGTTTTCAGCAGGTATTTTTGTTTTATTTTAAATGTAATCCAAAATACGTATATCTTTTTGCGTATAAAGTATCATTATTTTATAATTAACTTTTCCAACTACAGTTATTACAACTACTGCTTGATTAAAAGAATATATATATATATATATATATATTAATAATTCTGCTGTCTTCTTTACGCTGAGTTTATATTTCTCCTTCACTCTTAAATATGTCCTAACATTTTGTTAGGTTAGTCACCAATAACCCTTACGTAATTTATAAGCGCGATGTTAATTAATGAACGAATATGTACTTTATACATTCATGATTAGGTATTAGAGGTATTCTGATAAACATGTTGGATACATCCAATTATTCTGGTGAGCATCATTCTTTTAAAACATATTGATTGTTAATGATATGGTTCTCTTCTTAAATTCCTTGATTTAATAAAATATCTTTTCAATACAAAATCTGTATTTACATTTCGATTTGAAAGGAAATTTCAATTTTAAAATTTCTTTCCTTTTAAGGAAGAGAAGGCGTACTATTGAGATGACCCGAAATAAATTCCTGTTTAATTTTAATTATAAGAAACATCTTAAATTTAAGAGACTTATCATTTGTCGACAGAAAGTCGTTTCTTCAAAATATTAAAATATACATGACAATTTTAAATATTGAATAAATATTTAAGTAACCCCTAAAAAATTTCTCAAAATGTGGCCTTATTAGATTATACATAAAACACAAACAAGTATTTTTGTATGTTTCAAATTACATACTATTACGTTCTTATGTAAAAAGGTTTCCACAACTGAACTAGTTTCTTCAAAGACACTAAAAAAATCCACATGTTGTAAATCCTGTGGTCAACGCAGCAAAACTTCACTTTTAACATTGTACCTACTCCGAGTTGAATGCGATAGAGTAAAAAACCAGAGAATGCAACACACAACACGTTTATTTTTACGATGCATCATAGAAAAGTATATTTGCTATTTCTATTCGTATTTTTCACCTCAAGGTAGTCAGAGATATTAGAGTACAGAGAACGAAAGGAAGAGGAAGGCATCTTTGATTTTCTTACGGAAATAGAGTTCGGATTACTTTGATTCCCTACCGTACAGCTTACAGCACTTTTGCGAGAGAGAATTTCGTTTCTTATCTCGGCATTTTTGAATTTCAGATATTTTTTTGTGAGAGCCAAAGACTATTTCTTTGGACGAGAGAAACGAGATGGTCAACTCATTAAATAAGGTGATGCAGAAGAGACTGAAAGAGAGGAAAAACCATTTTCCACGGCAGGGTCTCCAGCGTCATCTCTGCATTGAAATATAGAAAACGGCGAGGTTTTTCCTTCGCTCGTCTTGAAAATATAAGATGGAAAAACTTATTTAAGGGAGCACAATACACTATAAATTCAGTCAGTTCTCGGGAGTTTTAACAGCATTTTGTGTGTTTTATAAGCAGGGTTGTTAAATAATTCTTCATAAAATAAAAAGGAATGTCATGGTGGTGTGGTGAAAAAATATTCCCCCCCCCCTTAAAGCGAAAATATTTATTTTTCTTAAGAATCTGGTGGCTTATAAGATTTATTCTATGGTACTTTTGACAAAAAAGATTTAATTTTCTTCAAGCTATTTATGCGACGTGGCAGAAAATTTTATTATTTTTTTAACTATCGTATTAAATAATATATTTGGGAATGATCTTAACTTTAACTGGTGTTGTTATAGAAACAAAAACTTTATGAATGTTTTAAAAATTATGTAAGCTACATAAGTAGAAATTTAAAGATAATCATTTGGGTTGGTTTGAATTAAGATAGATTAGGAGGAACAAGATCGCTGTTCTGAATGGTATCGCTTAATTTTGAATTACGATCTAGCCACGAGGGGGCTACTCCTGACCGCTTACATTGCTCTGTTACAGGGATGGGCATTAAGTCGATCATGATCGACCGGTGGACCGCTAAGATATTTTTAGGTGATCGCTTTTTCTAAGACCTAAGACGCATGTACTAAAGGAAACATGTTTATGAAACACCGACGAAAGTTAGATTGGAGAATCGGCTTTTCACAATCGGTGTGACTGTTTTTTCTTAAGAACATGATTCAATAAATATGTAAACGACATATGTACCTTCATTTATAGCATATGATGACGCTTACCTCGTTCACTGCAGGCGTTGGGGAAAACGCGATTACTGTGGTGCCAGCCGCATAAATAAATCCCCCCCACACACACACGCCGACTGAAGGAGAGAATAAATGTTGGTGATAGCTCTTCCCACGATAGCATGGAATTGGCTATTGAGATATATATCGTTGGCGACTGTTGATTGGAGCACCTAGTCCTGTCGGGCTCTAATCTCCTTTCAGGGTTTTTAAGATGACTGTAAAGAATTCTACCAATGCCCATTTTAAGAAAATTATTGAAATTTGGAAATAATGAATACTAAAGATAAATTAAATTTAAAAATAATTTAGATGAGAGTAAAAAAAAATATAAGAAAAAGCTCGTTAAAGAGCTCGAAAAAGCGTGTGAGAAAAATCTGAGAGTAGGCGGGGCGAGCCCATCCAACCGAGATGGGCTATTGAGATATCATCCCACACCCCATGTCCTGTAATGACGCGTGATTTGGCAACGAACAAATTAAGTACACACATCGGTCCCTGGTCTAATAGTTGATCATAGTTATTCAAACATTCAACTTGACATTTTTGTGTTACTTGTGATTTTGTTGTAAAAATAGTAATATGCTATATTTTGAAAGAGAAGTATAGTGTCAAAAACAAGGAAAGAAAACATACATTTTTAATACAGAATGACCATACTTTCACAAATGGGTGGACTGCAACACATTAAAAATATTAGAGGTAGCCCTTACCCAAGAAAAGTCCGCCCACCCCTGTTCTATAGCATCGTCCTAATAAAAAGAAAGTTTAAGTTCTCTAAGACCTTTCTCAAACTGTAAATATATGCTTTTAAAAACAAACTATTTTTAAATTATACCGAGAGAGAGTTACGTTAACGTCATGGGGGGAGGCAAAAAAAACCGGAATCGAACTTGGGTGTGCATGCTTTGAAGTTATGGAGTTGTGTTGTTAGGTGTTAGTTGAAGATCTCCCGCGACCATTAGTGTGTTGGCGTCAGTCTGAGTTAAGTGGATTGATTGTGGTGCTTTGTTCAACCCTTTGGCGATTAGTGTGTGTGAAATTTTGCTATGTGTTGGGAAAAACTGCAGCCGGGATCGTTGAGATGCTTCGGCAAGCCTTTAATGACGGTGCTTTGGAAAATCACAAGTTTACGAGTGGTTTTCCCGTTTCAAATCTGGCAACATGTCAACGCCCAAGGCTTCCTTTGACAAAAAGAAATGATGAAAGAATTGCCAAATCAACAATGCAATTTATGAAGCTCGTCAAAAGACCATTTACCAAGTTTATAAGAGAACAAACGTGTCATGAAACACGGTCCACGAACTTTAACCGCAGGTTTGCACATGAGACATGTGTGTGCAAAATTTGCTCCTCGCTTGCTTAAAGATGATGAGACAATTTGCTCAGAGATCTCAGAGAAAACCGAGCAAATGTTTGCCACGACTTGAAAAGTGTAAAGGACAGAACGATACAAATTTTCTTAAAAGAATGGTGATAAAGGATGAATCTTGGTGTTACTGGTACGATCCAAATTCCTATGACACTAGATCGAATAGTGATCTATCCCACCTATTATTAGAGTACAAAAAGCGGTTAGCTTGCAAATGATGCTAAAATTTTCTTCAAGGTTTTCAAAAAAATCATTAAATAAGAAAAATAATAATTCGAAATCCGTTTCATAGATCTCATTAACAACAATTTGATTGTCTGAGTGGTTTAGTTGGAAAAGCCACGTATGTCGTATTTGTAAAACTAATTTTAGTATTACAAGCATATACATGTATTCCTATGATAAATTGAATATCCTATTGGTGACTGATCTCGCAATCGTAAGCCATGATGAAGCAAAGAGAATGACGCTTGAGCTCGCACCCTATCACACCACGCCAACATAAGGATTTTAAGCCGTGGCAGATTTAACGTGGATCCCAGTCCCGCTACACAACAGGTCTTAATGGCATCAGGATTCGAAATCATGACGACTGAAGCAACACCGTTCACTAGCTCATAATTAAGGCAACTTTTGCACTACATCTATGCCAATGAGGAATATTACATTATAAATAAGAGTAACTTGCAAAATTTATCGGCTGCTTCAAAAAGAATCACCCGATTAAAAAAAATATAACTGTTTAGTTTTTAATTCGTTTTAGTCAAATAACGTATAGGTGGAAAGTGGAAAGTCTGGAGTTTAATCTAGTTGCCGACAAGGAGTGCTACCGCCCCTCGTTCTTTCGCCACTTCAATGTTAACGATGGACAAATAGACAAAACTGTGGCGACTACGCAATGAGTTTTATGTTTACTCTTCTCGAATTTTGAGTCCTTGTTGTTACGTGATTTTCGTCAACAACAACCTGGTGTTTCTATATCCATCACTTCACATGGTATAACCACTTCTTACTCATTGCCGATTTAAGCTCATTTTGGGCCCTGGGTACAGAAGATCTACAAGACCTCTTGGCACTGTTGGATAAAAATTTATCACCGGAAAATTTGATTAAGTTCAGTTTACCGGGCTCTGCCAATCCCCGGGCCCATGGGCACCCTCCCGAAGCGCCCAATGGATAAACCGGCACTATTCCTACCTGTCTCACAGCATTAAGCGATGGTTTAAGCCAATTCCAAGAAACGGGGCTGTCTGCGTAAAGAGAAATCCCCTAGTTATCTCCATATGCCAGATGAAAATGTGAAGCGCATCCTACAGAGCTTCGCACCTAGTCCTCATAAATCCCCTCGCTATGCCAGTAGGGAATTTTTTTGAACCATACATGATTCAGTTGCTGCAAGCTTCTCATGCAGGTTACAATGAAAGACGTATGACAGTGTTTCTCAGACTATTAAGAGCGCTCCCTAGGGGGTGTGAGAATCATACGTGGGGGAAGCGAGCATATTGAAAAGTCGAAAATAAATTATTATTAAACAAAATAAGTAATTTACTGAAAGGACAGAAACAAAATACATTCTAAACTAATAAAAGAAACATAATTCTTTTATCCCAATACTTAAAAGGAACTTAAAATATTTATATTACTGAAAAGCAACATACACAGAATTTAATACTTATATCGATAATTTGTGCGGTTCATAATTATAAGGTAGCATTATATATTTGGTGTCAAAGTACATTATTATTATTATTGCATCCATCCTTGTATGGGGGGGGGGGAGGTGGAATGAAAATTATAATTTAAGATTGAGTCGCCAATATTGGAAGTTTTAGAAGCACTGACGTATGGAGTTTTGAGAATCACCTTTCAGAATGTGTCACAAGATGACAATTTTTAACACGTTTAGTGTTTAGTGACTAATAAAAATTAAATGTTTTAAGGAACTACTACTTTTCTCTCATCTAAGCTACAAGGTCAATTTCCACACAGTTAAAATATGGGGTACGGCAATTGACTGCAGAGTTGTGGGTTGGAATTTCAATAAAGATTGTTCTGCAAAATATCGGAGACTGTCAAATGGAAGATTTAATGAATCCTCAGAATCTCTCTATATTTGGCTTGATGTGCAAATTTTGGAAGTGAGTAATAAATATCATTCTTATCAATTGACCGTGATCCAGAAATACGAAGTCAGTACTTGAATCTACTGATTCAATGCGATTTATATAAATATATTACTTCAACTGATTCCCACTCATACATATTCTGAAATAAGCCTCTTCGATCGAAAACAAAGAACTTTCAAATGAATTTTTTGAAAAGGATTGTTTTTCATTCATGTAATAAGAAAAAAAATACCAAGACAACTCCTGAATGTGAATATTAACGTCACCTTGTTCAGGTGCACGAAGGATTTGGGCGACAGAACCTCGTCATTTTGAACCATGGTCAAGTGACGAAGACGACACCTGAGCTGGTCCCTCTCTTAACTTCCGTACCACTCAAACGGGAGGATGTTTGAGTCCCGACAGATTTAGCGTGCATCAGCCCCTCTACACGGCCAGTCTTTAGCGGCACTAGGCTCAAACTCATGACACACCGGCCATGAGTTCGTTACCTTGAACATTAGGCTACCGTGGCTACATATGTGTGTGTGTTATAAAAATAGTTCACACTCTGAAACACAAAATAATTAAAATAGAAACCTAGGCTGAATAGCCTTATTTCTGATAATTCCCTAATATTGATACTCATTCCATTTCTTGGAGCTGGAAAAACTCTTAATGGACAGAGAAATATTTTCTGAATGAATTACTTAAGGTGACGATTGTCACTAAGATTAAATTGATAACAAGTCAAAGTGATGGCCTTGAGTAAGTGTGGTTAGTATAACTATTTTCACATAACTCGCTTACCTCGTTTATTGTCGGTTTAGTGATTATTTGAGAGCATCTCTTAGTCTGGATTGATTGTATTAGTGTGGTGATTAATATTGTGAATAAATTAGATTATTTCGTTGAAACATGGCTAGGGTTCCTTCCAATTCTCCTGCACCTTTAGGTTCGCAGGGGAGGTTATTACATACTTATAATTTTTTTTCAGAATATTATTACAATAAAAAAAATTAAATGCTATTTTTTGGCAAAAAAGGAAGGAAAACTGACATCTTTTCGAAATATTCTCCTTTTATGAATAATACGCTTATATTAAAAGTATTTTGCCTATATACAGCTAAAACTTCTGTACAGGGCTTAAAAAGGAGATTTTTGAAATAAATAACCTATAGATGTGGATTTATTCTTATTATTTTAATAGGTTAGATAAATTTTAATAGAGAAAACACCGCTTTATATATTTCGATTGATAGTGACTTTTAAAGTAATGTGAATACCAAAAGATTTCTAGCTAAGGTTCAGGACAATGCAGCAGTATTTTAGCTATATATAAGCAAAATATTATTATTATGGAAGTATTTCTCATAAAAGAAGAATGTATTGAAAATATGTAATTATTTATTTTTTTGCCTAAAAAACTGTATTTAATAATTTTTTATTGTAATAATACTTTTAAAACAATTTCATATGTTTATTCTAGTTCATATGACTCTTTAATTATAACAAAAACAAAATTGATTTTTGCGCTTTTTCAAAATCACAGTTCTAAAAGTAGTCGGATACCTTAAAAAGAGGTAGATGAGAGGGAGGAAAATTTAAAAACTTTTGAAAACTTTGATAAACACACACACACAAAGCAAAGTAAAGAAAAAATAAATACAATTTACTAAATTTAAATAAAATTAGTAGTTTCTGCATTGTTCTCTTCATCAGCCGCCTTGAAAAATAAATTTTTACTAAATATAAAGTTTCCGTGTGATAATCTTAAGACTAACGATCCATTTCAGAACTGTGTAACGAAAAACAGGTTGATATATTTTTTAAAGATTTGTAGTATTTTGATTTTATAACAAAAAGGATAAAAAGTAGAAATTTTAATAAAAAATGACTCGGTGTTATTGAACTGGAGTGAAACCAGTAATTTCTGCATTATTTACTAATTCTTCCGTTTCGTGGCAATAAAAAATTGAGATAACAATAGCGAAAGTTCATTTAAATAAAATTTTCAATTTATTCGAAATAACGCCAAAAACAGGTTGATGTAAACTGTTCTAAGCGTTTTGCAAACATACATTATAAAAATACCACATGAATGTATGAAAAACAGGTTCAAATAAGTATGCCGAAAGAAAATTTTCTGTTTTATCCTAGAAAAAGGGAAAAATTACCCACACATTAAATTCATTTGCTTTTCAAATCTTTTGTAACATTCTGAAATTTTATCAGAGGTAAAAAATAGAGGAATAAAAAAAATAATTACTCTTATAAATATAAAACTTTTGATTTGCATATCTGAATCTTATTACAGTAAATATTTTTTGTTTGTTTATAGCCATAATTTACCAATGAGTCATAACAGAAAGTGGAAGAATATATATATATATATATATATATATATATATATATATATATATATATATAAATTACTATTTCTCTTCATGAATGCATTTCCCCACTGATGCAATAAAGAATAACGTGAATAGAATACAATTAAGATGAAATGAAGCGTAGCATTTTTATTTAAAACATAGAAAAATTTTTTTATCCTCATATATATGAATCATAAAATATACATAATTACAAGGGGTGATCAAATGAAAAGGTACGAAACGACATAAAAATGAAACAGTTAAATATTTGCATATTCCGCCAAGGGAGAATGTAGCGAGACATCTCGGGATGCCATTGGAGACTCTGACTGGGATCGGATCATGCGCGGGTGCCCGCATGCGCAGGAGAGAGCAAAGGCTCTTATAAAAAGCGGCGTCCAAATGATGCGAGCACAGAATTACTCGAGCACAGAAAAAGCATTAACTCCGATGTGTACTGTGAGACACTCCGACGCCTACGCAGGTCCATCAAGAATAAAAGACTGGGGCTGCTCACGGAGGGTGTGGTTCTGCTCCATGATAACGCGCGTCCACACGTCTCCAGAGTCACACAAATGGAACTGGACAAGTTCCAATGGGAGACGTTGGACCCTCCGTCCTACAGTCCGGACATGTCACCCTGCGATTTCCATGTGTTGGGTCCACTGAAGAAACACCTGAAAGGAAAGCGCTTCAACTCGGACGACGTACTCAAGGACACTGTGAAGGACTGGGTCTCGTCACAGCCACAGGAATTCTGGGAACAAGGAATCCTGCGGCTTGTTCATCAGTGGGATCGTTGTGCTCAGGCCTATGGTGTATATTTTGAATAAAGTCTATATTTGTACCCACCGTGTCGTTTCGTACCTTTTCATTTGATCACCCCTTGTATAAAAAACGTCAATGCGAATAAATTAATCCAATTTTTTTTTTGCATAGCTTGCTTATACTGTAGGATATTATTAAATTATAAGAGTAAATAATTAAAGGAGGGGGAGGAGACTGGAGAGTAAGTGACTGTTTATTAACGTCACACTATATAGCAACACAAGTGATATTGGTGATGGACCTCGTAATTTTGATCCATGGTTAAGTGACGAGGACAATACCTGAGAGCTGGCAACCTACTCTCCAAAACTTTCACAACATACCGACCTGAGGACTTTGAGCCACGGCAGACCTTTCTTCAGTGGCACCAGGACTCGAACTCAGGACTCACCAGCCAAGAGTTCGTGATCATGATCACTAGACTACCACGGCAAAGGTAATAAACTGGCAGAAAACAATAATTTTTATGATTAGTGTGCCTTTGTCATTAAAAAATCCATTCAGATTATAATTTCAATACACAGAGATGTAAAATTTTTAGTTTTTAATTAATATAACTCTATCCACAGCCATGCCTAAATAATTTTCGAAAAATCTGACATGTTTTTTTATATAACTCATTTACATTATGAAGTTGGTGAAATAAGTTGTAAATAGAAAATAAATCCCTCTAAACTGAAATGAGACCACCAAAATATGTCATTTATACTATTATCTACGAACAAGTAAGTTTTGATAGTTATGAAATTATTTCATGCATATCGAAAATTAGTCACACATGAGTTAATGTGCACATTTTAGGCAGCATAATTATGTCGCCACTTCATAACTATGAAAGAGAAGAGGGAAAAAAACAAAGATAAGCCATTGAACGAAAGTTAAGCCAGAGTTTCTTGTATCCTTTATCATCTTATCCTTACAAACTTGTTAAAACGGAGTTATGCATTTAATTAAAAGTTCCACACTATTTATTTAAAGCCCTCCCAACGTCATTAGCCTCCTCTGCCCCTACCCAAAGAATGCTATCTCCAGCCAGATAATCCCGTAATTAACAAAGTTACATCTCTGGAAAGCTTACTGCGATGCATCTTTCCACTTCGGATCATACTTCACAAGTATCAGTTGCCAGAGACCATCGCTCAAAGGACTAGTTTACTTAAAATGTGATTTAAAGTCACAATAAACGCATTAAATGAGATTCGCGTCTTCAGAACAACCTCTCCTTTGTGTAAAGATGGATTCCTTTCTCAATTTTCCTTCACTTTAGTGAACATGTTCTGTAAAAGATACATCGTTTTTGTTGCTACTATTGTTTATAATGCGGACCATATTTTCCTCCCTGATTATTATTTCAAAATTTTTTATATTTAATAAAATGGGCCAAGTTGCAAGAGTATTGTATATAATAGATAATCACGCATGCTGAATAACTGATGTCATCTTTAAGAGATCTTTGGTACAAAGTACTCCATTGAATAAAAGAATATTGTTACGAATTTTGTGTAATGAGTGCTTAAAATAATGTAAATAATTTATATCTGGATGCGTAAAATGTTAATATTACATTTTGTTGTATTTATTTTATGCTGAAATTGTAATTTTCACAAGCAACGGCATTCCTGACATTATTATGACGATTCAATGGAAACTTGGCGAATTGTTTGCGATAGAGCCATAGACATCATTTTTGGCGAGTTAACTCTGGAAATTACTGGAGAAATCTACTAATATCAAAGTGTATGACGTAAGCGAATTTTTCGAGAAAAATCCGTGCAGATTATAAATAGGAAGTCGTTCGCCGAAACTGAGTTAATATTGTTTTGACCATTGAAGAGTCAGTATATTGTCCTGAGCTGTTGATGAGTTGCTTCGATCGAGTGATTGCTTGCAAATACATTACTTGAAAATACATTCTAGACACTGATAGTTGTGCCCGAGTGCTGTAGAATGTGTAAAGACCTTCTGAGATTTCTTCTGTGAATATTACTGCTGCATCTTGCATTTCAAGGATTGTTTTTCAACAATACATTTTCATCTCTCCTGAAGAACAGTCTTGCTCTTTGAGACTGATAGTATTAAATCCTCGAACCCCGATCTACGTAACAATATAGTATTTCTCGTAATAAGATAAATAACAGTATTATTTGCTTGAAAAATAATCCCCTTTCAACTTGTAAAAATATTAAATTTATCTTATTTTTTTGATGATGCAAAGATTGAGCGTGATTGTGATTGGATAAGATACAACACTGTTTCTACAGAATGTGTGAGTGCTAACCTATTGCTTTTTTTAAAAAAAAATGACCTATTAAAAAAACTTATTAAAACCAATGTATTTGACTCTTTCAGCTTTTTTAAAATAATATAATTAGAAACATTTACAATACAGAAACTTAAATGATCTTCCTAGCTTCTGGATATTTCATCAAAGTTTAATGAAGTTGTTTATTGGTTTTAGTAAGCAATATCTCTCAACCGTTTACAGTTAACCTTGTTATAAATTTATTACAATTTGAATCAACTACATGATTTTTTTTTATTTTAATAAAATTTCATTACACAGTTATTCTATGATTATTTCAAAGGAATTCGTAATTTTAAGCCCTGGTAAGCAGAAGAGGATTAAGCGGCTGGCGGACCTGGTGGCCGCCAGGGGGCCCAAGCTAGATGGATTTAAGTTATAAATTCAATGTGCAACAAAAAGATGAGCCGATATTGCAACCCTGATGATATACAAGGACTTCAGTCGTGTAGCAGCTCTAGCCATATTTTCTTCGTATATCTGTATTGTTGTAATCAGTATAAAAATTTTGTATGAGTTTTTTTTTTTGTTTTTTTTTTTTGCTCACATTTTGTTTTGAGCAAGCAAATACTATTTAAGTCAAACAAATTCTCGTTTTCGTTAACAGCCGTGCTTAGTTACCCTAGGATATATCTTAAACTAATGGAAAAATCCCAATAGCAAGAAAACATTGTAAACTAATGAAACTTTGGAACTACATTTGTCAGGGTAGTATATTTAATTGATTAAAGTTTCAAGATCACAGGTTAATGTAAGCGCGTGAGTGAGTGAATATTAACATCGCACTGTTCAGCTCTACGAGAGCTTTTAATGTAAGCGCGAGAAGAGCCATGGCAAATGTGAAATGATGGTACGTTAAAAAACGGTGTAACCGATAATATTTTAAATGCAGGCATGCAAATTTGCATTTAATGTGTTGTACAAGTACCGGATATCAGTTTGTGGGATGGAATTGCATGTCTGTTGCTCTTAAATCTAGAAATGTTTGAAAATGTGGATAAATGTGTTAAAAACCTGAAGAACAACATATGGAAGTTGTTTCAAAACCATTGAAAACCTTTTAAACATGTTGGCAAAGAATTTTAAAAAGTATTTTCTTGTGATGAGGACAAATTGATAGCAATTTTCGAGGGGGTTAGATATTTCTTTCAAAATGCTCCAGAAAGGCTCTAAACTGCAGAAGAAGAAATCTTCATTGACTTCACATAAAGCGGCGATACTAAAAAGGGCAATTTTGTAATAAACAACTCTTTGAATTTTGGGCAGAGGTGGATGATGAATTTTCTACAGTGAAAACAAAAACATTTCGTATACTATATTACTCCATTTTCAACATCCTATCTTTGTGAAACCGGATTTTCTGCGGTGGCTGTCTTGAAAACAAAATATAGATCTCATATAAATATAGAAAAAGAACTCAGAGAGTCGATTTCTAACATTAAGCCTTCCTTTGAAAAGCTTTACACTGCAAGACAAGTCCATGGAAATCACTAATAATTATTAAACTTGTTCTTAATTTAGTACTAGTAAATTAGTTATAAAATGCCTTGTGCAGTACAGATGCATTAAAAGTATACTGGCTTAAAGTAGCCGCTCGTCGCACGAGTTGAATTAATAAAAAATAAAACATTATTCTTAATATAATACCTTAATTGTAAGAAGATTAAAACCAAGTGCTAGACAATGCATACAAAGATGTAAAATGATTTTTTTAATGAATGCTCATATTATAAATAGTTTCAAAAACGAACTGCAATTTTAAGCCTCGCAGAATAAGCATTTAGAATTAAGGTTAAATAAATGATAAAGAATATAAAACTAAGATGATGAATATAATTGTGTTATTTTTAATATTTAAGGCGAGAAGACTTGAAAATGCTATAACCCGGGAACAGGCGTGCGCTCAATAATAATGTTAATGGTCGCGCTGGGTGACTGAGTCAATATTAATTTGATTTTTATAATTATTAGTATTTTATAATTATTTTTATTGTACACGATAAGAAAAAGTAACTTCTGTGAAAGTATACTTACCTACTTTCAAGGACATTTCAATTTTTATACGGTTATTTGAGAAAAAATACAATAAAACTGAACTAAAATGTTTCAATTGTCATTATCATTATAGGAATGTTATTTGCAGGCAAAACTCTGTCATATTTTGTTCAATTTATTGTAGTTTTACTCACTGGCGAAGTTAGTCCTGAGCTGGCCCTACATCAAAATTCCTTAAAGGCTCTCTTTTGGGGCTCCTTAACTTTTGTAATTTATGCCTTACATATTTTGAGGCCCCTCTAGCTTCAGGGCCCTGTATCATTGATACAGCTTATACGATGGTAGCTACATCCCTGGTTTTACTGTCCTTTGATTATCGACAAATTACATGTTGAACTTTTTCTTGCTTGTGTCTTTTAGACAGGGCAAAGTGTGTCTCGTGGTACACTTACAGCTTCATATTTTAGTTCATGGAGTTCTTTAGGTAGCATTTGAAAATTTTCTTTTCGCTTCATGTCCATCGTTTTTCTCAAATTTACTTTCGCTATCATAATTAAATTATGTTCTATTAATCTAATTCTTATAGGGAGCCCACTGGTGCCCCTGAAGACCCACCACGTAGAGAGGGCTGATGCACGTTAAATCTATGGAGGTTCAATATCCTCCCATTGATGTGGTAGTTAGGCGAGGGTAGTGCCAGCTCAGACGTTGTTCTCGGTACTCCACTGTGGCTCAAAATTACGAGATTTTTATAAAATTTTAGACTAGTTCTTGCGACAAAATTCCATTTATATTTAAATATGCATAGACGCTGCAACCACGATCCACTGTTAAACGCTTGTCACACACACATAACTTGTAACTAATATGCCCATCTAAATTGTTTTATTCCAAATTTTTAATTTTTACTCTGAAATACTATAACAAGTAAAAATTATATATTACTAATTTATTTCAACTTTAACAATAATAGAAATGGATCACAAATATTTTACCTTCTATAAGACTTTTCGATAACTTCTTAACTTTGTTTACGCACCCTCAAATTAATTTTAATTTACCGCGGACTCCCTCAGAAGTCACAAGGGCTTCAGGGGTCCACAGGAACCACTTCGAAAACCTGTGTTATAGACTCTTTATCTATACCAGTGGTCTTCAAACCACAAGGCATATTCAGAGGTTACACGAATCCCAATGCAAAAATAAAAATAAAAATTATAAATGTGTATGCAAAATGGATTTTCGTTCTCTCTGTGAAGTTTGTATGAACACAACTGCCTAAAGATAATCTCAGTCATTAAAAAACTAAAAAAATATTTACACAAAATAATTATTTTCTAATACATTTTTAACCTTTATTAAAGTATTTTTCTTTATGTAGATTGTGAATATTCTTTTGTTTACTATCCCGGGTTCCACGAAATAATTTCTTACTCATTTGTACAATGTTTTGCAAAACGAAATAGTTTTCTAATGGAAAATGTCCCTTTTTCATTTGCGGAAAAATACCTATAATGAAGAAGGAACAATTTAGAGATATATCAACAAATTTGATGTTAAACAGCTACTAAATTTTAGGTTGCAAATTCATGTATAATACACAGGATTTTTCACATTTCAATGACACTCAGGGCAAGGTATTTAAGTGAAAAATATTTCTCAATCTGAGTGGCTACATAAACAAAATATAAAAACAAATGCAATGTAGAATATGAAATGCAACTACGGAGAGCTTCAACAGATCTAGACTTCAACTGTTTTTATGAAAAAAAATGCATAGGCACATATCCCAGTAATTAAATATAATGCATGGGTATGCGACACTCTTCAGTTACAAATTAAGTAATTATGACTAAATTATATTAAAATATTTTAAACATAATACTTTTTAATCAACATTAAGTAACTATAACATGTTGATTTACTTGATATATTATTTAAAGATATATATTGCAGAATGGGGTTTCCTGAAAACACCTTACAGCTGTAAGAGTTCAGTGAGCCGAAAAAGTTTGAAGACCACTGAATCTACACAAATAACATGACACGAAAAAATAAATTTTCGAAAACTACTCAGAGTTAAAAAAACACTAGAGTGATTACTTCCCGAGGAAATTCATACGTATTAAAATCATAATGAATTATACTATCAATAAATCACTGTCTTTTCAATTTGCTTCCTTAGGTACCCAAATTCTTTTCAATTAGAAATAAAAACTATTGTCTTTTGTTTACAGGATTCAAATATTCGAAGTAACTGAAAACCACTGTCTCATTTCTCTGGTCAGAATAGCATAACGAAGAAAACAGAGATTGTTTAATTTACGATCTATAGGCATTTAATGACCCTTGAATAAGTTTCACTTCAAGGACATTCGATCAACTACCCTAAAATAAAAATACTTTTAAAAACACCATTCCCACCAATTGTCCCCATTTTAAAATGTTGGCATTTCCACAGTTGGACCACACACACAACTTCAGTTAATTCTTTACGGAAATCAATCAAATAAAAATTTCTGCGTAATGCCAAGGTTCAAGGAAGGAGAACAGTTTCAGCCATGTAGAACAAGAGTGTTTTTTCACAAACACAGCCGCTTCCTTTATTTGTTTTAACTTTCGACCCCCTCCTTTGAACAGTTTTTGCACCAATGATTAAAAATGCAAAAAATCAACCACGCCTCCACATGAAAAGAATGCGGTGTTTTGTTCAAAATATCCATCATTATTTCTATGTTTTGAAATTTCTTGACTAAGAGTCATTACTTCCAGATTCATCCCCCCAAATTTTTATTGTTGTTTATGTTATATTCTTATGGCATTTCAGACGATTCCGAACAAACAAAAGCTGTATTTGTATTAGTCATCAGTCTTTGATATTTAGAATTGTAGCCAAAGCGCTTTATTCATGTCATACTTGGTTGAGCAGTTCCCATGCAATTGTGAATCACACTCTTTCCATAGGATTCTAATTATTTTCAATCAAATTTTATGCTTTTAACGTTGCTTTTCACAAAAGTCAGCTTTTGCCTAGAATAAATTTTAATCCAGATTGCGTGCTCTCCAACCTCACATTAAATAGATTTCTATAGAATTCTTTTAATTACAAATTAACAATAAAAAATAACTTAGGACAATTAAATAAAACGTTTATGTCTCAAAAATTAAAGAATGTGAGTGCATTTTCTCTCCCCCTGGCATTTACGTGATAAATTTAACATAACTGAAACGTTAATTTAAATGAATGGGTCTTAAGGAGCACAACAAAGGTAAAAAGTTTTTTTTTTCTTTTTTTTTTTCGTAAAAGAAAAATTAAAGAGTTATCCATTTTTAGCAACAAAGGTTATTCAAACCGATATATTTTTCAACTATCTAATATTATTTGTGGAGATATAGCACTTTCCAAAGGATAGTTATTTTGCTTATATTTAGTTTTTCTTAAAAAATGAAAAATTTCCTTTTTTATTTATTTAAAGTGCTTCTTGGCAATTAAAATTTTATACTTGAACTCCAAAATGTCAAATTAAATTTGTTACAAAATAATTAAAAATAATACATGGGATTATTATTTGTAAATTATTTAAATATTCAAAAAAAATTGATATTTGTAGGGTGGAGGGTAAAACGGGGTAAACAGCAAAGTGCAAGACATTTTTAGCTCTCTTAATATGCTGCAGTTTAATCAACTATTTGTACCATATTCTTCACTGTTTAATAATAAGCAGAAATAAAAAAAAAGTTTTATTTTAATATTTTTAATTGTATGGGTAATTTAAATATAAGCTTCAATAAATGGAAAAATTATATATATATTTGATTGTATCTAATTAAACATGTATTACATAACAGCTGATCTGATTTTCACGAAGAATGAACAAAAAGGAGAAATTTTAATCTTTTGTGTCGCGTGTTCTCATGTTGAGGTGTATGGGGCAATTCAAAGATGACTGCATGAATTGCGAAGTTATCTTTGTCGTTTCGATCTACGGTTTCAAAATGCGATTCCCTTATAGATTAGTGATATTTAAATAAATTATAGTTTTAAAAAATTATAAAAGCGTGTTTTTTAGTTTTTTTAAACCATAATTTATTTTTCATTTTTTAGTTCGATCTACATTAAAAGCGTGTTTTTTTTTTTTTTTAGTTTTTCGCACTATCATTTACTCATTGTTGAATTTATTCTTGAGTTTGGTATTTGGAGCCGGGGAAGGGGAATTAAGTAGCTGCTGGAATTAGTCTTGCTCTTCAATGGATATTAATTAATGGGTCTGAAGGGTATCTATTCCATCCGTTACTCTGATCAGTCCCGTATCGTTATATTTCAAAAATTCCTTCTCTGTAGATGCACGTCAAATTTAAGTGTTTTAAGAAGAAATATTAAGTGTCAATCTTATTAACATTTTTTAAACGTATTGCTATAATATTAATTCGTATTATCACTTCTAAACGTATTGCTTTGTAAAAATAAAAAATATTTAACAGTTAGAACATAAATAATTTTTTTACCATGCTGAGTCTTTTTTTTAAATTTCCATTTTCAGAAAAACTAGACAGCTGTTTATATTATGGTAAGAAATAGCTGACGTACCCAATTTATTTGTTTTATTTCCACACCACAAGTGTGTATTCGTTTTAGGGGTTGCACCTTAATCTTTTAGTCACTAAATCTGGAATTAGTCGCCAAATCTTGAAATGGTATATGGAATTAGTAGCCATATCTTGAAATGGTATATGAAATTAGTCGCCAAATCTGAAAATGGTGCATGTAATAAGTTGCTAAATCTGGAAGTGGCATATGGAATTAGTCGCCAAATCAGGACATCGTTATTCCTGATGTCCTGATCAAGAAAATGGAACAAAATTATTAAATTATTGTATTGTCATCGGTCCTTGACAAGTGTGCAAAATTTCGAGAATTAATCTGACCTTTTAAAGGGGGTAAAAGTCGAGTTCAAAGATTCCGTTACATACAAGTGAAACTTATAAAAGCGCGTTAAAAAGTAATGGCGTGTGTTCAAGTCATAGGAAGTTATAAGAGTGAAGAATACAAGATCAAGTCTCATCTTCGTTACTTGACAGTATTTAAAATTTACATGCTCCGTCACTAATAGACTTCATGTTGCTGTAGTAAGAAGTTCATGAAAACAGACCAAGTCATTTCCCAAAAATATGAAACCCATTTACGGTAGTCCCTAGAAAAGTTCATGTACGAAATTGATGAGCATGATGTAATTATTATTTTGTATTCATCTGGAGTGAGTGAGTGAATGTTTAATAACGTCTCACTTTTTAAAACAACGCGAGGGCTATTGGTGAGACAGCGAAATATTGAACATTTTTTTTAACAGGGAGCACAAAACTTTAAATTGAGAGAGTTTTACTTACGTCACAATATAACGCAACACGAAAGAGGGTGATTGGTGATGGACCTCGGTCAAGCGACGAGAAACCCAATTCAGCTGGCATTATGGTGAATACCGGTACGTGCGTGTGGTGTTATCAAATAATAATAATAATAATTCTGGAGTCCTAGAATTTGTCTTTTGCTGGATTTATTGGTAAAAATAACTTTCAACAATAAACTTAACAATCTTTAACAAATTAAACCATTACATTAATTAGACTGAAACTAAAGAGAATTCTAATATTCAAGATTAAAATCCTAGTAAACAAGGGCAATCTAGTACGCCGAAGCCAAGAATTACGAGTCCGATTTAAAATGTAGGAGTAAACAGCATGTCTAGTTATGCTGAAGCCAAGTTCAAGATCCCAACTAAGACAGAATCCGTTACATATGGTTTCTATCGAGATAAACCACGTGGGTTCTGAGCGGGGTGTCAACCCCGCTCCACCCACTCAGACCACCCGGTCCCTAATTTACAACAGGCATCTCCCTCTTCTAACTTCCATATCATACCAACGGAAGGACTTTGAGTCACGATATATTTAACGTGCATCAGCCCTTCTACACACGATCTTCAATGGCATCGGGAGTTGAACTCGTGTTTCGTAAACCACGGCCACGAGTTCGTGACCATGAACGCTAGGATACTGCGACCATTGGATTAATTTGGAGCTATTATCAATAATCTAGTAGAAATTGGTACTTATTTAAAATATGCCATTTTCACCGGACGTGGTTCATAATTACTAAGCCATTTGTCAATAGCAATAATATAGCATTTACAGAGGCTTTAATTAAAATCATCAGGCTAAAAATTTAATGAATTGCTGCATACTGCAATATTGATAGAATTTTTAAAAAGGTTAAAGATTTTAAGAGAGAATGATATCTTTCATCCCTCACTTTACAGCGAAATGAAAAAAAAGTATAGAATACTACTCACATTCTGATTTCTTTTGAAAGCTTTTATACCGTGATGAATGGAAAGTAATTAGCAAAGATTAATAACGTAGGTAATAAAATATGAATTTGATTTTCAAGTATCGCATCACAAAGCAATAATCAAGCAAAGAATTCCCCTTCTTTATTCCCTTGAAGACATTAATTATTTTCGACTTAGACCTCGATTTTAGTAGGAGATAGTCAAACAAAGAACAAACTTTTAATAAAGGAAAACAGGTTTCATCTACAGTAAGGCTACTCGAAAATATAAGCAAAGAAAAAGAAGCAAAAAAAAAAATTAACTTAAATAAGAATAAAGGAAAATCGGTTTTAAATTTTTGCATTAAAAAAAGACAAAATCAAAGGCAAGACTATGTCTTCTTAGTAAGCAATTCGATGCTTTTTATTTTATTTTTGTTATCTGTTTTTTAATGAATTTGCGTCTTCTTGATACTGAAATGTTAAGAAATAATAATAAAAAAAAGACAGAATTCATTGTTTTTATACATTTTGATTAGAGCATGGGTTTTTTTAATTAAGCCTTTAATATGCATGTTTTCCGCAGATATTAGATTTTTTCTGATTTCTTTTTATGTTCATTTTATACGAGAAAAACATGCTTCGTTAATATTCAATGTGCATACAAATGAGGAGAATTTTGAATGCCTACAATGTTGACTTCATTATCTGGAATTTCTCTCCTTCATATTACCTTCTTTTTACTTTTACTTTTAACTCGATTCATCAGTATGCTTTTAAATTAAAGGAAACACACGAAGAGAACGGCTCTGCATCATTTTTTGAGTGGACCGAAAAATTCAAATCTGGGCTTGCAAAGATTTATTACTCATTATTATTTCAAGAATGCGGTTTGTAATCACCTGTTGATAGTTTAAAATTGTTTTACAATTGAAAATAAATGCTGAGAAATAATGTTTTGCTCGTATTACATTTTGGGAGATGGTTTCATCTCACTTAAGAAATCGCCTGCTACTATTACCAAATGAATAGTTCCGAAGAAAGAATGTTGTAGAAAGTTGTAAAAATGTTATCTTTTAAATATAACAAAGATGATTAATTCGGAAAAAAAGTTGTATCTGTTGTGACAATATCAACGTAATATGGAAATAAATAATTTATTCAGAAAAAAATTAAGTAAAAAATTTTTTTAAAAAAATTGTATGTTATACGGTTTTATGTAATGATAAAGAATGGTTGAAACACCATTTTTTGCAGAAACATGTCAAATTTTATTAATATTTATTTCAAAATCTTATTTAACATCTGATTTACATTTTGAAAATTTATTTTTATCAGATATCTCCTTAATTATTTTAATTTAAGGAAACTTAAAACTTATCTATAAAACCATCAAACTTTTACAGTTGCTAATACTTCAAACATAACCCAACCCAAATTATTGATTGATATACATAAAGATGGTTAATTTCTGGATATAAATATGATTTCTTTTTTTTAAAATATGTTGCGTTTTACGTAACAAAATCTTAGTATTTTTTCACTACACTAGCTAGTACGTTTAGAGTTTTTTATTTATAAGTTTTTAATCTAATTCTGTAATTCATTTTTTTAAATGTTAAAATACGTCAGAACATTTTGTTCAATATGTCTGGCATTTAAATATTTTTTTAAAGGAAAAAGGTAGAAAGGAAAAGGAAGTCTTCACCATTAACTTTTTTAATGTTTGCAATGCATTTTCAATCAGTTTATTGTAATTCTGATGTTTTTGTTGATAATAAGATGTGTTTGGTAAGTGATTCAAATCTTTTAGTTGAAGATCTTATGTCATCAAACAAAAATTTTTATAAACACATTTATGCTGCTGATTTTTTTTTCAATTGTTGTCTTGTTTTTTCTTTGTGTGGGCATGTGATTATAATGTATATATATATATATATATATGTATGTATGTATATAAACAAACGAACAATAATCCACACTACAGATTACCTTGATGTAACTTTTTAATAAATTAAATGGTAATATTTTAGATAAAATAGAAGCCCTTAATATATAATTACTATTAAGGTACCTTTTTTGAATTCGAATATTCATTTCTATTTATAAAGTTATTATTCTTAATCATAAAAATATGTTGGTTAATGAGAGTGGCATAAATAATAATTTTAAAAAACTTATTACTCAGTATTTAGATCCTTTTAACTTTCTTAAAACATATATTTCTAACAAAGGTCAGTTGGAAACAAACATGTGTTGATACATATTAGGAAGGAATAAAAGTTTTTTTAAAAAAAAAATTATTTTATTACATAATTATAACTATCAAGAAAGAATGCATTTTTATTATGTACAATCTAGTATAATTTAATTAAATTAAATCTAGTAAGTAATTAAATTAAAATCAAATAATAATTAAACAAGTTAAAAAATTATATAATAAAACGTTATAAAACAGGGTAATAAAATAGACTCTTTTGTTTTAAGAAAAGGTGTGGGGGATTCGTAAATATATCTAACGTTAAACATTTGACGCATCTAAGTATTAAAGTTTAGTACAAAGCTATACAAATGTATATTAAGAGAAAAGCAAAATAAACAAACAGTAACTCAACAGTTCATTTAACAATATCTCAATTCCTCGAATGATTTTAGGTGTCCTTTACAGGCCTGATATTAAAAGGAATATCATTGAGGTACGCATGGAATTGGAAAAAAAACGAATATAAGATATGAATGGTATTTTAAAACAAAATTCTTGATGTGTGTAACCGATGTCGAAAAAACAAATGCTATTTTCGCGACGTTTGTACACCAGACTAAAAAAGCAGACAGCACCCGCAGATTTCTCGCTTTGCGATTATTTTCAAATAAGACATTCCTAGAAGTAAATGATGTAATAGCTTAAAGCAGAGAAAGTATGAAAAAAGTATTAATTATTGAAACCACCTGCCACATGGATGGTTCATATTTTATCCTGGATTCACTGGAGACTGTCTTATATTTAATTAATGAAACATTTAGAAAAATAATAATAATATGTGCACATAAGAAATCCAATTAAAGATTACATTCCATCGTCTTTAAAAACAGAAATAAAAATTCTTGCGGAATGTTAGAATTAATGTCGGTAAACACACCAGCGAAGAAAATATTAATAAGATTCTGCAGAAAAAAGTAGCAGAAGAACAAATTGCTCATGCACGCGTGGAAAACAAAATACCTTATTTTGAAGAAACATCATCTATTAAAAATAAATCTACCAGCACTTCCAATATTAAATATTTGTTACACAAGTTAGCAGTTTTTAACGTCCAATTAAAAAATAAAGTCGTTATTTCGCTTCAGCGCGAGTATATATTTATTTTGTTTTCTTATTCATGAGAACTCAAGCAACATAAATTTTATTTTACAACTGTACTGATAAATTCACATGTATTTTATTTTATCTAACAGAAATTTTTGATGGTATATTCATTTTATAAATTAACAAGTTTATATGAATTTATTGAATTCTTTTACACTCTGCATTTTCCAATTTTTTCCGAAATGTTTTGCGTATAACAATATTAGGTATCTTGTTAGTTGGGCCTTGGTTTAAACTATCATTAGTTTCACCGACCAATGGTAAGGAAATTATTTATTCTAATTAATCATTTCTTTTCTCAAACAATATGTTGCACTCTGTTAAAAAATGCAGTTTTAAAGATATAACTACATATATAATTAATTTTATAAATATTTAAAATAGTTATTCATTAAATATATGTATTAGAATGTTCATGATTTATTTTATGATCTTTTGAGGTGAAATGTTCATTATGTGTTATGCAATTTCATTATCTAGCTAAAGGTTTGGCTCCGTATTAACTATTAAAAATGCATTCATTTAAGTAGTAAAGTAATGTAACGCCAGAGTTTTATCTCTAAATTTATTTAACTCTCTCTTAGATATTATTTTGTAATTATTTCTTATTTTTTAAGAATATATTATGATTGAAAATTTGGTGGATAATTACAAAAGTTCAAAGTGTCACACAAGTTTCTGATTATTTTGACAACCGTATTTTTTAAAAAAATAATTTACAATTGAATTGTATAGTATATTTTCAGAAATAAAATAAAATATTTCATTAAAAAAGTTACTGTTTTTTCTGTTTCTTTTATTTATGATTTAATTCAAACTGTCATTTGAGTCAAATTCTTTACCATATCATTAAATTCAAGTAAAAATATCTTGTGAAAACATTTTGCATTTTAAAGTGCATGAGCAATATAAATTTATATTTAAAATGACAAAAATTATACCAATAAACGTCACAGAAACTTTTTTAAAGGAATTATGTATGAAGGAAGAACAGACAGAGAGAGAGTAGCAAGTAACAACGATTTGTTTTTTAATTGAATGGTCATCGGAGGAAAGCTGCGCTGTATGTACGTTCTGGTCCTGATGCGACAAAAATGTTGCGTGTAATGGACCTAATAAATGTTAAATGTCTCGACGGTCAAGTTTCTCACGTTGGCGAGGTGTAGAAATTTGGAAAGTGAGATGTCAGCTTAGAATGTCCCTTGACAATGAATCAAAACTATGATATCGATCAAAAACAGCTTTCGTATAACTTTTAAATGCGACATTAATAAACATGCAACCAATTAATGAATATTAAAAATTTTGAAAGTTGAGCCCCATGTCACTTCAGGTATTATATTTCAATGTTTAAATTAAAAAAATCTATGTAATTTAACTATTTAAAAATGCATTTTGCTTTTAGTTAGAAAGAGTTTCCCTTAAATATTATCTTCGATATATTTCTGTTCTCTCAGCAGAATCTTTGGTTGGTCAGACTTGGGTGCAAAGTTTCCTTCACGATTATTTTAAAATAAGGCCTTGCATAAACTGATGGAAACGTTTTCTATCATTTTAAAAACTAAGCAGTAGAAAAAAACAAGAAACATAAGGGGGGGGGTGTCCTTTATTAATTTTAACTCTGAAAGTAATTCTGAACAGTCGTGAAAGAGAACAGCTCGCAGATAATTTCTATTTCCATCTCCACAAATTTACATTTAATTATCTTACAGATCAAAATACTTCTTTTGACAGTTTCTAATTTAAAACAACGAAGTTAAATGCAAGCATAAAGAGATTTCGAAAACAACCCGATGAATGAAAAAAATGGTGTTCCGTAAAAAATTTAAACTTTAGATTTCCGAAACAACGTAATAAGAAAGCTGACGAAAATGAGAGATTCGATTCTGTGAAATGTAAAAAGTTAGGCATTTAAAATGCACTATAATACAAAATTAATTTAGTTATCAGAATAAGGAATTTGGGATAAAAAACACTTTTCTTGTTTGCTTCAAAGGTTCCTTAGCTTTTTGAATGTCTTCCCACCGTATTATGCAAATATGCTTCAATTGTAAAATTGACTGCAGATGTTGAGAGTGAATGCCAAAACAGAACATTTCGAAACAGCATGCTACCTCGGTAATTCCTCTTGCGTGCCTTTCTGTTATATGAATGCCATTGGACAGATTGATGGCCTATTGAGGAGAGATTACTTTCGGTAATTGCACATTTTATTTGTTTAGAGTAGAACGACCCCCAAGACATTTGGGGGAGACCACCTGATGATCAGTAGTTAGTTATTTTATGTAGAGATTTTCAAGAATAAAGTACATGTGGACAAAAGCTTCTACTAATTATAACTACGAGAACTATAGAGGAATAGAATGGATTTTTAATGTATTTTGAAATGTTTGATGATAAATGCATCGTTTTATATTATTATATTTATGACTATTATTATGTTAGTATCTTGCGTTTTACTTTATAAACGCGGTTTAAAAAGAGTATTTTTTAAAATTGTAGTGATGTAGGTAAAAAAGTGTACATATTAAGTATTTACGACTAAGTTATAACATATATTGTATAGATTTTTTTTGGCTCACCACACCAATGCCACGGAGTGGACCGCAACACCTTGAAAAAATTACAAGTAGCCTGCACTCTGGAAAAGTTTGCTCACCCCTAGTGTAGATTTTTTTTTCTAATAGAAGTCTGTAGAAGTTTGGAGAGGAGAAGAAAGTGTATTTGGAGTCCATAATATACGAAAAGGGACGTTCGTTCAAGATGAATTAATCTAACGTATTATAAAATAATGTCATAGAAAAATACAGAAAAGCACAGTTAGTAGATACTTGCTTTTTTTAACTTCTTTGTAGTAGTAGCCAAGTGATCGTGACCATAAACTCGTGGCCGGTGTTGTCGAGTCTTGGGGTCGAATGCAAGTACCACTTAAAACCCATTGTGTAGAAGGGCTAATGTTCACGTTAAATCTATCGAGGGTCGAAATTGGACAGAAGGATGCCAGCTCAGGTGTCGTGCTTATCACTTGATCGTGACTAAAAATTACAAGGTCCATCATCAATTAAAAAGAAAATTGAAAAATCAGATTTCGAACATTGTGTAATTAAAGAGAAAAAATTGCCTGTTCAAAAAAAGAAAAAAAATCTCAAAGAATTAATCATTATATAAGCACTAAATAATCTAAAAACTGTTGGAGACAGTCGTCTCATTCTGTAGTCAATATCGTCTGAGTGACATTTTTCATTTTTAAACGCTTTTCTAGTGAACTATGTTTCCGTCCGTGAGTACTTAAAGTTGTTGGGGTGAGATCAATGGTGGAATTAAACCCCCCCCCTCCCACTGAAATTTTCTTTAAAATATTTAACTTTCCATTTTTTAATTCCTTTTTTAGCTTTTTATTTAACAATTTTCATTTTAGTTTTCATAAATAGTAAATATTACGATTATTTGTCATTTTTTGGAGATATACTCCATCCCTACAATATCCTCTTGGGACCCTCGGTACCCATTTGGGGACTTTCGCAGATTAGCATTTATTCCAATAAAAAAGGCTTATTCGACCGAAGTCCCAGAATACCCAATTGGGCAAAACTCCAATTTAATGCCTGCTAAGAGATGTCAGCACCACACTGAAGACAAAAGGATTCATACAGCTTTAAAGTAGAGAAACTGAAGAAAATGGTGACTCAACCGGCTACTGGGAAGTTGATTCATTTTTTTAATATTAATAAATATCATAATTAGATTTGAACTGTTTTTTGCAACTAAGAAGTGTATAAGCTTTATTCTACATGCATTTTTAGAAATTTACTTTGTGGTTATTTACGATTTCTTTCACTTTGAAACAAAAGTACCTAATTGGGTACCTTGGAATCGAAGTAGAGCGGCGACGCTATGTATGGTTTTCATTTTTTTTAGTAAATCCAAGAATAGCTTGTACAAAGCGATGGTCAACTTTCCGATATTAATAATACAGACTTTGAAAATATTCCAGAAAGCGCTTCTGATTTTAGAAATTTTTAGAAATGCCTGTTTGAAACTTCCTCGAACAGAATGTCTGTCAATTGATGAACAGATGATGCCGTTCTCTGGCAGATGCCCTATGAGATAATACTTACCATCGAAGCCAAACCCTGTAGGATTAAAAATTTTTTTTACTTGCTGCACCAGATGGGCTTGTTTGGATTTTTTTAATTTACACAGGAGCTGATGCAGTTCCAGTTGAAGACTAGCAATTATATGGTTTGGAAGGAGCAGTTGTGAAACATTTGGTTGGTACTATACCAGCAGCAAAAGTAATCCATTTATTCACCGACAGATATTTTACAGGACTAGCAATTTTAAATTACCTCGTGAGTAGAAACGTATATTTAACTGGCCGACCGTACTGATGGTGTCGTTGAAAACTTTCCAAAAGATACTTGTATGTAGTGAGGTTCATCAGTTTCTCGAAGACGCGAGGATAGAAAAGCTTGTCTTGTTAAATGGAAAGACAAGAAATCTGTTCTTCTTTTGTCAAATGCATTTGGTATCAAACCTGAAGGCAGCTGTAAGAGGTGGGCGAAAGAACAAAGACAGAGAACAGATGTCAGACAACCTGCCATTTCAAGGTCATATAATACTTACATGGGAGGTTTTGATATGATGGACAAACTAATATATTACCCAATATCCACACGGACCAAGAAATGGACAATGCGTGTCTTTGCATATTTTTTGAATATGACCACCTGCAATGATTGGATTATGTATATTCGTCATTGAAGCAATGTAAAGTTCCTCTAAAAATAGATTTCATTTGATAGACTTCGAGCTTGTGATAGCTAAGAGCTTAATAAAAGCAAAAGTTTCTGAAGAAGCCGTACAGGAAAGACCTCGACGAAAACAAAATCAACGAATTGTTCCTTTGCCTGTGAATGGTGTACGATATGACCGAATTGGCCACTTTCAGTAACATGTAAAAAGAGAAAATCAAATGAAGTGTCGCTTTCCAGGATGTCCAGGAAAATCCAGAGTGAGATGCATTAAATGTGACTTGTATCTGTGTTTAAAAAATAGGAATTGCTTCTTTGAATTTCATAACAAATAGCAGTTTAAAAAACTATGTATCTCGATATAAATCTTTACTTTAATATTGTTACATTATATGCATGTAGTTCCACAATACCCATTTGGGTACCACTTAATTAACATAAATAAAATTTTTAAAATGTCATTTTTTTCCTTTTAATAGTTCTATTTTAAGTACACACCAAGAAAATTTGACAAATATATTGAGGAGTTACTTCTCGGGTCTCAAGAGGATATAGTGAAATTACATGAAATTGTGGACTTCATATAATAAAGATATCATATTTGTCCGACTCACAAAATAGGAGGCAGACATTAATGTGCTTATATTAAAACATCAGCCAGGATCTCATCAATAGAGACTGCCTATTTAATGGATTCTTATTAAATATATTTGATTCCTTATTAATGTCACATTTTGAAGCTGCGCCAGGGCAATTGGCAAAAGACCTCGTAATTTGAATATCAATCAAGTGACGAGGACAGCACATGAGTTAGCACCTCATTCTCCAAACATTTATACCATATCAATGTCAGGACTCTGAATAACTTTAGAAATAAATTTATATGATTTTCTTTAGACAACCAATTAACTTCATTTAATTAGTTTTAATTAGAATTTATAATATTAATTAAATTCATCTATTTAATTAACTAGTTTAATTTAATTTTAATTAGTTTTAATTACTATTAAAAGCACATGAGTTAGCACCTCATTCTCCAAACATTTATACCATGTCAATGTGAGGACTTTGAATAATTTTAGAATTTTTTTTTTTAAATGGGGCTGCACATTGGTTTTCTTAAACCTCTGCAGACCTAGTAGATTCCCCAGGAGCTGGTATCACTTTTTAGTGCTGCACCATATATATAGGCGATACCAAATTACAGCAAGCAATTTTGAAGCCAAGTTTTCTCCACAGAGGGAGGCACCTGAGCTCTTGGCGATGCGAATCAGTACTGGGATTTAATTTTGCCGAGAGCATCCAAGCCAAACAGACACCATACATGCCACATAATCATACGACATGGCCGCTGTCGATTTTCTGCATCAAGAAAATCCACCGACTTGGGCCGGGGTCGAACCCGCAACCTTGGGTGCAGAAGGCCAGCGACAAACCAACCCCGCCACCAAGCCAGAAAATTTATATGATTTTCTTAATACGACCAATTAATTTCATTTAAGTAATTTTAATTAAAATTTATATTAATTAAATTAATCTATTCAATTAACTAATTTATTTTAATTTTAATTATTATTAATTTTTAATTAATTTTGTAAGTATATTTCTAAGTAAACTTTTTTAAAAAAAATATTCCCGGTTATTGATATTTTATATTGGTTAAAATGGTAGCCGTAGAGTTGAAATAAGTTTTATTCACTATGTATTTAAATATTAGGAACAATGCTTTTTTTCAAATTTAACTTAGTTTTGTATTGTTAAATATGTAATTAAAATATTTGTTTTTAAATAAGAATACTTATACGTCAAATACGATAGAAAATAATTTATATTTAGTACTCTTAATCCCTGCTCATATATTGGGTTTACATATTATTTAATATTAATATATTAAATATTATAATGCAAAAAAAAGGAATTTTCTTTTGTGATAAATAAACAATATAACACCTGGAACACAAATTTATAACCTTAAATATATCATTATGTTAAATCTTAAATTGAATCATTATTGAAAAATCAAAACTTAAGCAATGCGAACTTACTTTAAAGAATGAAAAAAAAAATATCACATTATCTTTAACAGAGGAAAAATAAAAGCACAAAAACTATATTGTAATGCATTCAGTTTTAGAACTATACAATAAAGCGGAGATACAAGACCACCCTATAGAACATTAAATTGAAAACAATTTAAATAAAAACAGCTTTTATATATATATACGAATTTGCAAAAAGAGAAATTACTTGCCAAAACCCACATGATACATCCTCTCTCTCTTTACTTCTGAGAGATAAACCTAATTAAAATTTCGTCCTCTTAATCTTAACAATCTACAAAATCACTTGAAAATCCAATGTATTTTCTTAATGACTAAATAACCGTCATTTTTAAATCGACCCGTACCTCCCTTCGCCCACTACTTAAACAATTCGACTTGTTACATTGTGTAATACATAACTTGTTGTAACAAGTTCCCAATGGAAAAACAGAGGTGGGAGCTTAAATGATCCTCTATTGTTAAAGACACTCATTGATGGTACCCACAGGTTCTGTTTGCTGTTTATTTTTTTACTTCCATTCTTATCTGATTTTAATACAAAGGGAAAAGAAAGAAAAAATGTTTTTCTTTTATTTTCGACCACGTTCCCTGAATGGTGATGCTGTCATTCCACACAACACACACATACATACTTCACATTAATATTACTTCTGGCATATTTTAGATACATGACGCAATAAATATTTCCCGTCGCATGGGACATTTATTTGATAGTGGGGGTAATTCTTACCTAAGCATACAAAATAACGCGTACTGATCTTCCAAGAGATAAAAGTGATGACTTTGGTTGGTTATTAGGACATATGTATGCAAAATATGTCTCGTATAGTGACAATAACCTGGCGAAATTTGACCCTTTAGTGGCCCTTTTTGCAATTTGTTACTTTTGGTTGTCCGATGTATGCACGTTTTTATTTTTATTTTGCAAAGCTTTTAATAGCAGTAACGAGATAAGTAGAGCAAAGATAATGTTATAATGCTTTATTTATAATTGATTGATTTATGGCTGTTTAAGAGTTTTGTAAGAGAAGCATACCATATAAATTACAGAAATTTAAATTTTGGAGTGATGGATCATGTATTTGCCTGTAATTATTAATAATGTAATTTATCACTGTCCACTAGACTAATCATGCAACTTTTAAAGTCATTTCTAATACATCGCATACCAATATTTGTCTGCGTATATTTGTAAATTTTATACCTTCAGTAATTATTTTTAAAAAGATAGATCAACTGTTGTTACCGTTGAAAGGAATTTGATGAATTTATTACATGTTATTTGTGTATCATTATTGACAAGAGTCTCATATGTTTGCAGTGGATATAATTAATCAATTGATTTTAGACACTATTTTCGTATGAATTGGAGAAGTAAAGGCAATTGAAATTGTCTTAAAATGTTTTTTTAATAATGGAAAAAAAAATCGCTTTGAAAATACTCCAAAAATATAATTTTACCACCCCAATATTTTTAAATAAAATTAGTATATGTTATTATACGGGTTACATTCACAAACAATAAATAAAAAAATTCAATTAAATAAATAATTGACAATAAGTTTATATAAATTTTCAGTTTAATCAAATTAATTTTAAATTCCATAAGAATCTATTTTTGTTTCAATTTTTGTGAAACAAGTTTAAATTATTTATTTCGATACTGTAATAAGTAATTAAAATTTATTACTCTTTAGTTTTATTGTAATTTTGTCAAATATTATATAAGTTATTTTAAAGTAAATTACGTATGATAAGTAGCCTAAATTTTAAAGTTAATTTGTACCTTAAATCGAAAGTGTATAAGAGTGATCCGCTACTGAAGTTAGTGATTTTTTTATTTTAACATCTTTGTCTTTCTTGCGTAGTATTATCTAGCAAAAGTAGTTGCGATTGAAACTATAAATCCGATTAACCCGTTCAGGACCATGATTACATATATATGATCATTTCAGGGAACATGGCATCATATGTGATATTGCATTTCCTCCTTTTTGAGGCCCGTGATCACACCGGTGTAGTCTGAATCTGAAACGTTTGGAAATTAGAGTGATTATAAACTATAAATTTTGCCATAATCTATTACAGTAATGATTTTATATGATTTTTTAAATTGTTTGGCTTCACAGGAAAAATCATCTGGTTCTGATAAAGTTAATTAATAGCTTACGTAAATTTTAAGATGACACATTATTGCCTTATTAGTTAGAATAGGCTAAGAAATCAGAACGGCGCAACTTTAGGAACGAATAATTTTTTTAAAAAAGAATCATTTATTTTTAACTATGCATTTATTAACCCCTTAACTGCCACAGGCGTATATATACGCCTCACTCAACCGATGCGTTCATTGCCGCCGGCGTACATATACGCCCTTCCGAAGTACGATCCTTCGCATTGCGCTGCTATAAAGAAAACTGCTTCCACGGCCTTGGAATGCCATAAAATGACCTTGAAACGGATTTTCTTATTTCAGAGAAGAGGGATAGGGTATTGGTAAAGGGGATGTTTCTGAAACGGTGAAAGTCATAGATGTGCAGTTTTTGCTTGAGTAGGTCGCGTTTTTTTCTTCTTCTTTTGCTTCCGTTTTCGTTTATTGAGCGAAATAGGAGATATTTTTAAGAAAATGTCTGACAGTGATTTAGGTGACTATTTCCCGTCATCTTCAGGATCAGAAACGTCGGAATATTATATCACGTCAGATGAAGATGATTCTGATTGCGACTACACTGTTATTTCACTGTTATTCTATACTTTAAATTTTGAATTTTTTTTTCATTTTCTTTTATTTGTGAAAGTAAAAAGGTTTTATGTTGCAAAACGCACCTCTTTTCCCCCTCCAATACACCGCATAACTACGCGCGCCTATATGAAAAACGGTGGCACTGAGGAGCGCATCTCGTAAGTTTTCCTCGGCAGGTATAAGGGGTTAAAACAATGAATCCTCTATCCAAAGATATTTCAAAATACTCACGTGGTATGGGGAGAGAATTTTATATTAGAAATGGTGACCGAGTAGTAATTGTAATCTAATCATGCCTCAAAATTACAGAGCCCGCTACCAATTGCTTTGTATATTTAACTAGTTCTGCTCTAAAACATCGAAAAAAATCGATAATATTTCAAAATCCAATCTTCAGTTTTTTATGCAGTGAAAAACTGATTAACCAGTTTTTAGTCAGGTTTTATAATAAAGTATAGAAAATGCAATGAATTTAAATTATATGTAGCGGAACTATAATCAAAGGGAAATAAATAAATTTTCAGCATTAAAGTTAAGATATCTTATCTTAAAAATTCAAAAATTGTTTAATATTAGTTATAAACACACACAGCCTTATTTATAAAAAATGTTTTTATTTTTTATTTTAAATGTAAAAAATAAATTATGTACTTCTGACATTTAATCCTTAGTGATGCTTCTGCGGTAGTTTCCTTTTCAAAATTTTTTTTTTTCATTATATTAGTATCGCCCAATATTAGTAAAAATTTTGACGCCCAAACTATTCTGTCACTTAAAACCTGGAAACAGCACTAAGAAATCCTTTAGAATACAACTTGCCAGGAATTTCGTGGGTTATCTTATCCATAGATATGGGATATTTCAGGGAGAAACTCATAAGATTTCAGAACAATTCATAAAGGGAGATGTTTCACAATAGTAAAAGAAAAATATACATATTGAAAATATACTGTAACAAATGTAAAAAATGAATACTTTTGTTCAAAATAGATTCATTCTCTGGTTCTTTTTCTCAGAATCATTTCGAACTTTTATATTGATATTTTTGAACCATGTACGATATCCATGTTCTGTGCGATATTACTTTCTTTTCAGATAATCATAAATTGAGCTTCATTGTATGGAATATTCATATGAGATTTGTCTATGAATATTTCTATTCAAGTAGAAAGTATTATGTATCGTTATATTCTTCCTTATACCACTAGTACAAAGCTACATGTTTTAAAATTGCTATTCAAATGAAAAAGTAAACATTGTTTTAATTATTTATTACGTTGTAAGCGTAGAGAGAAAATCCATCATACTTTAGAATATTATTTATTTCAGAATATATACAAACTTTGATTAGATTTAGTTTCTTTTTGCCCTATTTGTGTGATTTACATAATATTTTCAAGACAGTCATCTACTATACAAGAAAACAAATCGTCTTATTTAAAACTTTTAACGAGAGATAAGAATTATAATCATTAAATTTAAAAAATGATGAAATAGAGAGCTCGATTTTTCAACTGTTTGAAACAGATGTAATGAAAATAAATTTAAAAAGATGGCAAACAAGAATTTTAAATTATTAATGTATGATTATTTTTTAACTGAAAGGTACGCTTAAGCCTAAATAAGTATAATCTTTCATCAATCGTTTTTTAAACGTATTTCTTTTAAAATAAGAAGCATTATATACTGTTGAATTATTTTCATCTAAAGTAAATGAATAGACAAACATTTAAAATACAATTTATTTCGAAGAATTGTGTGATTAATAAGTACTCCCGAACTACATCATAGATTCTTGAATAATTAATTTCAAGACCTGTGATATTTATGTCAATCAACATATTTTACGAAGTATCAGTAAAAAAAATGTATAAGCAAATATTTTTTTTTATATTCTGCTTTTGTCAAAATAACTTTTACAGATTTTATGTGTGCTTCATTTTCTTTTCCGTAGTTTGCTTAAAGCTTTTCATATACTGTAATAATACTGACAAGTATTGTTAATCTTTTTTTAAAAAAAGTTTAAAATAGTTTTATTTAAATATCGCACTTAGCACTTAATTTTTTTGTAAAATTACTTCAAACATTTTTGAAAATTGTGAGTGTTTTTAGTTTTTCTGTAAGATATACTTGGGGTAAATAAATATATATATATAGCTTATTTCTTATCTATTAATATAAGAACATATACTATATTTGCAAAAATATTATATTCTGTAATGACTTTTCGGTGTTCTACATGGTGTAGTTAATTCATAAATATCAAGAATATTTTAAGCAGATTATTAAATGATAAGAAAAATGACACATTTCTTTCCTTCAAAACATAACACTTCTAAATTTTTTTCTATATTCAATGTCTCACATCTTGATTTTAATGTTATAAACCTCTTATTTAAATTTTATATTTGTATTATTATTATTACTAAAGACTAAATGCAGAAGAGTCAACAGAGCAAAATTTTACAGAATTCTGGTATGGGAAAGGATTTTACCCATTCTGAATGCAAAACTCACAAAAATATATTTAAAAGCACGAGCACAGTTTTTCTACCTAGGTATCCACAACCATCAGGTCTAGCACCTATAAAAACCTTACGAAAAATGTAACATTTTGAAGCTAGCGGAACAATTCCAAATGTTGTTTTTTTTCAATGAAAATTTATTTTTCTCGTCGCAGCTCACACTCCGAAACATTCCTTAATTGGAATAGTTGGGAAAAGAGTTTCATGCTTCTCAAGTATAATATTTCTGCTTGTTAAAAGATAACAAGCATACATACTCTAATGAGAAAGATACGCTGGTGTTGAAAGGTTTCCTATTTCCATTATAAATTACTTACGATTCTAATACGTGGTTATTCTTTTCTTATTCGAGCATTTTTTCCTTTGTCATTCAGCACATTCTGCTCTTTTTACTTTTGAAACTTTTTTTTCTCTCTGACATTGTATCCCTACTTCTCATTAACATTTTGACCAGTAATGATGTACAATGTTCAAAAGGCGATTCGAAATGAATGGTAATGTAGCAGATTAATATTATTCCTAATATTAACACGTTAGTGTTATAGAATAGAGATTAAGTGGCTTGAAATTAGTTAAACTTCAGGGAAATTGATTCCAATGAAAACACACACAAAAATAAAGAATGTCGAAATTAGAACTAATTACAGTAAATCCCTGGGTATAACACGTACTTTACTTTCAAACTGCATTTTTTTTAGTGTTTTAAGGTATATTCACAGTATAATGCGCACCCCCTTTTTTACGAAGACAACTGAAATGTACAAGTGCTACGCCATAATTGTTTTGGAGGCATTTATTCGAGGTAGTATTCAGGCTTTTGAAAAAATAGTATATTTCTAGAACCCTATAAGTTCATAAGGTTCTAGAAATATACTATTTCATAAGAACTTATAGGATTGTTCATAAGAAACCTTATGAACAACCCTATAAGTTCATAAGGTTTCTCAGTAAGAACAGTAAGAAGAGAGAGCCAAGAACAGTAAGCCAAGTTGAGCCAAGAACAGTAAGCCAAGTTGAGCCAAGAACAGTAAGAAATAAATTATTGAATAAATAATTAACATTAATTAATAAATATTTTTATAATAAATAATTAAATTTTAAGTACTATATACATGGAATTATAATCGATCGAAAAAAATCTCGGGCTATGGAAAAGGGTTTGGAACCGTAGACCCTCCCCCCTTTGTGTGGGCCACTGGTGCTGGGTGGATCGCAACACCTTGAAAAAATCAGAAGTAGCACTTAGCCTGGAAAAGTCTGAAGCGGCAAGAATTTAACTGTAGTGACAATAGTTCCAAACTTACTAATGTGATTATGCTCATTTTTAAATGATACAAATTTCTACAAGATCAAATCCTTACTAATAATGAGCTACACCATTAATAAAAAGTAAAGGTAATAAATGGTGCAGGGTTTTATAAAAGCTATTTTTAACTGCAATCTATTCCCCGTTTAAACCATATTTATTTTACCATGGTTCAAAATAATGACGTCCATCATAAATAGGTCTAGAATGTCCTTAATTTGCTCTTGAGATTCCATTCTATTAATTCTATTTTTATCAAGCCTTGAATATATATTTTATTCAAAAGTTTTAAAACTTCTTGAATGTAATATTTTAAAAAAAAATTTAAAGCATAAATAAAAGAGCGAGAATAAGACAATCAAACGGACATATTTAAAAACAAGTTTCTATTTTAATTAAGAATAAAGGAATAGTAATACTTAGTATTATATTTCAATTTAAAAATAGAAATTCTCTGAAACAACCTCAATATTTCTTCACTTTAAAAATTACCCTATCTTTTTTTTTTTACTTATGTTAAATATTTTTCACATTTTTAAGAACTAACAATTGTTTTCATGTGTATGCTTATATAAAAATTGTAAAATGCAAAAAAGAAAAATTACTTTTCACAGTACTACTTTTTTCTGAGTTGGTGTTGTTAATAATGCCACCTGTCCCATGATGTCAGATTGAGGTCCACGGAATTCATCATGGCGTGAGTTAGTGAGTGAATATTAACGTCGCACTGTTCAAGTAAACGAGGGCTTTTGGCGACGGACGACGTAATTTTGAACCATGGTCAAGAGACGGTGACACCTGAGCTAGTACCCCCTTCTCCTAACTACCACACCACACCAATGGGAGGACGTTTGAGCTCAGACAGATTTAACGTGTCTCTCCCCTACACGACGGTTCTTCAGTGGTACTGGGCTCGAACTCATGACACGCCAGCCACGAGACCGTTACTTTCACAACAAGGCTACCACGGCCACAAATTCATCGTGGCAAAGGGTTAGATGTACGCCTGTAGTTAGCCGTAGCTTTGAACACCATATAGGTGACAGCACATTTTGGCTCAGTTCCACCCCAATTTTGAGGGAGAACACCCTAGGGGTTGTCAGGGACCACCCACCTCCATTCACCAACCTCACAAGAGGACTTGCGGCTTGATGGCTATTTAGACTAACCCCCTGCCACAAAGGCACTATACATTTACAAACATCCATGCCTTCTCCAGGATTCAAACCTCAAGCGGCTCAAGCAGTCAGCGTCGCTAACCACTGTACTTGATGGGTGACTAACAGTGAGAAACTGTAGCATTACTTACTACCAGCAGTCAGTTTTAGTCTAAACAGGTCTTCAAGATGATCATATACCTTAAGAGATATAAAACTGACAAGTATCTGAAATTTGTCGTATAATTTTTACATTTTTTTTTTTTTAAATTTATAAAAATACAATATTTTATGAAGGAATATCCTGGAGTACTGTTTCTGAATGAAAACTCACCGTTCAGTCTCACCATCATAATTTTTTGTAAAAGTGAAATGATCTTTTTTATTAGGCTCAATATGTTGAAATTTTTTCTAAATATCGGATATTATTTGGAAAATGTTCTAAAATCTAGTGATCTTAATTTTACCATGATTGAAAGATCCCAGGATATTTATGTATGCTGAAATTAAAGAAAATCTTCGAACAATAGAGTACGAAAATAAATTGCATTCAAGCATGCAAAAAATTAACATTCTCAGAAATCGTTGACCTAAGTGAGGCATGCGACAAAAGTTCAAGAAAATCAAAAGCGTGACGATTTTCCCACAAATGACGTCAAACAATTTCTTAGAAACTACAAACTAGAATCGGAATTGATTGGTTTTCATTTTTTGGGTCTTATATTGAAAGGCGGTACATTGATTCCGATTGGTCGAAAATGCAAATGAGGAATGTGAAAACACAATAAAAAGGAGGAAACAAAACAAGGTTAATACCGGAAAATAAGAGCTAAAGAAATACACGTTTGAACGAAAATAATTCGTTCGAAGAATTAAAAAAATATCATAGTTGATTCTCGAGATGGTAGTAAAAATAATCTTTTGGAATCATTTCATAATTTTTTTCAATTTTAATCAACATTTTAAGAGATTAATGTTGCAAATGGTCACAAATTCTGCATGTTAACTTTACGGTCATAATAATTAAGTGTTTTATAAATGATTCATTGGATATACATGTTAAGGAATCTGACAACGAAAAAAACCCATTAAAATTAAAAAGCAGAAATGTGTCATAAGAATTATTTCTTCTGTTATATGATATTAAATATATATATATATATATATATACAATTGCCTTACAAATTAATTTTATTAATTTTGGTAATAAGCCTTATAAAAAAGTTAAGGGTTAAAAAAGTTAAGGGTTAAGGGTTAAAGTTAAGTCCTGGCAGTAATAGTCTCACAAACTTATGTTTCCACATTTTTAATGGTGTCACAAATAATTTATCCTATTTTTTATTCAGATACATATATTACTTAATTATAAGTAGTCGTAGAATAGTATTTAAATCTTTCATAAATTTGTAAGTATAAAAGTTATCTTAAATTTTTCAAACAAATTTAAATTTAAATAACTCTTTTGAAATTTGGATTTATAAAATTACTGATAGGAAACTGTACAATAATATTTACAAAGTACAGTACAGAGATGCATTTACTTTTAATGTCATAAAAATCGCTAATTGGAATAGTTGTTTACATATGTAGATATTTAAAAACGTAATATTAAATTTTTGATGAAAAATAAGGATTTAAATTCATCTTTAGGGAATTTATCTTTAATTGCATACAAAGTAATTATTCTATTAATTAAAAAAGTTTAGATATAACCTGAACATTTCTAAAAAATCTTTTAAAACCAATAAAACATATGTAAGTTTCCACAAATCCTTTTAAACCAGTAAACAACACAGATTTATTGATCATACTTATAAAATGAGGTTTACATTTTCCAAATCCACGACACAATAATAGGTACACAAAGACAACTTGCTAGTGGTCTAGTTGGGAAGTTCATGTTTATTTTATTCATAGATTACACTTTAAAACACACACAAAACAATTCATATACATCTGGGATATAACATTTTATAACCAAAATCAAATAGTTTACAACCAAGTTACAACGGTTTGCATCTATTACGAGTTGTTTGAATTTCGATGTGAAAATTTCTTGTTGTTGTGGATCTTTTAAGGGTGCGTGGCCGCATATAAATGTTTTGGGTACTGGTCTTTATGCTGGGTACAATTTTTTATTTTTTTATTTTAAGACCTTTTTGAGATTTTGAGTTAGTTGTTGGGGAATTTGTTTTATTTTAGATTTGTGTTGTATACTTAGTTGTTTAACTACATTAATACTTATGTGTTTTAATATTTTTCAAACTGCAATGGCGAGCGTCTAAATTTTTGAAATTTTAATTGTTAAATTTTTGAGGTTTTAATACATCTGGACATATCCATTTTAGTCTACCGAGGTACAACAAGGGAAAGGTTGTTACAATTAAACTAGTTTAACCCTACTTTTCGGTCCTAAGTCCGGTAGCACTTGATTAATTTATTAATTTTTTAACTAAATTTTTTTAAAAAGTTATGTTTTATTGTTTTATGTTGAACACTTGGATTTTATATTTTATTTAATATTTTATTTTATTTGTTTTCTGAAGAATTTGCATTTCATCTTTATATATATATATATATAAAATGTATAAATATACCTAAACTTATTGTATGGATATTCCACAAAGGATTGTTCAACAATGTTTATGAAATAGTAAATATTTTCGTTCTCATGATGCGACATCAAAAAGGAAAATATTCCTCATAAGTACACACTTTTATACACTTTCAGTCTTTCATTATTATATTTTTGCTTTTACGCCGAATTTTGACTGAAAAGAAAGATTGAAAAGAAGAAAAACACGAAACACTTGATGACTTTAGCGTAATTAAAACACTAATTAAAATTTTCCTAATTAAAGTAGAAAGAATCCGCAAGTGTTTTGTTAGTCAAGTTCAAGCTTTTACATATTACGTAATTCTCTCTTGCGACCAAAGTCTCTTATTACTTCAAAGAATAACAACTTTTTAAAAAATTCATAAGCAGATTATTATATTTTGCGGGGAAAAAAAGATGAAAACTTGAAAAAAAAACTGGTTTGCTGTATATCTTAGATAAAAACATTTAATCTAGATATTAACTTTTTTTTATCCTACTTTGTTGTGTATAATGTTACTTTTAAAATCAGCTGATGTCATTTAAATTCTAACACCTTCTTTACTCTAAAATTCTTTGAGGAAGAGTTGATTATACATGCTATAGATATACATGCTTCATTTATGCAGAATCCGTATCGAAATTTTAAAAAACCATTTTTTTTAAATTGTCAGTATTTTTCTCTCCCATCTAGAATCTATACATACCAATGTTTTCTATCAGTAAATACTCTTCAAAACAATGTATATATTTATAAATCATGCTTATATTAATATACGCTCAGATATATCATATACTATTTAATAAAAATAAATGATATTCTAAAAGTATTACTTAATATTGTCCATTTTTTTACTATAGCATTTATAGTGTCTCTCTTATACATTTATAGCATTAACCACATTGAGTCACTAAAACTTCTTTCTTGTCTAATGGAAGTAATCATATTTGATGGATTAATAATAAATTTTAGTGATCTTTGCTCATTCTGTACGGTGTTATGAATTCGAGTAAATTATTTTTGTATCGTATATTCAGACATTTATTTATTATGAAAACAAAACCAGTTTAATCTTTTTGTTCATTATTGTTACATATTAGAAAAGCTGCAGTAATATTATAAGTATTTCTTATTGATTTTCAAGCATAAAATGTCAGCAGATCTTTATATTATATATATATATATATATATATACAAATATATATACTTTTGACGTGAATGTCTTTAAAATAATTGCTTCAATAGTGGGAGGCAATTATAAAAATGAATGATAACAAAATTGGGGCATACAGTTTGGTGTTGCAGCTACATATCTATCATCTCCATCCAAAATTCAATTACTCCAATAGATAGCTAAAGGATCAAATAATTTATTACGCTACGTAAGGAGTGTTACGCATAGCGTGCGGTGGAGGGGGAAGCTCGCCGCCATTTTGAGGTTATTTTGCTGTGTATCGAGATTTAGTAAAACATTTGACTCGAAGAAGATACGATGTTTGTTTTAGTTTCAGTCGTCACACAGCTTCCATCAAAGTCAATCGACTGTATAGAAAACATTATTGATAAATACTGACAGTGAATATAATAAGGTGTTAAAATAAAAAGAAAGTATTTTCTAAAATATATAATGTCGGCCTATACGCGTCAAAAAGCTAAATCCAAACACAGAGATCGTATACGGTTGGAAAGAGCTTCTGAAGAGCAATCGCAATCGAATGATACTAATAAAACACCTATGATCATAAGCAGTGCCGAGAACGTATAAGAATGAATGCGATCGAGTGGATCAACGACGGTGCCAGTAAAAAAAAAAAAAGATATGCAGCTGGGGGAATTGAATTTATGCAAATGGATGATGAAATCACTTCTATATTGATACCGGACTGTGTATGATCGTCGTTTATGAAGACATATTGGACAGCAGCTAGTGCCCATATAACTACGACGTTTGTCAGCATTCCATTCGGACATAAGTGTGATCATCTATAGTTTATGCGCTCATTGAAGCCAACAAAAGCAAAACACCTTTGCTTAATAATACTTTTCCTGAAGAGCTAGTGGCTGACTTTAAACTGTGTGATACGAGTAAAACATCACTGGACTCGGACTAAGTGGCGTGACGTTCTCGACTTCAAATGGACACCAGTAACAATGCGCAATGCCAACATACCGCTCGGTTCGACGATCAAATGCCACCGAATATAGTTCCCCATCACTCCAGAGTGTGCGATCACTATCCACAAATCACAAGGTCAAATCGTGTACCAATATGATAAATCGCCTCCCATCCGGTATAGTGGTCAGTGAAGCTGACTGCGGTGCCGTAGGGGCTGGGTTCGAATCCCGGAGAAGGCATGGATGTTTGTGTTGTAATCCTTTCTTCTGTCTGTGTTGTATGCCCCCGTGTTATACATTGCGTGGTGCATGGGGCTTATAAATGTTTAAAAAATATGATAAATCGCAGCAAACCCGACTAGTTTATGTGGCTTTGAGTTGTGTCACATCGTTAGATGTCCTTTATACGATAAATACCCGAAACGATCTCAAGTTTTATCATGGATTTGGCCAGGCGTCTCCTACTGTTAGAGAGGTTCGAGATGAGTACCAGATATTGGCTCAACATCCGTTGCCAACACTAGTCTCCAAAGAAAAAAAAATTGTGATAGTGTTCCTGATCAGCGTTGTCTTATATTTATCACCACTATTTATGCGCAAAGCTTGGTCGCGCACGCAGAAGACATCTCTACTGATTCCATTATCAACCAATCTGATTATTTGGCAATCATCGAGACTTGGAAGGAAGATTCCATGCCAATGAAATAAGCATGGTTTTGATCCCAGATCATATTGAAATACTGCTAAGCGCAGACAAATTGCAACTACATCATGGGTGGCGGTATCATCATCATCAAGTCGCAAAATAGGTGTGGAGTCTTCATATATTGCAACATCAACAGCTTCACTTGATTGTAATAGAGATAAATTGACATTTCGGAAACTAATTAGGAATGATAGACGCAAATGCTGGTGATATCTGTCTAATAAACGTAAAGGTCAATGGCATGTGCACATGTAAAGGTCAATGGTGTGTGTACATCCATCCGGGCACAACGTTAGAAAATATTAAGCTCTTTATGCTACGTTTGCTATTAAAATATTTTAAAAACATCGCTAAAATTACACCCGATTACGATCCTGATCTTACTACACCAATTATGCTAGTCGGAGACATTAATATTAATGTCTCACAGGACTGCTCATTGCCCGGAATCATGCTCAGCAAGTTCAATTTGTCTTACATTGAAACTTCTCCAGCAACGTTAGGTAATACCTGTATATTGATTAAACGTTTAGCCACAGAAATCTCGAAGTGTATCATGTACGCTATTTGTGTCATATTTTTCGTATCACAGACCTATAATTAATAAAGTTACATTATAACACAGTAATTACTTGTTTGCTTGATTTCTCTTTCCTGAACCCGTTGAAAAGAAATAGTTGCCATCATAAACAAAACATGGAAACCTTGACAACTTCTTAGTGTTCAAGCATGATTATGGCATACACAAATAATAATATTTTATACAAAAAATACTACCCGTTACAAGACGTAATCAAGTACAACACACGGCCGTGTCCATGACACAGCCACATCCTCCTTTTCAATTTTCAGATTTATTTATTTCTTTTATCACATGCAATTGCAATTGTTAGTTTTAATCTATATTTAATATATATATATATATTATTATTATTATTATTATATCATACAAGGAAGTTAATTGTCAACTTTGCAATGTTTATTTTAATAGTTCCATTTTGAGAGAGCTTTTATGTTTGTTCGATAGATTCTATTTTTTTCCAGCTAATCTATATTTAATTTGAGCTTCCTTGTTTAATATATAACGGTGTTTTTGAAAGCAGTCTGAAAACGATATCTATTTTATAGCAAGGAATAGCTGCTAAACTGAATTTTAGTGCCATTAGATTTAAGGCGGAATGGAAAATTACTGTTGAATTTCTAAGAATTTGTAATTTTATCAAGGAATACATGAAAATAAGTTTACAAGAAAAAATTTACTTTGCAACGTACATTTTCAGCTTATCTACTGCAAAATTAGTTTATTTTTCAAGATAAATCTTTTTTATAAGAAAAGTTCAAAGGGGAATGAAGAAAAGTCTTATAAGAAGAGGCAATTTCTTATCGTTGAAACAATCATTTCATATAAGATAAATCGGACAGCTGAAGTTGAAAGCCAGCCTTTGACTTTTCTTTACTTGGAGAGAAAAAATATATAAAACCACCCAACTCAGCACACATCTACCCAATTAGAAAACATGCTGTGAAGAAAAAGGAGTGTTTCTTAAGAAACATTTATTTTAGTGACGTCAGCTGCATCCAAAAAAAAATGTTGAAAACTTCGTAAACGTCAAAGCAAAATGGTAAAGACACACCGCACAATTTGGATTCACCCAATTACAAAAGTTTTGACGCTAGTGCCAAATTATTTGGAAAGTTTTTTTCCCCCTTGATTCGGTAATAAGTGTCCAGTAATTTCAGATAACTCGACAGAAAGTTAGTTGCTAAATTAATTCCAGTGTTCTAGGTTTGCTATATGGCACTAACCTTTGTTAGCTGAAACGTGATGCGACTTTTTAAACCAATTAAATGACAAAATTGTTTAAAAAAATTATTGGATTTAGACTTTGTTAAAACTTTATTTCCAAATTGTTGAAAAAAAATTAAGTTTTTTAAATTGAAAAGCTTTGTGTTTGTTCCTTACAAAGTAAAACTATTTAAAATATACCGAGATCTTATTTAGTTTAACCACTTTTATTTTTCAGAAAACAATACCAGATGGTGGAACATCCTACTTCACAGTGGTTTTCAAATTGAAATATGACTACTTCTAGATAAGCACATACTGCAGCTTAATAAAAGTATACTACGTGAATGGTTATGGAAATAAGCAACCAAAGGATTGATTGAAAAGTCTTTTGAACGAATAGTTGGAAATATTCAAAAACTTAACGAACATTCAGCAAACAGTTGAAATAAATCTAGAGATTAATTTTATTCAAGTATAATAATTTAATGCATAACGACAAAAGTACCTAGCATCTTATTATAAACTCCTTTGCTGGGGGAAACTGGAAATTTTTAGTTTAAAGAAACGTTTGTATTATAATTAGGATACTAGAGCTACATTAAGTTTATTTTTTCTAAAATAAGTAATCTTTAATGCTCTAAGGAAATAATTTGATAATTTTCAGTGAAATCCCAGAAATCAGCTTTCTTTCTTGAAAGAATTAAAACAATATGAGCAAGGGACCTATATCAATGTGCTTTGCCAATAATTTAACAAAATTTAAATATTCAAAATTTAATTTTGAAAATTTAAAGCACACAGTTTAATAATTTATACCAGATTGAAATGTTTTGAATCAATGTAACTTTAAGAACAACATTAAACCAAAAGAAAAATACAAGTCTGGAAATTAGCTTTCAGAAGCGTCATATTTACAGAATACATCAATAATGATTATGAATAGAATGTTCGGCTAAAAATGATAACCACTTGGTATTTTGAAAAAAAGGAGAGTCACTCCGACTAACATACAGTTTCTTTCAGGTATCTTAAAGACAGTATGCATAATAATTATTCAAAAATATGATTTATGAGCACAGAATTCGATTACAAACTAACCCGAAAGATATAATAACGATACAAGATTGTTTTGAATAAGGTCATAATTTTTTAAGCTTCATACTACTTGTTTGAAGGCATAGTAATGCATTTACCATTTAACATTGTAACATCTTTATACAGAAACTATTTTCAAAGAGAATGGATAGAGTGTCCTCTGATAAATGATTTATGAGCTTAGATCTTATAAATTATTTACAAAGATCATTCATTAAACAAGAATTTCGTATTCCATTAACACAAAAAATGCAATAAAAAGCATTGAAATCAGTGGTACGAGGAGAGCTTTAGATAAAAAAAAATTAAGGAAGATTCAGTAATTTAGAAATGTATTCTGCACTTTTCAGGTAGTTGTGGTGCGTTAACCTTTTTAAAAAGCAATTTTAAAGTACAAAATTTAATTGATCCTGGAAAACTGTAATATTTTTTTATATGTACTTTTATGATGTGAAAGTATAAAATGACTTTTTATCTTTTTCTTTGTTATTTTAAAAATATCATGTGTCAATTTTTAAAAGAAAGCATTTTTTTTTTCATTGCCAAGTTAAAATTTCAAGGTGATCAAATATACAGAACACAAAACGCTATTAAAAATGAGGTTTAAGTAAAAAAATTTTTTTTCTATACTCTTTATATATTCAACACTTAATCACTTTAAAGTAAATATGCAACCTGAACCCTTTATATTTTACGCATATGCTCCCTTAAAATGGTTAACATCCTTATAAAAGAGAAATTGTTGAATGGAAGAACAAAAACACGTTCAAAATCTTCACTGAAAATAAAGTTTCTGTGTAATACAGGAAGAAAATTAGATGCATTGTACTTCAAAATTTCTGTCGATGCTAAAGTATTTAAGTTGGATATTAGTCAAACATTTTAATTTATGATTCTGACAATACGGACTCTCTAATGTTAAAATAAGGAGCTCAAGTTAAGTGGTCAACGGTTCAGGATTTCAAATCTCAAGTTTAAAAAAAAGTACCCTGTCAAGTAAAATATAAGGAATTTATATGGGAAAGAATTTAATAAGTGTAGTACTTTTTTGGGATTTAATCTCATCATTTTATCATGAGTTCAATTTATGATACCCTCCCCTGAAAGTCTCACGTAACTTAACTAATCCAATCCAATTATGGATGAAATATTGCGATCAGCACTCTTTCAATTATTTTTCTGAACATTTTCTCCATACATTCCAGTATTATCACATTCAATCCTAAAACTTAAGTTTCGTATAAGATTTGAACAACGCATTTGCTGCACAACACATTCATTATTACAATCAAAATAACTTTACATCATGACTTAAATATTCATGAGAAATTTCTTAGAAATATTTTTATTCTAAGATAATTAGGAATTTTCAAGCATATACTTTAGATTATTTGAACAGTGTGGCCAGTTGAAGATGTTCTAGAACAGTTTTGAAGTGTTGAAAGAAACTGAAAATAGTAACTAATTGTTAATCTGTTTAAAAAAATTCCTAATATTGTATTCCTAATTATTTACTAATTTCGAAGAAGAATCTTCCGATTGTCCACACACAAAGTTTATAATATCATTAAAAAATTTTCAATGTGCAGAGATCCTCATTTTGATCAATGTTTCAGTAGAAAGTATATTGTTCTTGCGTATATGTATGAAATACATTTTTGCAATTCGTCTGCTGACTAATAAAAAGCAAGCAGTATCTAGTTTGTTATCTATAGATTCAGTTAAATATAATAATTTTTGATAAATAAAACATGTAAGCCGTGCATGATATAGAAGTTAACTAATGAATAAATATTAACTGATAAGTTAAGTGAACTATTAAAAGTGAAATGCATGGTCAAATAACTAAAGAATGGGATTTAGTTCTCTTTGAATGCATTAGTTATACAAAATATATGTAAAAAATTGAGATTATTATCCATCTCATTCGAATAATATGTTTATTTTAGGTATTTTGTAGTTTTTTAAATGTGATAATATTTTTATAAATATACTTAGCATTTCACAGAATCGTATGTTTAACCAGAAGAAATAAAGTGTTTTGATTGTATAGGTTTATCAATAATTTGGAAAAATATAATGCAAGTAAAATTGTTCGATAAACATTCAATTCTATTTTACAAACATTGATCAATTTCTTTTTTTTTTAGATTGTAAGCAAATTGACATAACTACACAAAAAGATGATTTTTATGTGCGTGACTAGAGTTATTATAATAAAATTAGTTTTAGTGATGCGTGGCTGTATTTAAAACAAAATTTCATACTTCAAAAATGCATGCCAGGTAATTACTACTATAATAGTTAAAATATATACACCAGAGTTACTGTTACTATCTATTTTATAATGACTTTAAGTTTTACTTCATGCATATTATTTTTACTCAAATAATTACCATTTTTCAAGATAATTTTTACATCATCAATCACAAAAGAAAATAGAGTACAATTCCCTTTTAACAAAAAGCGAAAAACATTATTAGTTGGTAAGCCATCATCTCCTAAAATATCTCATCGTAGCTCAGTTTTTATCATTTAATTCCCACTTTCCCATTGCAGATACTCATTAATGAATTGAATGAAGGATAAGGTGTCAACAGCTTACGCTTATTGTTTGACAATGAAGAGTCATAAATACGAAAGCTTCTTAATGCAGGAAGAAAAGTGATTGATGTTTACATTATTGGCAATTACTTCTTTTGAGAGAAAAAAATTCGTTTCGTTTTTACACTTTTTCTCATTCCCTGAGGTATATGAAGCATTTTCTTCTTGTTCTAAACTTTATTTTGCTAAAATTAAGTTGATCTTTGGTAGTTTTGACAACATTCTTCCTTTTTTTTCTACAAATGGCACTGAATAAAAAAGTGCGGAGGGTTATATTCCGTAGGGGAATCAACGAACCATGTCCATCGGCATTATAACTTCTAATTAGTTTCAGAAGTAGTTCGTATGAATGTTTTTTAAGGGTATTAATTTGTTTCATCCAACATTATGTGAATGTTTTTTTTTGTTTTGAAGATGACGATTTTGAATGATTGATCGAATTTTAATAACGGAAAGGACAGTTTCAATGTTTGGTGTTCTTAATAATTATGATTGCGAAAAGAACAGTTGGAAAAAATTGGCCTCTTAGTATTACGTTATGTCTTCAGTTCTTAATGTCAAGACTGTATGATTTCGATGGAAAGTCGAAGAAAAATACTCTTATAATTGCTTTAGAGGAGTTTTTTGATATAGTAAAATTCTATTGTTTCATCAAACAGAGAAGTTATAAATTCCCGGACTATAAGTGATTATAAAGTTCTGGAGAATTCAAAAAAAAAAAAAAAAATAGGATATATTTAATTACTTAAATAGCAACCCACATACCAATACCTTTAATAATGTTTTAAAACAATCCTGAATTGCTTAAGAATTAGAAGATTTTTGTATATGTAGGATCTTTAAATATATATATATATATAACATTTAAAAAAGTGACAGAGAGAGAGAGAGAGAGAGAGAAATATGTACTCACTTTTCAGCTTTTTGATAAATAGAGATTTTGAAGAAAACTTGCTGTTTAGAATTTGTTTCTTTTATTTTTCCCACTTTATGTATTTTAAATAATCTAATGAAATAAAAAAAAAATCTCGAGTAAAATTTCTTATTGGGCAGCAAGCTCAACTACAAATCAATATGAATTGTAAAATATATAAACAAGAAAAGCATTAAACAAAACAGCAAATGATGTATATTTTTTATACCAACTTTTTAAAGTTGAAAAATTAATTCTCTTTCTAAATAGAAGTCACAAAACGACATTTAAAGTAATCATTTTTTTAAGTGCAAAATAATTGATTATAAACTCAATCAAGTGGAAAAAATTTCAGAAATTAATATAAAAGCTGTAAAAAACAAATGTTATACAGTATCTAAGCTAGTAGTGCGTAAAGAAAGTAAAGTAGACAAATAATTTTATTTTCACAGATTTTACCGTTGTTTTGATGTAAACAATATTAATAACATTTTCCAGAATCGATTATGGAAATACTTGAGAATTTTCAGAAAATGGAAACAATTTTACAGTACAAAAGATTTATCTCTGCACAAACATGCAATGTAATTTGAGATCGCAGAAATTTCTGTGATTTTTATAAACTAAGAAACTGAATCATCAATGAAATATATATATATATATAACAAGAACCTTTCTTAGTAATCAGCACAATTAGTGTGTTAAGATTTAGTTAAATAGCTTTCAAATGGAGAAAAATACTACTTATAATGAAAAAAAGATATTTAAGATTACTTACTAAATAACAAGTAATATAAAAAGAGTTTTTTTAAAGTCAGTTCCCTTACTTAGGTCAACAAAGACAAATTTTATTTTAGTCAATTAAATTTTTTCAATGAATTAATATGGGAAAAAACTGTATCAGTATTAAGTGTCATCCCCTACAAGCTGTATTTGAAGTCAAGAAAAAATTTGTTAGGAAAACTTACTGGCGCTATTTGTTTGTGTTAGTTCTAACTTCGTCAGAAAAATAACTCAGAATAAATTTAAAATTAAAAAAAAAAATTAAATTTAATTAATGAATTAATATTTGAAAAAACTGTTTTTTTCATCAAGTGTCATCACTACAAGTTTAAAAATGTATTCGAACTTCAGTGGAGGAATAAAAAGTGTTTTATTAACAATTGAAAATATGAACAAGATAAATATCTTTATATATATAAATCTCGCGTCACAATGTTTGTCCTCAATGGACTCCTGAACCACTTAACCGATTATAATAAAATTTGCACACCATGTGCAGTTCGATCCAACTTGAGAGATAGGATGGTTTTCATTTCAATTTATCACGCCATAATTTTTTTATAGCCGGAAATGTGAAGAATCCTGAAAAAACGTTGCCAGATTCCCGTAAGAGATGCTCATTCGGTTCTCTCGACGTTATTTCTGAATTTCGTCAAGGTCATTCACGTTGCGTTAGCTTTGTGTTTGGAAGATGGGAAAAGTTGAGGTAGTTTTGAGTCTCGCTGCGTAGAAAAAGGGGAATTCCCTCATATAACCCATCACAACCGATGGTTTTTTTTTATTCTTAAAGATTGATTTATTGAAGAACAGTAGAATATAAGAAAAAAAATATCATAAAAATTATAAGGAAATATTTTTAAATATATTTTTATCACATAGTATTATTTTCTTTTTGAATTTCATACTGTGAAATGAATCAATATCGTTGCGTTTAAATAAAAATTATTTTTAAAATTTTAATATCAGTGATTTAAAAAATAAAAAGCCAAAAACTTTTTTGAACAAACTTTAATAAAACACTCAAAATACTTAATAATTAATAATTTTTCGCGTGTGTCGAACATTTCAAAAAATCCTCACAAGACCCCCAAGGGGTGTTGCGGGGGCGGGGGGTTTAAGGGGCGTTATAAATTTTTATTTTTAAGTTATTAGACGTACAGTCTTGAAACTTAGTAAGCAGATTCTTCTCATAGGGTAGATATACGCTAAAAATGGGTTTCGTGAAAATTGCCCCCAAGTGGCGTTGAGGGGACTTAAGGGGCGTTATAAATAATTATTTCCATTTTTAAACTATTAGACGCACAGTCTTTATATTTGATAAAGAGATTTCTTTCATAGAGTAGAGATCAGCTATAAGAAGGTTTTGTGAAAACAGATCTCTAAGTGGCGTTGCAGGGGAATAAATGGCGTAAGAGATAAATATTTTCGTTTTTAAACTATTTGACCTACCTGCTTCAAAATTGGTAGGAATGTTTCTTTCATGGAGTAAATATCCGCTACAAAACGGGTTTGGAGAAAATTGACCCCCAAGGGGTGTTGCGGGGGGTTAAGGGCAGATATAAATAATTATTTCTTCTTTTAAACTATTAGACTCATAGTCTTGAAATTTGGTTAGCAGATTCCTCTCATAGGATAGAAATACACTGCAAAATGTGTTTTGTGAAAATCGACCCCTAGGTGGTGTTGCGAGGGTTCAAGGGGCGTTATTGATAATTTTTTTGCATTTTTAAATAATTGGACGCACAGTCTTCAAATTTTGCTAAGCAGATTCCTTTCATAGAGTGCAATTCCCCTACAAAATGGGTTTTGTGAAAACAGACCCAGAAGTGGCGTTGCGGGGGCTCAAGTGGCGTTATAGACAATTATCCCCATTTTTAAACTGTTCGACGTACAGTCTTGAAATTTGATAAGCAGATCCCTTTCGTAAAGTAGAGAACCGCTACAAAATGGGTTTCGCGAATATCAACTACTAAGTTTAATTTCGGGAGATTAAGAGGCGTAATCGATAAATATTTCCATTTTTAAACTACTTGATCATCCTGCTTGAAAATTGGTAGGTATGTTCCTTTCATGAAATGGAGTTCCTCAAACAAAGAGTAAAATGAAAATTGACCCCCAAAGATGTTTGCGCGGGGTCAAGAGGAGTTACAGAAAAAAAATCCTGTTTTTAATTGTTAGACCCATATACTTGAAATTTGTTAAGCATGTTTCTTTTGTTGAATATGGATCCACTAAGAATAAATTTTAATCAAATCAAGTTCTGGGGGGTTGCAGGGGGTTACTGGGACGTATTGACAAAAAAATTACTTTTTTCGAGCTACAAGGACTATAATAATGAAATTTGGTTTGCGTTTTTCTTTTGTTGAATTGAAATCCGCTAAGAGCGGTAATTTTGGAAAACGGCTCTCAACGGGATTACGGGGATATTGATAGTAAAACTTTTGCTTTTTTCTGTTAGATTTAGACTTGAAATTTGGCTTGCATGTTCAATTTACGGAGTAGAGATCCACCGAAAATTGGTTTTGTGGGAATCCATTTGGTTTTTGAGTTACGAAAGAGCAAACATCATTCTATGCTTCAATTTTAGAGATTTTTAGAAAATACAAATTAGATGAGTTCTGCCCTTTTTTTTTTATCAACAGGTGACAGTTACAGGTATAAGTATATTTTTCAATTCAATCGAATTCTTAATGCTAGGACTTAGATATAAATAATTTATACATATATATATAAGCAGTAAAAATTTATAAAACATCATGAAATACCCAGCGAAGCGGGCGGGTAACAGCTAGTATATATATATATATATATATATATATATAAAGAGAGAAAGAGAACTAATAGTAGGAATTGAAAAAAATACATTTAATGAGTGGGAGACGATTCTGCTTTAAATGAAAAAATAACAGTAGATGTTTCTACTAATTCAATAATTCCAGGACTAAAAAACAAGTAAAAATATAACATATACATCGGTAAATTTCCTTCGCAAAATCATTGTTTATACATCCCTTCCTTTAATTTTACTCAACTCCATAATATATAAATAATCGTATATAATACACGTGCGCTTTTAAAAACATCTATTTAGATCATAGATTTTCTATTCCTATAGATTTCTATTCTATTTCTATTCTACATCTATTTAGATCTATTTAGATCATCTATTCCATTTTAATCCATAATTGCAATGACAAAAATAATGATTGAATTGATATCTTCCCTTCTGCTATCTTCCTCGCATCACACTTTAAGATCCAGTTAATTTACATAAGATTGTGCGAGAACCAGCCGACAAGTCAGGTTTACTTTTAAAATACTTAAAATGGATCTACATAATATTCAACTTGAAAAATAATGTTCATTTAGAAAAGTTTTTTTATCATTCAAATTTTATTTTATACACATAAATTTAATGTATAATTTTGCGACATAAAAAAGTATTTAAATTTTGCATTAAAAATAATACAGGATACGCGTTCTACGCTTAAATAATATTATGAAGAAGGAAAAAATAAAACTTGAAAGAACTAAATAATGGTTTGGAATATTTTTTTCCAGTTTATTCTCGGCTTTTCTCCTAGAATGGAAGATAACTTCTCATAAAATTATTGGTCAGTTGAGTAAATTGGTGACTATGGTAGCTTAGAGCTCATGGTCGTGAACTCGTGGCCAGCGTTGTCGAGTCGAGGGTTTGAAACCTAATACCACTGATGCCCAGCCGTGTAGAGGGGTTAACACATGTTAAATCTGTCGAGGCTCAAAGTCCTCCCTTAGGTGTGGTGTAGAAATTAGGAGGATAGAGACGACCCTCGTTATTTCAGTACGGCTCAAAATTACGAAGTTCGTCACCAATATCCCTCACGTTGCGAGAGTGCGACGTTAATAGACACTCAGTTACTCAATCAGTTGAATAAATTTACCTTGCTTAGTGTGAAACAGAAGATATACAGTAAAATATTTATAATAATATTCTAGAGTCTAATTTTTAATAAAATTTTCGTTCATGTTTAAACTCTGTGAAACAAAAGTTATAAGGACAAAATATAGATGTGGGCGTAATATTAGCATAACAATAACAAGAATTATTTCTAAATAATGATTTTTAATTGATTTTAAAATTTTATTCAGTTTAGTTGTAACATGCGTGCAATTTTTATAAAATAGTCGGTAAGCGCAATATTGCGGTTTTGTATAAATTAATAAAAGTATTGAAACATGGACATTATTTAGGAATAGTCTCCTTAAAAATTAACATTTACAAGAGTAAAATAAGTTTTTTTATACATTTTCAGTAGAATTTATATGCAGAATGCTGTCTATATATTTACACATACATGCATATGAATGAAAAATATGGAATACGTAATCATAATAACGAAAGATTAAATAATAGAAACAGAGTGCATTAACCACAATTAACATAATAAAGCACATAAACATACTTTCATATATATACATACAAAATTTATATGCAACCTCCAACACAGTTCGGTGAATGATGTCAGAAGGGCTGATCTGGCAACACTGGCGGAACAAAACGCTGCTAATGCGTAGCAGCTGGTGTTGACCATCTGTGCCCACCCTTATTCAGTTGCGACTCATTTGTGTTCCATGTAAGACTTTTTTTACAAAGTGCTTATTTAGTACGTAGGTTCTTAATTGAGAACAGGAATATGAGCGAACAAAAGATCCATTTAAAGTTTTGTTTTAAGCTTGGCAAGACACTAAAAGCAATTTATGGGATGCTGGTACGTGTTTATAAGCATCAAGCACTGTCCATGAAGTGTGTGTACGAGTTGTTCGCCCGTTTTTAAAGAACAGGGAAAATTTTTCTGACAACCCCCGTAGCGGAAGACAGGTGACCTCCGTCAGAGGCGAAAGCATTGAGAAAGTGAAGAAATTAATCAGTAAAGAGTGTCAATTAACTGTGTGCATGATAACTGACGAACTGCAGATTAACCGTGTGACGTTACCCAGAATTTAGGGATAAGAAAACCGTGTCTTTGATATTGACGATATTATTATTGACTATAATCCAAACATCCAACGAAACGTTTTTGAACTCCATCCCAAAAGAAGACATATATAGCAGATCTCTGCTGGGTATAGTTATGGGAGGTGACTATTTTCGAAGGACAGTAAGGTAACTTTCCTTAATATTTCATCTACGTTATTGTTACAGGACTAATCACCCAACTTTATTGTCAGGGGTTGTAAATACACATGAATACATGCATATAGTGAGTGTTTATTAATGTCGCCCTATAAAGCAACAGGATGAATATTGGTGACAAATATCGTAAATTTGAACCTCGATCAAGTGATGAGGATGACACCTCTCCTAACGACCACACCAACGGGAGGACTTTTAGCCTGGACAGATTTAACGTGCATCAGCCTCTCTACATGGCGGGTTTTCAGTTGCAATAGGGTCCGTAATCAGGACATGCTGGCCACGAATCCGTAACCATGGCACTACATACATATTATATACATAAATACATACTGCCGTTTTATACCAGTATTATCACAAATAATACTTGTATATTACAGGAAGTTTCATGAACTTAAGTAAATATTTTTTTATGTTGTTTTGTTATATTCTTGAATATAATGGAAGTTTATTTTGTATCATAATCTACAAAAATGAAATTATTAATTCTTCAAAGTTTCAGTCACGCGACCGATTATCAAAAAGTAGTTATTCAAAAGATAAAAATAGGACATTGATAAATATTTTTTCATTATTCTTTTTAAAAAGAGTTTCTAAAAAAGTCTTTAAAACCTTTAAAGACTTGACAGAAATGAATTTTATTACTTTAAGAAGTTTTTAATTTAATTGATGGATAAGGTACACATATTCAAAAAAACAGCTGTAATATACCTCATCATGCATGATGAATGACCTGTGCATAAAAAGTGCTAACTCTTATTAAACTTGTTTCCTTTATCGATTTCGCTAAAGTCATAACTTAAAGTAACTTATTCATGAATTGGAAATCAAGAAATCTATGCTTAGAAACATTTTTCAAATGATTCTTTGTTTGATATTCGCATTTACTAAAACTAAGTAAAATATTTTCGTAATATACTTAATTCGAGTAAAATTCGATATTTTCAAATGTAGAATGTAGGTGTTTAATATACTAATACTTCAATTATTAACCGTAAGTTGTCTTTTTTCTCTTTGGCATCAAGTGATTCTATAATAATTGCTGTATCTTTCCACGAATAAGCCAAGGATTTTTCGAAGATATTTTAAATGAAAGTAGGGGGGTTTGTTTGTATACAAATCCGCTGATAACGGATTAGGATTTTGTTTCCGTTTTCCGTTACCCATGCACAATCGATATTAATCTTAAACTTTTGGGTGTTTTGAAAGGGATTTTTATTCTAAAAGATAAAAAATGTACATAAATCCTTCAGTCAGAATCAGAATCCAAGTTTCCGAATAGTTCGTAAAATTCTCAGTTACTTATTTGGATTTTGAATGCATAGGAACCTCATGCTGTGGGTTTTTCCTCCTAGGCTCGAAACTAAGGTGTGACTTCCTTAGGAAGGACCGTTCTTCCTTTATAGGTTCTATCCTTCCTCGAAAAGTGTCCCCCTTTTCAATATTTTAAAACCAATCAGATCTCTTCATTCAGAGATGCCAGGCTGAAATGTAAGTCTTATTTTGAACGATTTTGTACTTCAATATAAATCACGATTTGGAGAAAAATGTATTTTTTTACTAATAAAAAGAAAATTGTCGAGCTTAAAAAAATCAAATATAGACTTGACGGAAAAGTTTACTAAAGAAGAGCAGAATTTTTACCAAACATGTTTCCAATATGTCGAAAAATGGTCTGAAATAATGAATCAAGAAAAACAATATTGAAAGGTGTTTTTTTTATTTCATCGCAGGAAAATTGGGCAAATATAGGAAACTGTGTTGGGTTTTTATAGAAGGAAATGTCTAATATTAAAATTGATGACTATTATTTGTTTGAAAAGATTAGAAGACTGAGTGAATATTTAAAATCTGATAAATTAGAATAATGGGAAAATCAACATGTTGAAATTGATAAAAGATAGGTGGAAAGATGTAACCATTTAAAAAATGAACACATTCCGTATGAAAAAATTTAGTTAATCTTGTTGATTGCGCTGCGTGGAACTAATGCAGCAATTGAACGAGTTTTTTCAATAGGTAAAGAAATTTGGATAAGTGAGAGATCAGGATTGATTGTTGATACTTTAGATGTAGCACTTACCGTAAAATTTAATATGAAGGGTATTTCTTGCTCCGAAATTCCTCATATATTAGAAAATGATATACAGTTAACTCTCGATAATTCAAAGTTGGAAGGACCAATGAAAAACTTCGAATTATCAAGAAGGTAGAAAATATTCCCAAAATACACGAAGATGAATTTTTTTCTAACACATTTAAATTTGAAAATATGAAATGAAACAACAATTGTATAAAATTATTTTGAAGTATTTTTAAAAAGTACATATTATATAAATATTTTATTGAAGTTAAAAGTCCTGTATTAAAAAATACATTCAATGTATTCTTTCATACACAATCCTACGCATCTTTTCTTACCAATTGTGGACCATCCTTTCTGAACACATGTGTAGCAAAGCCACCGATATATCTTTGATGTTAAGGTGGTTAAAAGACAGCGCATACAAGAAAACTTCCTATATACGAGCAGACAACGAAGTTGAGAATTAGGGTTTGCAATCCCGTGTCATATTTTCAATCCCAGGATTAGAATTGAGGAATTTATTAAAAATACTTACATATTAGCATAGTTAAAATTGCATAATAAAATTTAAAAATAACTAAAAATTAATTTAATATTATTTTAATGAAACAAAAAAATAATGCATCATAAAAACAAATAAAAGTAACACATAATAAAACTTTAAAAAAAAACATTTCTTCATTTCTTGTGTTGCATTGTCCTGCTGAAGAAAATGCACATTCGGATTCTTTACTAGTAGGTATTATCGTCATTAAATAGGAGTATGTTCTTTTCAGGTAGTCACCACATCTTCTTCCATTTTCGAAAAAGAGTAATTTCTTTTTGAATTCTTGATGACAATGTCTCAAATCTAATAGACTGCATTGTTGCATATACCTCTTTGTTAACTTTATTTATTTCTGGTTTTTGTACATAAAATGATCCAGTTATTGAATCAGGATGTGAATCAATTTTAAGTGTTACCTCATTTGAAATTGAAGATCCAGTTGCATGAGCTGTTAGTAATGCAATGTGATTTGAAGTGTCTCAAGTCTTCGAAGTAGGTCCGCTATTAATTAACGGCATTTAATTGAAAAAGGAACTGTGACAAAATCTATTCTTGTGAGATTGTTTATATTATTGTTTAAGCATCGCAGTGAGACACTTAGATCCTTGCGACGTTCTCCCATACTGTGCATATATTTTTTTTTACATATAGCACTTATAATTGTACAAACAAAAATTCTACGTACATATTTTATAAACAGAATATAAATTTTAAAAAAAATTAAATTCTTGGAAAATTTTTATGAGAAATTTTTTTAAAAATATAATTTAGGCAAAAATTAAATTCCGGAATTAGTTATTTTAATCTCGGGATTCCGAGAATGGAAAAACACCGGGATCCCGGGGCTGAAAACCCTACTAGATATATTCCAAAAATTCTAAATGCTTTTGTCTACGTTAGAACACATCAGACATCTTGAGGGTGGGAGAAATGTCCCTTTTCTGACCCCACTCGCAATGGGGAAAAAGTTACAGAAGAAAATAAGAGAAAACATATCACATTTTACGGTTTAACATACACCCCCCTCAAACTCTTCAAGGTTCAACATGTAAGAAAACTAACATTAACTGTATATTGCATTAAAAAAGTAAATGAGATACACTAAATGTAATACCTGATTCACAATAGTTTGAAAACAAATTTAAAAATATAATTCAAAAATTAAATACCGGGATTTGAAAAAAACACCGGGATTCCGGGGCTACAAACTCTATTGAGATTAGACTTATCTCCGGAGATAAATTACGGAATGGAATAAATAATCGATGGCAGTGGCTTGAACGGACGAGATTACATTTTTCCTTTTGAAAGGGGTGGGAACTCAGTTACCCCCATCCAACAAATGTTTTGCCCTCGATTCTAAGCCGCACTCGATTTTCAGTAGCTTTAACACTGGGAAAATAGTGTGGCTTAAATTCGAGTAAATACGGTATTTTCTTTTTTCTCTCCATATTTTACATAAATTATTCACAAAGTATAATGTGTGTTCTGTGTGATGAAAATTTATACAAAAGTGAACGATCAATTTTAGTCTGATTGTTCTCGCATCTTTCAAGTGTATCGATATAACATTTCTCACATCTTGAAATGAAAATAAACTATCGACACGCTTTTTAACAGAGTAATTGATACCCTTTAATTAATATCTTATTTTTAAAAATAAAAAAATATCACTCCTTCATCGCGCATTAAAGCAATTTTTATATATTTACTGTCAAATTCTCTGAAATATGTGCCTATGATATCCCAAGAATCCTCTCTGAATCGTTGGTCACAAAAAAGTCATAAGATATTTGTAATATAGGGTGTTAATATCAAAATATGTAACTAATGTATATTTTAAAAATTTTTTCTGAAAAAAATTATTATGTACTAGATGAAATATTCAGTTAAAAATTGAAGACATGGAGCGTCGTAAATATATTATGCAGTTAATTCACTAAAACACATATTTCTTGGAATATGACAATTTACATTATTACAGAACCTATAACATTCCTGTAGCCTTCATTTCTTCGTAGTGAAAATATTGCAGAAAAATATTACATGTTGAAATAAAATCCGTGTCTTTATGCATTCAAACCAAACTAAGAACTAGAAAGCATGTTACAGAAAAATGACTTTGAATAAATAATATCAATGACAAGTTATTTCAGATTACTCAGGCTACATATGAAACATATTTCTTGGTTATATACAAGTAAAACAGGATAAAAAGAAATCGTATTACAGGATATATAGCTAAAGGAGTCTGAAAGGATATTTCTGCTGTACCTTATGGCAATTTTCTTACTTCAGGATAGTGCTACAGCATTATTTAATGCACTTCGAAAAGGAATTTGATATCCGAAAGCAGAAAAAAGTATTTGCCGCTAAAGCAATGTCTATTCAGACGCTGATTCATACAAAAAGATGCGAGTCTTTTATTGCAAAGGGATGTGTTTCAATGTGGATGCACTTCAGTTACTATTTTAAAGAAATTGCATTTGCTAAAAGTAGAGAAAAGTAAAGTAATATAGAGATTTTTAATCAAATGGAAATATTGGTCATAAATATTGCAGCTTTTAAGGGTAAATTTAATGCTGCGATGGATTCAATAAAAATATATTTAGATGAGAATATTTTTTTTTCAAATAAATTATTACTCTCGAGAGTATGCTCAGGTTATTTGATTAGAGAAAGAGCTTAGACGAAAGACAAAATGGATCTCTTAAAATCTTCACATGAGAAGAAATCACAAGGAATAAATCACTTTAATCTCTTAAAAGAATTATTACACTTTAAAAGTAAAGTAATGCTGCTCAAATAACCTTTTTTTAGTAAATTTCATATTCGATTGAATATTAATAGATGTATTCCCTTTGTTCTTATAAAAGTGTTTAGCTTTTGGACTAATGTTATAGGAAACTCACGCTCAAGTGACGAATTTTAACAAAAATAGTTTTAATAAAATTTCATGAAATTTCAATGGTAGAATTGGTCCTGATAGCTTACTAAATTTTATTGAAAATACCCCTTTAGAGTTTAAAAAAGGCGAACGAAATTTTAAAAAATGTGAATCTGTTTGAGACTGTTAATCTGCCTCAGTAAAAATTCTTCCAAATATTTTATTTAAATTGCTACAAATATTAGGATCAAATGCGAAGGAAATCCTTGTATATTACTGATTAGATCAGTTTAGTTGAAACTTATATTAATTTTAGTTCAATTTTATCCATGGTTTACAATAAGATGGAATAGTACGAATTCGGTGGAGTTACACTGGTGTACAGAAATTAAGTAACATTGTAAATTTTAAGCAAATAGCCATGAAATTGCAGAAAAGGGGTTATTGCGATCAATACAATGAACGCCTAATTTAGTAGAAAGGTGACGCGTATGCAAATGAGAGGAACAAAACGTCATAGGTGACGTGGATGTACGCAAAACGCGTTCAGCTCAAGACTATAATAAGAGGAAAAACAGAGGCACAGTTAAAGCCATTCGCTGCTAGTGCAAGTGAGTTCTTCCGTGAAATATGGCTTGAAAAAATTTCCTGGATGACTTCACTTGTAGAAGAATGATTGGAAAGTTGGAATAGGGGCGTAGTTTTACTAGTGTAGCTGAAGAGTTCAGAATCAAAGCGTCGTTTCAAGCGCTTGGAAAGGCTTTCGAACTATAGTTACAGCAATTAGAATGGATGGTGGGGGCCGCTCTAGAAAAACAACTACAATGGCTAACCGATCTATCGTCCTGCATGCGAAAAGAGCCCGATACCAGTCAGCAAGTGCCATTGCTCAGCAACTGTGTAGAACAACAGGACGACAAGTGTTGCCGGCTACTATGGTCAGATACCTTTACAAAGCTGACCTATTCGCCTACCGTCCTGAATGCTACATCCCTTTCAAAGTTGACTATCGGCGTCACCATTTAGATTGGTGTAAGGAGTACAAAAACTGGACACCTCATCAATTAAGTCGTGTCAGTGCCACAAGCAAGTCTCAATGCCAGTTGATTTGCGGAGAGGTCGGGGCACGGTTTCATCCTAATAACACCACGAAAAGAAACCGTCACGGTGGTCCTGGAGTTGTTGTCTGGGAAGGCATTATACAGAAAGGGTGAACTAAGCTCCACATTTCCGACAGAGGTTCTTTAACTGGAGATCTCTATTGTAAGGAGATGATCCTTCCCAATGTACGTCTGTTCCGAGGTGCTATCGGAGCAGCGTTTTTATGGATGGACAATGCACGGCCAAACTGAGGGTGGCTGATGTTCAGTGTGGCCGTTACTAGTGATTGTTACTAGTGTTCTCATTTGATTTAAATCCTATTTTATTCAACTAAAACATGTCGGCGTCAGATTACCAAGAGAGAAACGGACACGCGTTTTGTATGAGAGTCTTTGTACCACTTATAGGCCAGATGTTTCTCAAGTACACTTCTTATTGAAGAGATATATTTTAAAGTTAAGCATGGCATACGAGGTAATAAAAATTAATAGTCCGAGATAAAAGTTCTGTTTAGGGCCATGTGTTCTTCAATCCAGAAGTGGATAATAGATTTAATTCTTGAAGATGTAACGGAAAATAAAAGATTAAAAAAGGCTAGGGATATAATTTTAGATCTAATTTAATTATCCTTAAATACACACACATATAGGGGAGACCGGGGCAAGATGACGACGTTAACAGTTTTTTGTTGTTTTTTAATTTATTTTTAAGGGTAGTAAAATCAATTTTACATGAACTGTTAGAGTAGTCCTTTGTAGTATTAAAATACATTACCATTTAATTTTTCCAATAAAAGAAGTTAAGGATTATTTTATTTTTTCATAACCTTAACAAATCGTCATTTTGCCCCAGTACCGGGGCAGGTTGACTTTTGCCTTGGGGCAAGATGGCGACACTGAAAACGGTTGAGCATATTTTATCTTTTGAATGTGTTACATGGTTGAACGAATGATAACTGTGTTTTTACATCTTACAAAGTATCAAACTAAGAGTAATGCATTGTAACGTAATGTTGAAGTGTTTAGTTGAGTAACTAACAATAGTCACAAATAAAAATGCCATTTTTATAATTGGAGAACATTCCTCATGCCAACACTATTGGCATTTACAGCACTGCATCCATTCTTCTGTTGGAGGGATCCTCTTCACTAGCAGGGAATCTTATAACACCGTCCTTTGAAGTTGATACAACTGGAATATTTGGCCTGGATTTTATTGAATTAGGCCTACAGAAACAGTTTGAGTTTCTTTTACTCCCTTTTTAGCTTCACGAGCTTTTTTTCTCTGTTTTTTTTAAAACTTCCTGTTCTTCCTTCTGCTTTTCCCTTTGTTCTAACATTTCTTTGATGGGTGTGCTTGTAAGAATGCTAGAGCTCAATTTTTTGCTTTTTCTTTTTTTCTCACATTATGTTGTTTTAGGCAATGGTTTGAAATAAAAAACACTAACAGTTTTTTTTGGTGCATTGGGGAATCAGCATTTGCCATAAGTTCTGGTTTTCCTGGAGGGTTTATATGCTGGTTTTATATTACCGGGGTCTGGGGATTAGCACTATTATTCTCAGATTCATCGCCAACAGCAGCATGGTTAGTAGTTTTTACCGCCACATAGTCATGTTCGCTAAACACAAGAAGATTATAAGGCTCGATACCATATTCTTTAAAACCTTTCAACGGCATTTCCATCTGTAGATGATTTGAAGTAAGTGATGCTCAAAGCCTCATCCATATTTTTGTTTGTGATAATTCGTTCTGGATGAGTGGCTATAAAGTTGTCACATGCTTGGCTATAGTACGTTTTTAACTGGTCAAAAAAGGACGCAACAAGGGGCTGGAGATGATGTGATGTGTGCGGCGGTAACTCAACCATGATGATGTATTTCGCTCTGCAATATAAGGTAGCCTGCAAAGTTATATGAGTTTTGTGATTGTCAAAATTCAACAGAGTAGGAGATTCTTTGCTTGGTTTCACATGAAGATGAAAGTACTTCAAAAAAGAGAAAAAAGGTGCCCTCATTGTTCCAGCCGTTATCACTACAATTGCCTACAGTTCCTGGTGGGGCTCTTTCTACAAGTTCAGGAAGCATTCGCTTTCTTGTAAAAAAAAAATTAGAAAAGGTTCTAGGTAAAAGTCAATAGCTCTAAAGCAACAAATTATTGTTACATTCCTTCCTCTTTAGGAGAGAGGGGGCTTAGCGGATGGCAAAAATGTGTTCCTCTGGTCACCCCCTTTCGAACGAAACCTTTCCCGATCCGATGCACAGCTTAGCCTCAGTAGAGATGGAAACGCAAGGTCACGCGGACATACACACAGACAAACAAGTGCTCACAGGATTTAATAGAATGGACAACAATAGTTTAATAAATTCCGAAACACGGGGAAGATGACGAGCTCGTCATCTTGCCCCAGACTGTCTGCTTAAAAATATTCCTTCTCATTACCATTAAGGAAGGCAATTAATTCATGGTAATAGGTAGTATTTAAACCAAGTTTCTCATAAATATTGAAGAGAAACTTTATATTTTACCTGTATCTGTAGCAGAGCTTATTTACACATGCATAAAAGTTATATCGTGGCATCAAAAAACAATCAAAGCTTCACAACTAACACAAAAAGGACAATTTCAGCGTGTCTATACTATTGTTTAACGAAAGGCCAAAAGGAGAGCCAGTAGTGTTCATTTAATGCTGCTACCTAGTGGAATACGGAAAAATTAAGACATTCGTCATCTTGCCCCGGTCTCTCCTGTATATATTACGGTAAAACACCGAAATTTGGAGAATGTCGGCTTTCACAGGTGAATCTCAACATTCACATAGTCGCTTGGTGTATGTCCGAAATATTTGCTAAATACCCTTATTTCTGACTTACACCTGTAAATGTCGACATTCACCATGCACTAATGGTGAATGTTGAACATGTCCGAGATATACATTTTTTTCTCCGTAATTCAGTTGCGATAAATTTTTCGCCTCTCTTTCTAAGAGGAATGAATAAAAACTTAAAACACACAGTACATTCAAAATGAGAAAAGCAAATAATGGAAGTTAAAAATCTACTTAATTATACAGTACGTTCTAAATGAGAAAATAAAATAATAGTAATAAAAAACTTACTAAATTATGTGATTCAAATTTTATTTATTGCAACCACTTAAGCTCTTATGACACTTTGAATTGCACAAGGGGCCCTTGCTTTCACAACTACATTTATTTGTGGAACACTTCCTTTTGCAATGACAGCTTGTATAGCCTTGCCCACTGCTTCTCGAATAATTAGCCGCAGCTGCTTCTCCCAGCGAAATTTCTTTAAAATAAATCTCATCTATGGAAAGTAACTTTTCGTTACAACATACGAACTGATTACGTGTGTAAATCTGCTTGAAGGTACCATTTTCATTTGCAAGTTTTTAGAAGTCAGAGTCTTCTATTCCAACAACAACCGCTAACACATTTCGGTTATCTGTACGACCATGGTCGACATCAGGGACTTGTATTCGTACAGTATCACCAATTTGAGCAGGAGGAAATTGTTTTTGTGAGGTTCGTAACATTTTTGTTGTTTGCAGTAGAAGATTCTCTTTCACGCTAGCTACCGCAAGGAAGAAAGAGATTCAAGCTCCTTTTTTTTCGACCTCCACCAGAGCATATCTGTGATTGTCGACATACACCGGTGAGGGTACGAATGTACAAGAATGTAATGAAATATTCGATCTTTCAGAGACGTATTTAGTGTTTGTTGACATTCACCGCTGAAAGTCGACTTTCTCCAATTTCAGTCTTTCACGGACACATATGTATGTATCTGCTGTTTAAATTTTCAATCGTTAATAAAATACTTTGTATTCATCCATTCAAGTTCAAATACACTTTTTTATACATATAGTGGTTGGTATTTGATGTTAATACAGTTTTTTTTCAATTAATTAAATTTAAAAATGAATAAATAGTAACAAACTCTAAAATAACAGCCCAACAACGTATATAGAAAGGAGAATCGTTCGTTGTGTCCCTGTAGTACAATGTACGGAGCGTTGGATTTCTAATCCAAAGGTAGTGGGTTTGAATCCCACCTGGGATGGCCTAATTTTTGAGAATGTGATTTATTTTTTACTATACTGTTTTGTTAGAATAATTAAATCTAATTAATGAATGAACAGAACAAACAAAAAGAATATTCTAGCACCATATATAGAAAGGCAAATGGAAAATTGCAATGAAAATCGCTTTCTGTTTTGTCACTTAATATTGTGATTCTGTCATATGTACAAGGGGTGATCAAATGAAAAGGTACGAAACGACACGGTGGGTACAAATATAGACTTTATTCAAAATTACACCATAGGCCTGAGCACAACGATCCCACTGATGAACTAGCCGCAGGATTCCTTGTTCCCAGAATTCCTGTGGCTGTGACGAGACCCAGTCCTTCACAGTGTCCTTGAGTACGTCGTCCGAGTTGAAGCGCTTTCCTTTCAGGTGTTTCTTCAGTGGACCAAACACATGGAAATCGCAGGGTGACATGTCCGGACTGTAGGACGGATGGTCCAACGTCTCCCATTGGAACTTGTCCAGTTCCATTTATGTGACTCTGGAGACGTGTGGACGCGCGTTATCATGGAGCAGAACCACACCCTCCGTGAGCAGCCCCGGTCTTTTGTTCTTGATGGACCTGCGTAGGCGTCGGAGTGTCTCACAGTACACATCGGAGTTAATGCTTTTTCTGTGCTCGAGTAATTCTGTGCTCGCATCATTTGGACGCCGCTTTTTATAAGAGCCTTTGCTCTCTCCTGCGCATGCGGGCACCCGCGCATGATCCGATCCCAGTCAGAGTCTCCAATGGCATCCCGAGATGTCTCGCTACATTCTCCCTTGGTGGAATATGCAAATATTTAACTGTTTCATTTTTATGTCGTTTCGTACCTTTTCATTTGATCACCCCTTGTACATACATATTTATATTAATTGTAACTATTTAATAAAAAGTGACTAAAATAAAATTTTTCTTTGTTGACAAAAGTAGGAAATGGCTTAATTTTTTTATATTGTTTGATAACATACTATATGCATCATATTCATTTTTGTGCAACTATGCTTTCATCATCGTTTAAGTATAAAATTCTGTCAAACATTTCTGAATTTCGTGTATCTCAGATGATTTCTCGTAGAGTTAGGAAAAAAGTGTTTTTCGCTATAAGTTTTGTACACCAGAGTACATTGTTTCTTCACCGTGGGCCATTGAAATTTCAAAAGTAGGGAGGAATGATCTGACGAATGCAGAATCACATGAAGGGAAGATGAGGACACAGACATGGAATATGAAAATGATCAGTATTTAAGAGAATATAGGTGACGAAGGAGGGAGAAACGAAATCTAAAGCACATGGTGTAGTGGACTTCTCAATCAGAACGCGTTTTGTAAGGCTGGAATTTGCTTACAATATCGTGTAATGTCTCGAATAAGAAAAAGAAATGCTTACCAGCAAGTGTCGGATTTCGATAGAGACAGGATCGTTGCCTACCGTAAGTGAGGATTATCGTTTCGTGATATCGTCCGTCGCAGTGGTCAAAATCCAACCACTTCCATGCCAATATGGAATCAATTACTTACTGAGGGTCATATTGAACGGCATATAGGATCTCCACGCCTTCCCATGACTAACAATCAAAGGGGACAGACATATTATGAGAACGGCCCTGCAAAACCGTAAACCTTATCACAGATCATTAGTCAAGAAATGGGAATGTTTTCAGCACGCCCAGTATCCGTTCGTAAGGTGCGACGATGTTTGCAAGTAGCGTGAACTGTTAGCATTACTTCGGCTTCCTTTGAGAAAGTAGACTAGAGAGAGAGAGAGAGAGTGAATCTGGGGCGTTGAATGACAAAGCTGGATACAGGAGTAGCACAAGAGAATTCTTTTCAAACAAGTTCCAGTTCTGCGTACAGTATTCTGATAGCCGTATACGTGTCAGAAGGCTCCAAAGAGCCACTCGTCACCTACTTACATTCGATATTGGTTTAAAAGTCGTGCACCTGGTGTGATAGCTTCGGCAACCATTGGGTAAAAGACGCGCACATCTTTAGTTCGGATTGATGGTGATTTGAAGGCAGGTTTTGACACATTTCTGACATTTTACTTTTAGTGGATGAGCCCTACCTTTGTGATCTGCTAAAGACCGTCTTCCAACAAGATAATTTGAAACCGCATATTGTACGTCATGTTCTGACTTTCCGCGATACACAAGATATTCGGTTGTTACGCTCGCTTGCATGGTCTACCGATCTGTCACCCATTGCAAGCATTTAGTCATTGGTGGCCGAAAGATTGCCCCTTCACCCTTCTCCAGCTAATACAGTCGATGAAGTGTGCCATAGGAAGCACATGAAAGGAGTGCATGTGAAGGAGCACATGTACTCCTTTCATGTGCTTCCTATGGCACATTTGACTACTTCCAGCCTTTCTTATAGCTATATCTGTCATTCGAAAGGCTTCCTAAACTTTTGATACTACACTTTTGTCACAATTCCAAACTCTAGTACAACAATCATCAAACTAACCTCTCTTCAAGCTTGCTGATCATTCTGTCACATGTAAAGACATTCCCGTGGTTTCTTGTAATTATTATGAATGCAAGATTTTATTTTTACTGGTAGAGAAAGTCTGAAAATGTGCCCTTCCTCCTTTTATTGGCACTGAGTTGCGTATTCCATGCATTTACGTGACGTGACGTCCCCTCTGATGTCATATTGCTGATATTTGCAAATGCATCAACTTTCAACTGAGTTATCTTTTCACTGTACTGATTACAGAAAGTCAACAATTTCATGGTTGTATTTTGAAAAATGCATTTGTTGCTCAAGTTTTGCACACTAGTGTATAGATATATACAATATAATAGCTGACTTTTCTGGTCAGCCAATCACAGATGTTCCACTAGATATCAACAGATTTACATCCAAAATTTGTCTCTCTCTAATTCGTAACTCCTTGCTGAAACCGGATTGCCTAGGCTCACCTCACCCAACCCCAACAAGAAATTTTTTCCAAGTCATTATTTTTTCATCCACTTTTAATCTTAATTTTTTAACACAATTTTTATTCACAGAAATGTAATTATTTTATATATTTAATCAATAACAGTTTTATTTTTTTTAGTAATATATAATATAAGAGGAATAGAAACATTTTTTAAAGTCATCTAAAAGTTATGAAAGGAGGTATAAAGGTTCAAAAGAACTAAGTACTCCCACCGAACCCATTGTCAATGAAGACAATGTGAGTGACATTTTCAGTACTAGAAAACTGTAGTAATAATTAGTGATAATTCTCCAATTTTTAGGAAATTCACCTCTTTTGTATTCATAAAAATTGAATAAAATTAATGTAGTTCATACAGAAATGTTAAGGCAGCCTTCTTCCAGCAGGAAAAAAAAATTCCCGGGAAAATTTGGTAGTTGTTTTTTTATTAGCCTCATGTTGAATATATATTATTGAAAAAAATATAAGCGTGTACTCGATTTTCGGAAATAGTTATCTCAGTAAACTAAAAATTTTGATAACGAAAACAGATTGCTATTCATGTAATATAAAAACTAAATGAGTTTACTTAAGCCTTTCTCTTTCGATCAGTTTCGGAATGAATAAATTACTCGAAAATATGGAAATGATATCGAATGATGAGTTTTTCGACTTAAACATCTTACAAAAATTCATTCATTATAAAAATTGAATTATCTTAGAATGTATTAAGGGATTTATTTTTCTCAAAAATGGGAGCAATTTATGGATATCAATGAACTTTTAGATTTCTTTCACCCTCCTATGGTAAATTCTTCAAATAAAAAAGTACATTCAATTATAAAAAAACTTTATATATAATACAAAGAGTAAAATTAAGCGTGTAAAATAAACATACGACCAGGGGAAAAAAACAAGCTTTTTTCTTAAGTCCATGTTTGAGGATGAAAGGAAATGTTTTAGAGTGAAAAAAACTAAATTTCTTACAGGAAGATTCTCCCACTAAAGGCTGCCTAATTACAAGAAGAGTAGAAAAGCTTCAGTATTTCGAGTAACCAGTAAGCAATGTAAAAAGTCTGCAGTCTAATTGCTTTTTTATTTGCATAAGACGTAATGTAAAATAGGAGCTACACGATTTTCTAACCAGATAGGGAAAGAAGTTCTGGTGTAGTTTTATACCTTACTAAAAAAAAAAAAAATCAAAACAAAACAAAACGTATACTACCAGATAAAACTGTCGGTCACAATACTGTAGGTCATGTTATGTCTTCAAAAAGTCCCTTACTACCAACTAATTGCTCTTTTGTGTGACACAAAAAAAAATTAAGGTCTAGAAAAAGTTGAAAATTTTTTTTGTCACCCATCTTTACTTTTTCGCTCGTTAAGCCTGAAGATGACGCTTTAGTGTAGTAACTGTTATACGGAAAACTTTGTTTTAAAAATACAGAGCGTCATGTTGAATGTAATTAATTTAAAAGTGCGTTTTTTCTCTTCAGCTAGAACAGTGCAAGATGTTTTTTTTTGATACGACGAAAAGAATTTTGAAATCAAGATTTTTTTTCTTATTTTGTTTGACGTGATGTGAAATGAGATGAAGGAATATTCTAGAACTCTCTCTTGTATGTGAATTCAGCTTCCTTTCTACTTGTTTACGGTGCCCTGTGTGTGTGTGACTGATGTTCTGACTCGCTATTTTAAATTTATTCTTACAGAATTTGTAGCTACCAAAAACGGAATGAAATGTTAAATAAAGTATGCAGTGAAACAGTTGAAAGCGCTGAAGTAAAAATATGAAAAAACATTGCCTGTAAAAATTTAACAGTTACAATGAATGCTTTACAATAACAGAAATAAAAGTTGAATATTAAATTATATATTTTTTCCTAAGCTAGACACCTAGACATTATAAAGGAGTGAAACTTCATCAAACCATTCTATTTTTCAGCATTAGTTTTTCAATTAGCATGATACATTTTTATAAAGCACTGCATGTAATCTGATTACAGCACTGTTGTATATATCATATATACATATATATATATATATCTGATTATTTTGTATTGTATTTGTGAAACAGGCACTGCTAAGGTTTATTTTTAATTTATTGCTTTTTAACATGCCAAAATTATTGTTGCATAAACACTTATTTTGTCATACTCTAAGTCTATACAAATATTGTTTATCTTATTTGCTGTCATGCTTGTAAATTGTGTTTGCTCATTAGCTTCAATTGTTTTTTGAGTAACTATTACATTAAAAAATATAGCGCATTGAACAGGTATTTTTATGCGTGATTTATTTTGAATGGCAACTATAGTTCGAACAAACGGCCTAATTTATAGTTCATTTTACTTTCCTTTGGTTTTACTGTGCAGTAGTATTGTACTTTTCAGATTACGTTACGATTGAGAATAAATCCGATTATCAAACTCTTCGATTTTTAATTAAAAATGTCTTTAACAAATTATGTTGAGTACTTTCAACTGAATTTATAATAGAAATGCAGTGATTTGACAGGCATATCGATTCCTTGAATAAGACTAGTATCTTTTATTTATAGCTAAGGAAGTATACTTTGGGTATCGTTCACTATTGTTTTTGATTTTTCTACTATATTTATTGATTAGCAAAGTACTTTGTCTTATTATTTTCTTCATGATGCTCAATTGGAGTACAAAATTAGAATATCACAATCTGCTTTAGTTTATTTTTTCGTAATTGAGTTTCTTATAAGCGTTACGGCTCTGATTTAGGCTATATGTGCGATTTCATTTTCAAAACATCCAATTAATGTGATATCCTATCAGTTAAGTTGAATTGTTATATTCATCAGGATGTATTGTAACCGTATTTAGAAGTCACTTTTGCATTTACTTTGAATAATTGTTTATCTTTAAAACAAATCTAATGAAGTGTCAAAATGTGAGTGAATTATATATCATCAACCTGAGACAGTGCGAGAGCTTACATACATCTAATGTATAATTTCAGTTTAGTGAGAAAAAATAACTGAGAAGGTCTTTTTAAAAGTAGTTTTTCAGTTTGCTAGTAACTTAGTTGCTTCCGGTTGTGCCAATTCTGGATTTAACTCTATTAAAAAGCATGTTTTTGAATAATGAGAGCTATTTCACGTTATATACACTAGGCATGATATAAGCGATTTCTGAGATTGGTTCTTGCTTCCACCTCAGCATCTGACAATGGATACCAATTATTAAATCCATTTGACAGTAATTTATTATGCGCCCTTAATGCCATATAACCCCATACTTACAGTACCAATTCATAGAATTTGGAAAAATGTAGTAAACTGATAATGGACCTATTGCTGGTGCAATGGTTTAAACATAAGTTGTATGGGGCTGTGTTAATAAAACCTAATTACACATCAGATCTGTCTTAACCATGTTTAGCAGCATTATCACGATTTTTAAATTCTTTTTCGCTTCGTTTAAAGTAATCATCGTATGTACTTGTTATTAATAATAATTAGAAAATAAATGATAGTTTGCAAACTTTTGTGGAGCTCGTAAACAGTCATTCCTCACAATGGCCGTTATTTGTACTTTCTCTTGTGTCTTGATATAATAGTATATTATTTTGTGAAGATTTGCTTAAGCATTCACAAAGGTCAAATAAGAAGTCCCCAACATTCATAAATTTAGATTTTCAGGATTTGACCGTAGATAATTAACCATAACTGCGTGTTCATTTAAAAAATGATGCATTGTTGGACGTAATTGTCGAAATGGTTCTAAGTGACCCCCCCCCCCAAAAAAAACTACCAATTTTGAAAGGTTTTCATTCACAAATTCTGTTAAGAATAGCTTTATCAATCATTTGCAAGGAACTTCATGTCTTCACTGTAAATAGCGCTCCACACCTGCATATTCTTCAGCTTTGAAACAGTGAATAACACACAAGCTTAGATATTTTTTTAAACGAACATGAGTTTTGGATACAATTTAAAGAGGTTCTCCGGATTATATTATATGATAAAGAAGGGTTCCTTTATGTATTTATTAAAACATTTTCGAATCCATTGCACATATTTGGGTGAATTCCAAAATATGACAAAAGAAAAGAAACAATAAAAAGAGGAAATATGACTAAAAAGAGACAGATAATATAAAAAAAAATTTAGTCAATTCAATGATAGTCAAGTCAATTTAGTCTTTCAATGACAGTAGCATTATCGATAACTTAATAGATTATAAAATCGGACAAGAAAAACCAGATTCTTTGAGAGCGGATAAAATATATGCAGGGATACAGTGTAACACTTCCCTTCCTGTCTACCTTGTGATCCAGCTAAAGGTGTAGGAGGAAGTGAAGGACGATTCATCACGATAATTTCTAATTATTTATTCAGCACTTTAACTCAAAAAAATTCAATGAAACAGATTAAATAATATGTTTCCGATTAGCCAGCAAAAGGTGACGAGAGTCGCGTTTTTAGAGAATACTTCTAATAATCGATCCACTTTTTATTAATCAATCTTCTTCCTTAATATTTCTTTAAACGATAGATATGTAACTAATTGCCACTTAAACCTCTTTAATAATTTAAATATGAAAACGCACTATAAATACGACTAATACCTGAACTGTCTTCTTATCTTCTAATGCGTAATCCTTCAGTCTCTTGGTAACTTCTGTTGGACAGTAATTTTCCGCTATCTAATGATCTATCACTTTATAATTCTTACTTTCTATCTCTCTTCACTCACACTGACTTATTAACTCTCTTACATATATCTCACCAACTTCTATCACGCTTTAACTAGCTTTTTAGCACGCGAACCTGATTTATATATAATAAACTTAATCTACACACATATCACATTTTTTTCTTCAGTAAAGGGTTGATAATTTTCATAGCCCAAAGATTTCCCCAATGGTTAATAGAAGGATGCGTATAGATCCATCACAACAGCTTTCCATTAGATTAGAAAAACATTTTCAAAATAGATACCAATCCCAAAAGGAGTATGAAGCTTCACAAGAAGAGCTTATATCATGCATATCGGGTTATCGTGACATTTACAAGCACCCCAACCAACCCAATACAATTACCAACCACTTCGTCGTAAAAATTTCTCTTACTTTATTGTGCCAAAAATTAAATCAATTGAAATTGTATATTCAAGTGACGAAAGTGATTTTGAACTTATTCATCACAAGAAAGGTGAGCGCTTTAGATTACGATGAGTTGCAGTAAATTATATGTGCATTTTGAAAATTTCTCCATGTATACAAACAGAAACTAAATGTATTTAAAATGTTTACATGTGAAATTTAATTATTTATTTTGTTATCGAAAAACTTTTTGATGAATTTCATAAGTAACTGGCGAATTTTCTAAGTGCGACTTTTTTATGGGGTCCTTCTCCTCCGCATAAAAGAAACTCTGTAGTATTTCGAGGAATTGGTTTGTGATATGTAAGAATTCATCAAATTTTCGAATACTTTTTGTGCGGTTTTCTTTATGCTGTCCCTATTTACCGTACAAAAACAGGTTTAAATGTATGAAGGGTATTTTTTGCTCCGAAATTTCCCATGTATTAGAAATTGATATAGTGACAAAAATTAACTCAATGGAAAAATTCTCGTTTAAGTTGTGACAGATTTATACGCGACTCTACTAATCCCTTCAGGACTCCTTTTAGAAAAATACTTATTTCAACCAACTTTCACCGGGTGAAGGAAGCGTGATTATGCAAATTAAGTATATTATATAAATTCTGTATTCGTGAGTTGGCAAGGAGCTGGCGAGTTAGTTGAAGAATGAAGGATCGTGGAATTATTACGTGCATTCGGAGTTTATCAATCGAAGTTTACTGAAGGTGGATCAATGTACGGTGATTCAATCCAGATAAAGATTGTCTTCAAGGTTCAAGTGTAGGACTCAACTTCATAAAAGTACAGGTATCGTGATCCTTATTTAAATAGAAGTTAGCTTATTAGTGTGCGACATAGTTTATATTGAGCGTGTTTAAGCTATCGTGGATTCAGTTGAGGGCCCGTTTTATTATCCCAGGCTATTGAGTCTCATCTCCGTGCTCTACTATCTGATCTGTTATCTTAATTAGATTCTTATTGTGTCTGCTTGATATTTTGGCAACACTAAAATAATTTGTGTGAATCATGTCGATTATTCAGTTTCTCCCACACACCTAACCGGGTCTGCGTGTAGAGAAGGGATTTATGAGGGAAGCAGGAACCGACCGTCATTACGAAGTAAATAATCAAAAGACCCACCATGTTGGGGGACGATGCACGTTCAATCTGTCGAGGCTCCATTTTCCTCCTTTTGGTGTGGTGTGGAAGTTAGGAGAGAGGGGTGCCAGCTCAGGTGTCATCCTCGTCACTTGTCCAAAATTACGAGGTCCATCGCCAAAAGCACTTAAATTGCTGAATAGTGTGTCGTTGATATTCACTCACTCATTACCACGTAAGTTTGGTTTGGCACAACTACGAAGTTGCAGATCCCTGATTTAGAGCTACAAACCAGCCCTTCCAGGAATACAACTTCTGCCATCTTTATTGGGCAAAAATATATCTTTATGAAAATTTATAGGCAGGTTTTAACTGAATTATTTTTAGAGATATATATTACACAATTTCGTTACATTTTACTAAATAAAAAGAATGTAAAGGGTACAAACCAAATACCGAAGAAGGAATATACGAGGGCATTTCGAAAAGTAAAGATACACCGTAAGTCAAAGGAAAAGAAAAGTTTTGGCGAGCAAGTTGGCAACACAGGTATTAACCTTGAACCGTTATCTTTCTTATCGTGGTCTTCCGGCATTTCAACATTGATTCTGGTTGGAGTAGGTCGTCTTTAAAATGGCTGCGCCGATTCAGAATCCCGCCAAATGCGAAGTGCGCTCCGTCATGCGTTTTCTTCGCGCAAAAGGTCATCGACCAGCGGATATTCACAAAGAAATTGTTTCTGTTTATGGGAACATTACGAATCGACAAAATGTAACGAAATGGTGTCGTCATTTCTCTGAAGGTAGGACCGATGTTCATGACGAACAAAGAACAGTTCGGCCATCTGTGATACCTGATGCCCTTCTTCAGAGAACAGAGGAAGCAATTCGTGCGAATAGACGTCTCAAATTGAAATAATTGCATCAGATCATACCGGAAGTGTCAATGACAACTCTTTATGAAGTTTTGACTGTCAAGTTAGTGTACAGGAAATTGTCTGCGCGCTGGGTTCCAAAAATGTTAACGGAAGAACACAAAAAGAAAAGGATGGTCTTTGCACTCGACTTCCTCACACGCTATGCAGAAGCAAGTGATGAGTTCCTTGATCATATTGTGACAGATGACGAGACGTGGGCTTATCACCATACACCTGAATCCAAGCAACAATCAATGCAATGGCGCCATTCGAATTCACCAAAAGCCAAGAAATGCAAAACTTTGATTTCAGCCAAAAAAATCATGGCTTCTGTTTTTTGGGACAGACAAGGCATTCTTCTGTTGGAATTTATGCCTTTCGGAACGACAATTAATGCTGCGGCATATTGCCAGACTTTGAAACGTCTTCGAAGGGCAATTCAAAACAAACGCAGGAGAAGGCTGACAAATGGAGTCCGCTTGCTTCATGACAACGCTCGGCCTCACACAGCGCTCGTAACCAAAGCACTACTCAAACAATTCAAATGGGAAGTATTGGACCATCCGCCATAAAGCCCGAACCTTGCGCCCAGCGACTTCCATTTATTCCGTTACCTAAAGTCACATCTTGGTGGAAAATCATTCCACGACGATGATGTTGAAATGTGGTTCCGACAAAAGGCGGCAACCTTCTATGACTGTGTGCTTGTGCACCGACTTAACAAATGTTTGGATAACGGGGGTGACTATCTCGAAAAATAATAAATAATCCAGTTAATAAGATGTAACTGACGTTTTCTAAATAAATGTTTTTTTAAAGAATGCGAGCCAGTGTATCTTTACTTTTCGAAATGCCCTCGTATATGCGTAAGAGAAAAAAATGACATTCAAATTATTGTTATCTCTATTACAGTATGAACTTCGAAACATTAAGCCATGGTAAGGTAAGAAAAATGACACCTGTCGTCCTCTTCTCCAAACTTCCACACCACGCCAATGGAAGGAGGGGAGTTTGAACCTCGACACTTTTAACGTGCATCAGACCTTGTACACGGTGAGCCTGGTAGCACCAGCTCTTGAGCCCACGATTTGCCTCGATAAACAATGCATGGTTTACTATGGAAATATTAATGAACGAAAATTGTTTTACAACTAGTAGGAAATTTCTTTGAAAGAAATAGTACTTTCTTTAACTTTTTAAAAAGAACTGAACACACTTAGACATTATTCGAACTACTGTATTTTAATTTTAATTTTTCTTTAAGAAATTAATGTACTGCAACACTTTTGGTAAAATATGCGTTTATATTTTCTAAAATATATTTTGCATTTCAGATTTCACAGACAAGAGAAAAGATACTTTACAGAGATAAATTCTTTTCAGAAGACATGTAAAGAAGACAAATAGAAGCATTTTTAAAATTTCGATAACTTCATAAAAAGCATTTCTCGCGAAAAACATTTTATTTTATATACTTAGAAATAATGTTTTTTCGAAAAACTGTAATGAATAAATAAAAAAATCTGTCTTTTTACAAAAATATTTAAATCTCACAACGTAAAGAATACAGCAAGTGACTTTAAGTAAATTGATGATGGATATGAATATTTATAAGTCATTTATTACAACAATATAGCATGCTTAAAATTCATTAAAATTTTCTAGCCTCAATGTATATATAAACTAAGAGAGGAAATAAAAATTTACTACGGAAATTTTTATTACAAAAATTGAACTCATTTTAGTTAACAAGAATATGAAATATTTTTATATAATTTATTACCATATTCGTTATATGAAGTAAACATGAAGAATCCGACGAAATTTTTTGGATTTCTAGGATAAGACAGATCTGGCGGAAATTATATTTGCTTGTATTATTTTTTTAAAAAAAACTAATTGGATTATTTTCTTTTATCCTCAGTGTGTTTGTTACATAAAACATGGAAGTAAAACTACTGGAGCTTTTAATACGAGTGAAAGTGAACTATTACGTACATATACTATTTTCTGTAGAAAATGTTATAATAAAAAATGAGATTTCCAAGCAAAAAAGAAAATAAATCTATTTTATTTTTGTTACTATGGATATGCCTTGGGAAAATAAATACCAATTCTGATTATAAAATAAATGCCAATAAAAAAATTGGAAATCTGTACAATAAGTAAATAATACTAAAGGAAAATAGTTCCAGAGACACGCTGATTGGTTTTCCCACAAAATATCTTCTAAGTCGTTTCCTTATTTTTTTCTTTTTTAGATCAACTGGACATTAGTTCAAATTTTCGGATTCTTTTGTAGTAACATGCAAAGGGTACGTTTTTAAAAGTTTCAATAAAAAATAATATATAAAACGGAATATATAACAAATTCTTAACTCTTCTCTACAGTTTTTTCTGAAATATTTTGATATTGTGTTTTAAATCAATCTGCAATACAAATATAAGAAACATTAGCATCTATTAATGTGCACAGAGGAATAATTTTATGTGTTTATTTATTCTAAATTGTTATAGAACGATCTAAATACATTAAATATTTCTAAGTTTTTGTTGTCCCGCCTATTTAATGTAAATTCTAACAATGTAAAAAAAATTATAACGAAATATAAACTTAAAAGACGTCAAAAAACTTTTCAGTAATTTCTAATAAGATAATAAATAAGATTATAAGCATTGGTTAGAATGCATAGAAGATAAAAATCCTTAATTGCTTTCTTATGATTCGTTGTCATAATGTAATTCTCAATGTCTTAAACATTCCGTTTTCTTTTTTTATTCTATTGTATTTAGAATAATGAATTTACAATACTTAATATTGAAAAGATTGAAGTTTTTATAAAAATAGTCAATCCATCTTGATTTCACATTTTCCTCTTTGGCTGTTCTCCAATTTATTGAGCTAGAAAACTTTTTAAAGTTTCTCACTTTAGGCTTCAAGAAACAATCTGTCTCACTTTATTCATTCATTACGTTTTATTAAAGAACCCTCTTTGATAGCTTATTGATAATGATCGTGAACTACATGAGAGGGCGATTCCCAAGTCCGGGGTTCGAGTTCTGTTTCAACCCATGAACTATCCTGATGGAAAAATGGGAGTTGCTACACATTAAAAGGGAACAATCTCTAGAGCCATCCTGCCGCTGTATGATATGAAAGTACAAAGAATGAAATACGAATTTATGTGTCATCCTCGTCAGTTGATCTTGATTTGAAATTATGAGGTTATCCCCCAAAGCCACCGTGTCGTTGAAATCAGAACGTTAATTAAAGCTAAACTTATCTTGTGAAATTTGATAAATTTTAATTCCATACATAGAAATACAGTGCGGGCCACAATAAATGCCACACCAAGAAAGATCAGAGATATAGCGTAATTTATTTGGCAGATAACATGTTGTACAAAAAGCAAACTATTACAATTATAGCCTCTTGTGACGTGTAGATGATAAATGGATCAGTTGTCAGATTAGCCGCCATTGTTGACAAAAACCACATCCACATGCCTCGGCTTAGAATCCAAGAGGCTTTAGATGAATCCTTGGAGTACAGCAGTTCAGGCGGCTTCCACATATTGTCAAAGTTGGTCTGGTGTGTCAGCGGGTAGTGAATCCCGGGCCAGTCGTTCTGCAAGCATGAACCACGCGTTTTCGATTGGCGATAAATCGGGAGAACCAGCAGGCCAAGGAAGCAATTCAATCTGATGGTTAAGGAAGAACTCTTGAACAGTGCGTGCTACGTGTGGTAACGCATTATCTTGTTGAAATACGGTTGATGGAAAGCGCTGAATGTATGGGAGGACCACGGGCTCCAACTACCTCAGAGATGTAGCGCTGGCTGTTCAGTGTACTGACAATGCGTACTAGAGGGGTAAGACAGTGAAATTCAAAACAACCCTAAGCTATGGTACCGGGTGCAAGCCAAGTGTGGCGTTGCATAACGCAACAGTTCAGCAGCCTCTCACCACGGTGTCTCCAAACTCGAAACGGGATTCGTCAGTAAACACAATGTCATTCCATTCCGTTGTCCATGTCTGCCGTTCATCGCACCATTGGCGGCGCAAACGTTTGTGGTTTCCAATCAAGGAAAAACGAAGCAATGGACGCCTTGCGGACATTCCACTCTGCTGCAAACGGCGTCGAATGGTACGAGCGGACGCCGAATGATGCGTAACAGACTGAATCTGTTGTGCTATAGTTCGGAATGCGGCTGCCCGATCCATAACTGCCATGCGCACAATCAGCCTGTCATCACGGGCAGTGGTGGAACGAGTTGGGTGCGATCTACACCTTGGTACATTGTTCCCTCCTACATAAAGCGATGACAGATCTGCATAACAGTTGCTTTGTTTTGTCCGGCACCCTGACCGATTTCTCAGAAGGATAATCCGCAACCCTTACAGATAATCCGCAATCCCTACCTTATACTATTCTTCCTCTGTCGAATTCAGAAATTTAGTCAAAAGACGTTCGTTGTCCTCCACGAGGCACAGGTAAAAACTTACGCACAATAAAAAAACCCTCACGAAAACAATTTTTGTACTTCAAATCTCCTATATGTTCGCCCCTTATAAAGCATTTGTGGTTCGTGTTATTTTCGCCCGTGATGTGCGTATGCGCTATAATGCTAATGATTTGCATATTTCATTGCCCCCAACGCATGACGTAAATTTCATATGGTTTGCATGTTTCCTTCAGGGAGTTGCATTTTGTGTGGCCAGCAGTGTATTTCTGGTTTTTGCTTTAATTCATGTAGAACTGGAGTCTTATATTTTAATCCTTTGACGACGGCTTTTATCCGTTTTGTATGAGAAACTTAGAAACGAAATGGTCGTTTCAGGATGCGATTTCTAGGCAAAATGGCTAACAGTAACTCGAGGAGAAAACCAGAAGGAGTCAACGTAAAAAGCTTATTCTCGGAAAAACGATTGTTACGTATCATGTTAGTATACCTGTAAAATGACACGTTAATAATTCAAGGGGACAGAATATCAAACCCCCCAACTGGTTATAGTCAACAATTCCTTCATAATATCAAATTTCTGTTTGAGTCCCTTGATCTGAAGTGTCAAATTATGGAATATGGAGTTACTCTCTGTGGAACAAATGATCCCATTTTGAAAAACGGCCAGATAAAAAAGGGGCCATGGCTGTCTAGTGGTTACGGTCACGGATTTGAGGCTAGCGTGTCATGAGTTTGAGCCCTTGTTTCACTTGAAAACCGACGTTTAAAGGGGTTATTTACACATAAAATCTTCCGAAGCTCAAAATCCTCTATTTGGCGTGCTGTGGAATTTCAGAAAGGAGGTGCCACCTTAGGTGTCGTCCTCTTTACTTGATCATGATTAAAAATAACGAAGTACGTCGAAAAAATTAAAAAGTGTCCATTAGACTATTTAAAGTTACTTTTCCGCTAGTTTACTTAAAATAGGGTTTGATGATATTAGCCAGTAATTTCCTAACCAGTTGAATCTTTTCCATTTTTTTAAAATTGGAGCAACCGATGCAGTCTTCCTAGCCCTCGGGAAATGTTTTAATTTCAGGATATTTTCTATGGTGTTGCTTATTTTAATTAAATATGGAAGATTTTTAAGCATTATATTTATTATACTATACCTATGGGGAAATTTTTAAATTCTCATTTTGCTAAAATGTATAAAACTACTAATATAGCTCTCTTTGTTCAAGTATTTTGGATTAAATTTGTGGAATTTAAGTAAAATCCATTTACTCGTTTAGTGCATGGCCATGGTATAAAAATAATCCACACATTCAAATTTATTCCTTTCATTGTCCTTGATTTACATAAGATACAAAATCTGAACGACCCATAATAAAGCGATCTTTTTGTTAGTCTCTTTATATATATTGCTTCGAAAAATATGTAATAAAAATTTCCGTCTCCCGAGCAATCGCATATTTAACCTTTCTTTATTTTTAAATTGTTTTATACTCGTTGATTGAAATTGTTGATGCAAGAATGAGTAATGTAGGTGGAGCTCTCATAAATCTGATACTGGACTTGGCATGATTCAATTTCTATAATAGCCAATTAAGTGAAATGTCTTCACCTTTTTAGCGCGAAACCACCTGTTCCAGCAATGAAGCGTAACCGTAATGGTGTCATTAAACTCGATTCTATCAAGTTTATAATTAATATCCATAGTTCAAGAAAGGTTTACTAATGAAGGTAGATAACCATACTCATTTGAAATAATTTGTATATTGGATATGTGACTTGATTCAGTAATGATTCACTATATAATATTTTAAAGCAAATTGACTTCCTACAATTAGACAAAAAAACTTGCTATTATTTCTTGAGTGATTTATCCATTTCAGATCCCTTATGTTAAAACAACTAAAGCTCAAATAGAGAGCGACCCAGGATTCGGAGACCTTTGTATACATTGGAATCTAAGTTCTAAATTAAATGGGAGAGGGGCTCCGAAAGGTATTATACATTACACTCCAAAACACATTTCGTGAAAATTTCCAAAAATAATTTAACAATTTCCTAATTATATATAAATATAATTTGTTATGATGAGCATGCTAAATATTCTCATTTTGAAGATATTTCTTATAAGAAGGAATTTTTTGCATAAAAAAAGATTCCATTCAATGTTCACATGTTTAATGATCAGGCAATTTACCATGTTATGTAGCTGATGACTATAATTATCGTTAAATATTATCCTTTTAAATTATATTAATTTTATAATTATGTACAAATTTTTTCAATTTTGAAATGCTTTTATCAAATCATTTAGTTTAGTAAATTTGAAGTTTTAGTACATACATTTTGCTACTTATATATATATATATATATATAATATATTTCTCTAAAACAAATCTAAGTAAAAAACATTATTTATTACTTATATTTGTTTTTGAAATATACGTGACGGATTTTTCCCAACACCCATTCTGGGGACTTTTTTTATAGCTCGGATCCTAGAAACATGGCATCTATTAGAGAAATTGGGGAATTCAAAACATATATAACTGCAACAAATGCAGGAAAAAGATACAACTGTGGATAGGAAAAATTATAATAGATCATATCAGATGTCATTTCATTTACTTTCACCTTGAGAAAATTCGCACAAAATATACAAATGTGTTATAACTACACTTTCCATTCTTAGAGAGATGGGCAGGTTGTTTTATGGATCATTATGACGTCAAATTTGAGCCGCAGACACTTGTGATCATGCACTCGGGGTTCAAGAAATAAAAAAGTACAAATAATCGTTGATAGGTGGCTCTACGAAGTCTTGTATGAGCCAGAGTGAGCCATGACTTGTATAAAACACTATAGATCATATGTTCGATGCCGAGGTGGTCCGATTGAAAGCAAGTTCGCAGATTAGTGCTCAGCGCCACATAAAACAATCACTGTTCACAACCAAACATCATATAAGCGCTTAAAAAAAAAGAATGCTAAGCACTCCGATTTATGAAATTAAAAAAAAAATTACCGCTATACCGACTTAAGAAATAAAAAAAAAACTTCCCCGATACTTAGCTCCTTAATGCTCATTAAACATGACTTGTATAAAAGCATCATCAAGTGACAAAATTAATAAAGTTCAATACTCAGCCACAGGAATGATATTGCATCATTCTTACACTAGACAAATCTCTATTAAAGAAACTTTTTGACCAGAGTGAAGAAAATGCACTCGCTGAATTAAGAGCGTTTCGTCGGCTAAAGATATCCGTGGAATAATGATACGAACCGCTCTATATGACACGCTGAAAACTTTGAAGAAATTGGCATCTGGGTATTTTACCAAGTAGATCTCAACATACTGTAGACCAGGGATCGGCAACCTATTCAGGGCCGGCTCTAACAGTTTTGCCGTCCCGGACAAAAAAGGAAAAAATGTTGCCCCTCTCTCCAAAACAAAAAAATAATTAAAAAAGATAAATTGTTCACATAAATACGCACTTATAAAACTTGAATAATTCCAGCTAACAAAAAGGCAGCATAGCAATATAAAAAAAGTTATTTTAAGTCTTAAAAAATTCAAAATAATTCGAAATTATGGACATAATTACTTGTTATTATTTCAAGCGAATAAAATGTAAGAGAAGGAATCGTCCAATTCAACAGGTCAATTTCTTCAAAAAATAGTCTACTGATGGTGAGGATCACACGTTTTAACTTATAGTAACTACACTCAAGACTAAAGTAAAACATCTCCTGTGGCTCTCTATCTACCAAAACTTCTTATTACCTCTGCCCCCTTTGAATAGGTGACACCGGATATCGTAAGGTTGAGAAAGGAATGTCTGTTGTGACCATACTCCAGAATGGAGAGAAAGTTAGTAGTGAAAGATGTGTAAACATATTCAATTTCATGATTTAACATATACTCCGCCTCGTTAAAACATAAAAGTTTCAACGTAAAGGAAAACTGTCATTAAATATACATATTACAAAATAAGGGAAAAAGATACTTTAAATGAAATACTAAAGTCATACCCAATAATATTTCAGAAAATATATCAAAATTTTTGCACCAAAAAATATTTTTCAAAATTGATCCAAATGCCGCCCTTAAAATTTGCCGCCCCGGACACGGGTCTGGTATGTCCGGGTCAAGAGCCACTCCTGACCTATTGCACGCGTGCCACATTTGGGCACGTGGTACGATTCTTAGTGTCACTCTATACTACTCTCCAAATTTTCAATTTGTGAGTGGATTAAAATTGATAATTTTGAAAAGAAGATTATTAGACTAACATCTTCAGAAATGTGGAAGGCAACATTTAGGAAATTACTAAGAAAATCTGAAAGATAACTAACGATGAATCGATAGGTAATTTAAATTATTGGATGTCATTGCTGGAGAGATTTAATTGATTAAAGAAACTTACATGTACTCTGTTTTCCACTTTTGACTCGACATATCTCTGAACAAAACTTTTCTCATATCAAAAATATATTTTGGTCTCAAAGAAGTTATTTAGTAACTGAATCCTCAGAATCATGTCAAATTGTAAGTCACAAATTATACCCAAATATTACTATATGAAGTAAGCGGTGCAGGGACAAGTTTCGCATTAAAATATTTTTTGTATTTAACTGTATTCAAAAGAAATATTTGTATTTTATGTAGTTTCTTATTTAATCGAATATGAAAATATATATAATACATTTGTAATTTTTTTAATAATTATGTTGAAGAAAGTTATATTTTATGTTCATTTTATATTGTATATCCTTAAATGATGCATAATTAATATAATAAAATTCTAAATCTGTATTCTTGCCCTCTATTCCCTAATTCTACATAGACAGCCACAGGGAAATCGACTTTTTTCAAATATTCCCTACCGTGTGGCATCTTGAATCACATGAGTAGATTGATTTGGCTCACCATAGCTACAAGGGTGCCGACCCCTGCTGTAGACCCTGCACGCGTAGAAGACTTGGGTGGACGTGGATGCAGCGAGCGCATCTACTAGTCAATCTCCATATTGTTCTGTTAGTCTTACAACTATTTCTCGCGCCCCAGATATGCCTTTTTCAACTGTTTTGAAAAATGATGAGACGAATCTTCTCATATATAATATCCCAGGATCCTTATAAACTTTATCGTTTTTTGTGAGCTTTTCAAAAGGTCGAAGGGAATGCTGGTTTTTGAAAAAAAATTGGGAAGGAGATAGATGGATGGAAGTCGAAGCTGCTTGATCATGCAGCTTTCTGTGGACAGAGGAGGTCCGCTTTCATTGCCAAATGAATACTCACAATTTCCGCATCTGGGCAACAGAAAGTTACATATGCAGTTCATAAAATGCTATTGTACTCTGCAAAGGTTACGATATGGTGTTGTTTTACGGTAACTTTAACTATTAGCCATTTCTATACAAGTGACTCCCACAGGTCTTAAGACCTGCTCTGCCCGTAGAGACAGCAGTAGTAGAACATATTGAGAACCTATTTGACCTTCAAACTACAGCAACATACACTCACTTCCAAAAGTTAAGCACGGAGAGGAAAATGCTAATTTCTGGAAGCCAATCAGAATTGAAGAGGATGCAATTCACTGCAGAGGTAGATGGAAGTATGCAAATATGTTAGATAACAGCCAATTGTGCTTTCATGTCAAGAAATATGCAAAAAGGGCAGTCTTATAAGAAGACAGCTTTATGAAGGGTTACGGAAGTTGATTGTTAAGTGCTGATAGTAGGTGTTTAAAACTTTCGTACAATTAGCTTTAAAGACATAAGTGTTTCTATGACTTCCAGAAAACGAATGGAAGATTCTGAGCGCTGGTGTGCTATCACAGATGTTGCTCTTTTCTTCGGCGTTCATCATTCTGTAATTTCACTTTTATGGAAACAATTCCAAACCATAGACAGTTGTTCGAAGGCCCGTAGGCGGTCGCCCAAGGGTTATAACTTCCGCGGACGATCAATATATTGCTATTGTAGCCAAGCGGAATCGCAGAGCGACCTCCACACGTGTGACATCTATCATTACAGTGTCCATTGGTAAGGCTATATCTGTAGCTACTGTACGCCATAGATGACATATGAATAGACTGTATGCCCGGGTCCCTCGAGTTTGTGTTCCTCTATCCGTCCAATCAAGAGGTGCACGATTAAAGTGGTGCTGGGAACATGGAAATTGGACTGTGTCTGACTAGGGCAATGTCATGTTTACTGATGAGTCAAGATTTGCTCTGGAGCCAGATGACAAGCGTATAAGGATGTGGCGTAAACAAGGAACACGCAATCGGCTCGAAACATCACCGAACATCACGCATTCCGAGGCGGAAGCATTATGGTGTGGGTAGGTATTTCTTTAGGATACCACGCCGAACTGCTCATCTTTAAACGGGGTTCTGTGACGGCTGTCCGGTATCGAGATGAAGTCCTAGAACCCATTGTGAGATTGTACGCTGCAGCAGTTGGCCCTACTTTTGTTTTAATGGACGATAACGCACGTCCCCATAGAGCTGACATCGTCGATGACTACCTGGAGAGTAAAGGAATTGCGCGTATGGCGTGGCCAGCATATTTGCCCGACCTTAATCCCATTGAAAATCTTTGGGATGCTCTCGGCCGTGCTGCATCTTCACGTTTCCCACCTCCAGCCACTCCTATTGAGCTGGAAACTGCTCTACAAGAAGAATGGTGATTGCTTAATTCTGCGGTGGTTGACCACCTAATTGAAAATATAGTCAGAGGGTGTAAACTTTGCATACAGATGAGGGGGTATCGCATACTCTATTAATGTCCTTTTTTCATTTTATGTTTATTTTCACTTTATACATAATTCTGTTTAAGTCTCCAGTATGACATTATCTGATAACTTACAAAAATTTAATATTGTTTTCATTTCTGTATATAATTATTGATTTTGTTTTATGTATAAATATATATGCTACTTTACTGCCAAATTTTTTGTGTCAATCAAAGCAGTATTTGTGGATTTTTTTGCATTTTACATCTTCGTGCTTAACTTTTGGGAGTGTATGTACCTATAGGAAACAATTGCTAAACTATACAATGCATCTCCTATATCCTTCATGGTGTACAAAAGTTGTTAAGAAAAACTATATATATTACGAGTGATACTAGGCCAACCGTTTATTGTTTTCCTTGGCCCGATTTTCCTCTTGCGAGATTTTCCTCTAGTTATGGTAATATTTAAAAGACCAAGTCCATCGATAAAAATAGAAAACCTTAACCCAAATCAAGGAATTTGTGCTTACTTGCTGCTTTCTGCCGTAGATCTCACTGTTTTGAGAATGAAATGAGCTGGGGACAACTACCTCCCGTGGCGTAGCAAGGTATCCAAAGGCCCTGGTGCTATAAAAGTGAAGGCTCTATCTTAGTAGGATTTTATCAAGTAAAAACATATGGATATTTTAAATATATAAAAATGCAGTTTTTTTCTTCTTATCTTCTCTTTCTTAGCATTGTTTACGGTTAAGCGCATCACTGTGTGTTTGGGTTTCTTTTTTTAATTCCTAATATCAGTTTTATGTGTTTCGTATGTACTAGAGTACTTACTGACGTTAAAAAAAAGGAGAAATGTAATGCTACGCTACGGAACGTCGTTGGAGAATGTCTGGCTATTTATTTGGCAGGATAGATTTCACACCCACTAGAGGGTTTAGAGCTACAAAATGATCCACCGAGATGGACAGGAAATTATACAAAAATATGCATAAACAAGAAAATACATTAAAATATTTTATTATTTAAAACAAAAAACACATCTGAAAGAACAGAGGAGAAAAGCAGGGGACAAAATGACACAGTCTATTACACATACCAGAAGGTTGCGAAATATTGAAATAGGAAACTAGTTTTCTATCAATCGTATTGTTATTAAAAATAGAATGGAACTGGGAAGGAATTGCCACTTGTGTACGTTTTTAGGATATAATAGGTATGGTAAGAATTTTCATGGAACTTCCAAGTAACAGCTTATAGAAAAATGGAAAAAAAATTGAATATATAAACTTTTCAATTAGTAAAGTCTGCAACACTAAACAAACAGCGGAAATAATCTAGAGGAATTCCCTACAAGTTCAAAATTACTATCAACTGAATTGCTATGATTATAGTTTTTTTTTCTTGGAATCTTTTATATTTATATCTTAAATTTGAGAAAAATTATTGCAAGTTCGACTTGATTGGAGGTCAGGGTCCAAAGGTCTCCCTTGAGCATGAGAGCCCCAGTGCAAGGCACAACTTAGCCCATTGGTAACTACGCCACTGACCACGGCACTTAACCAGTTAACTGTAGCGCTCCCGTTTCAAAACGCGCAACTACATGTCATGGAAATCGAACGATGACGAGTATACTCGTCCATCCCAGAGTAAATGTCATTGTTAAAATATTGGATCTAAAGATGGGTTTATTTTATAAAATTACCAATTTTATATTACTAATATTTATTTGGTTAACATAAACATATATTATACCCTTCCGTGCCATCTCAAAGCCCTCTAATTTTCTCTGGGTCTTTTATTGCCCCTCTGAAAACCTCAAAAGCCCATAAGGGGGCACTATCACCCACGTGAAAATATATGATATAAACTATCCTGATTAAACAACAAAAGGAATATATATAGGTTCATTTTAATAAATGTTTCTAAAATAGTTGGATTTGCTTAAAAAGGACATATTCCCCAATTTTACACAAGAGAATGGAATTTTCAGGTTACTTACGACTGTAGCTGAATCTTAGCTTTTATATGAGGTTCAATTCAGAGCTATTCAAAATAAAATAGAAAAATACGATATTTATTATTGGTATTTGAATCAATACAGAATACTTAAAGAAACTAATGAAACATTGAATGTCAGTGTACAATACTAATAAAAATTTAATCTCTAATAAATCGTTCGAATTAAATCGTTTTGAAAATACATATAAGTATTTAATCCGCAATAAAGCCAAATTGAAGCATATGATTGATCTGTTGTTGTTACTAATTCCCCCTGTTTGAAGTAGTCAGATCGAGACCCATGATATTCATCATGGCATCGGGCTATATATTGTATGCCTGTCGTTATCCGTAGCTTTGAGCACCATGCAGGTGACAGCACGATTTGGCTCGGTTCCACCAAGATTTTGAGGGAGAACACCCTGGGAGATATGATTGATCTTATGTATATGAGTTATTAATAATCCCATAAGGAATTTAACAAAATTTTTAAAAGGAATCTAATATAATTTTAAAAAGTTTTAGTTAAAAATATAATCTGAAATTAAAATTCCTTCACATTAAAACAAACTATAGTAAGTGCTAATATTTCATAACTATTAATATAAGCGATGTAAAAATCGTTGACTGTTGCAATACCTTAATTGCAATTGATGTATGATAGAAAGGAGTAACACGATCGCAATTTACTATAGAAATAGAAATGTTAATTTTATTTTCGAAATGTATATATAACCGATACGCACACATTCAAGTCAAATTATAAGAAAAAGTCTCCTAGGGTCAAGTTGAATTATATAGTCCTCTTAAAATATGATTAAATGTAGAACATCGCCTATTAGAAATGCTGTATTTAATAAAGGAATTTCAATTTTTCAAATAGTATTCATCTATCTAAATAAGATAAAGTGATGCAAAATCACTTGGCCTTATGCAGAAAAAAAATCCGCATGGTAGTGATCATTTCCTATTTCAAAAAATATCTCAAGGCACTGAATTTCCAGATTATTCTGAAAATAAATATTTTGTTATCAAAAGGTAGAAATAATACATTTTTTTATAAAGTTTAAACAGAAAAAAAATATTTGCGAAAAATAGCCAGTATTGTATTCCAAACATTTGCGCGAAAGAAACAAAAGCCCAAGTCTAAAATTGTTAATATGCAGGGATTATCTTGAATTTGACATCTTTTAAAAGTATGAGTCATTTTTAACTGAGCCATCTTGATGTGACGTGTCTAACACATTTAGGAGTATGAAAGTTCCTGGAATGCGTACGTGGGAAGCTCGGTAAGAGTTGAAAAGAGCGGAACTACATTGTGAAGTCTACGAGTTTAGGCATTCAGCCAGAAGAGAAAATATCCTTCTCCGAAACTATTTGAAAGATTTTACAAAAACTACATAGATTTCCCGTTGAATACATGTCCTTCATATTGTATTCTCTCTGGAAAAATCAAAAAATAGCTTGTAGAAGATACATGAAGCTGTATTACACAATGAGTGGCAAGTTTCTTGATTTCATTTCATCCAAAGCTTTTTCATACCGCATCGATCGATCGTTTATTGGCGATGGCTCAGATGCAATTAACTACAGATTTCGTAATTCTGAATCATGGTGAAATGACGGAGATAACATTTTAGGTAGTATATTCTACTCTTAAAACTGCCACATAGCACCAAGTGAGTGAGGGAGTGAATACTAACGTCGCGCTGTTCAGCTACACGAAGGCTTTTGGCGATGAACCTCGTCATTTTGAACCATGGTCTAGTGATGAGGACGACCCCTGAGCTGGCATCCCCTCTCCTAACTACCACACCAACGAGAGGACGTTTGAGCTCTCGACAGATTTAATGTGCATCGATCTCCTATACGGCGAGTCTTTAGTGGGACTAGGCTCGAACTCATGACATGACAGCCACGATCCGATACCTGGGCCACTAGGCTACAACGACCACACAGTGCCAAAGTAAAGGCCTTAAGTTTCGACAGATTTAATGTACATCAACCTCATTATATGGTGAATGACTGAGTGAGACCAAGAGTTAAATGAAAGTCGCACTATAAAGCCACACGAGGGCTATTGACGATGTATCTCGTCCTTTTGAGCCACGGTCAAAAGACGAGGACGACACCTAAGCTGACATTCCCTCTCTTAACTACCACCCCACACCATCGGGAGGACAATGAGCCTTGACAGATATAATATGCATCGGTCCCCTCTACCCGGTGGGTCTTCAGTGGCACCAGGACTCGAACTCGCTATACTCTAACTAAGAATTCATGACCATAACCGCTATTCTACACGGTGGATGAATCATAATGGAAAGCGTTTTTCAATTGAATTTTTATAACTTGATTACTTTACGAATATTTAAAGCTCCTCTTTTACAAAGTAGTTTTTAGCGGCTTTAACGGGGATTAAAGGGGAAGAGAGGAAAGGAATAAGGAGCAAAAAAAAAACATCTTCATTTTTCGTCTATTTTAACCACCCCAAACTATAAATTATAAGAGGAATCTATCAACACAAGCCCTGCTGTCACGTATCACCTAATTATTTTTCCTTTCAACTCCTTTATTATTATAAACAGCATAAAGGGGGTAAGCACTAATTGTTATATATTGCAGCATGGCGTTTAGATTGGATCTCAGAGTTTTATTAATTCGTACAGAACCTGCAAGTGGGAAGAGACTCATGAATGTTTTCTTTGATTAAAGTTAGTGTATAATATTAATCAAAATCTGTACAAAAAAAAAACCCAAACTATTATTACCACAATAATGCTCTTAAACTGCCGATTTCCTGCTTCGATCAAATTCGATCAGTTCAAAAAGCATTAAAACTTCACTCTTTTGTCAGCAAGTTTTAAAATTTTATCTACTTTCATTCTTGCAAAGCCTTCCCGATTACATTTATGCCTTTACATTTCGAAAGGGTAAAAAATGGAGTAAAGGTCATTTGCTGATTTTCTTGTAAAAAAAATATTTTCCTTTTTCGTTATGTAAACGTTAAGCAATATAAGGGTTACATTGTTTTTACTTTCCATTCCTTTATTATTTTTTATTAATATATAAATATAAATATTTTTCATTTTAACTAAATATGATAGGAAAGAATTATTTCTTTTAATAAAGAAATAATGTTTCATTCATTGCAGATTCATTTGATGCAGAATTTTGGCGGAACAAATAAGCAGTTCTTAGGGAGGCATTTCTGCATACAGTAGAACGTCGTTTATTGGAACATTTATTACCCGGAGCGTTAAATATCCGAACCAAAGTCCGGATACGTTTTCGAACAGTGCAATGCTCAACAGTTGTTTCGTGTGAGGCCAAAAGTGACGGGAAACCCCAAGGTGAGGGATATTTGGGGAATCTTACTTGTGTGATTTGGTAAACATCTGCCCTGAATATTAGGTCAGTTTATTTCCAAGTGAGGTGGTGTATACGTGCTCTTTTGTTGAGTTTTGTTGATATAGAAATCTAGATGGCATGCGATGCAGAAGACTGTGGATTTCAAATGCTAAATAATGACGATATTGTGACTTCCGTGCAAGAAGAATCCGAACTGTCGTCGATGAAACAGATTAAGACGAGGACAACAACAACGAATGTAGCAAGTGTCCATCAAATGCTGACGCGTTTTATGCATTAGAGACAGCTATGGAGTGGTTCGAACAACCATCAGAGTGCTATCCTTCTCAACTACTGCTGCTGCTGAAGAGAATCAGAGAACTTGCAGTGAAAAAACGAAGGTGTACAATGGTACAGCGAAAAATAAATGATAATTTTCCCGAATCAAGGTAAAATGACGACAGTTTGCACTTATTTTGCTTTTTCTTCAAACACGTTTCCCGCATGTGATGATTTTCAATATTTGTATAATATCCAGTATCACATACTGCATGGATCGCATTCGGTTTTCGGTTATCCGAACAATCGCATATCCGAACGGAGTCCGGTCCCAATTGATTTAGATAAACGACAGTAATATAAATTTTACAAAAAATAACAATATCTAATTTCAATTTCAAGAATACTTTAATACGCAATTTATGGTAGTAAAAATGTCTTGGCTTTACTGAAGACCAGTCTTGTAAAGTTGTTGCTGCTCCTTAAATCTGCCGAGAATTAGTCATGAGGTTCATGTGGTGCAAAAGTTAGGCGAGAAGAGTTTCAGATGTCTTCGAGACTTAACACCATGTTTCAAAATTACGAGGTCCATTGCCAATAACTCTCTTGCTGCTTCCGAGAGTGACGTTAAGATAAACCAATAACCCCCAATCAATTGATAATAAAAATAATTCATGAGTTTTTTTAAAAATATGTTAATTTGATTCATTCTAATAACTATTACTCCCATTTCTTATTTCAGTTCGAAGAAACTTATTAAATGTATAATTTTCTATAATACTTGGACATGCATCGTATTGAATTGTCAATTGACCCACTGTCTGGCGCCAATTTTACTTTACTGAGCGGGACAATTCCCGGCATCCTTTTCCTTTGAGGATGCGTAAACGTCCAACAGCTAAGTGTCTACTTCTGGTTTCACTGCTACTCTGCACAAATACTAAAAACAGAAGAACACGAACAACCTGCCAGTCATACTATTTCAGAGAAACTCGTCCCGAGTCTTCGTGCCATAACTATCTGCCTTTTTTCAAATTCGCTTAGATCATCCGCTTTCCCCCCTCACTCACAAAATTAAGTGCAAGAATGATAACATATCTTCTTCGGCACAAAATCATTACGATTCTTGCTGTATTGTTATTGCATATTGTATTTGAAATAATTGAAACTCATAAATGAATTGACATTTATAAATAATTCTAAAAGTACTACTAAATTCTACGCGAAAAAATATCACTAATTTTTGAAATACACGATCGGAAAAAAAATTCAGCATCAAGAAGGAGTTGTGCTTGATAAACGAAATTTAGTAAGTTATATATCACATCACGTTTAGTATGTTTATATATCAAAAAGATGACATCCCATCAAATGATGCTAGGTGGGTAAATATGGCTCTAGTAGCGCAACTATGAACAGACAAATCACTTTGGATTTAAACAAGCGCTGTAGAGTTATTTATCTTAGAGATTTGACGTAGTGAGTTGATGTTATTCAAGAATGCCTTTAAGAAATCAGTTTCAAAAGCTCACCGAGTTTGAAAGAGGCCACATAATTGAGCTTAGAGAAGGTGGGTTTTCTTTCCTGGGACCTTGCAAAAAGATTTGGATGGAATGTATCTATACTGTGTGCACGATTGTTGCCAATAGCAGTCACAAGGGAAGGTACTGCCTCTAGAAGACCAGGATCCGGGTGACCACTTTGCACTATTCCAGCGTGTTTGGTATATGACAAACGAATCGTACTGTGTCTACAGCAGAAATTCGAGCTGCAGTTCCCAGTGCAATGGCACAAAGAACAGCTACAGATAGGTTACTTCAAGGACAGCTTTAAGTCAGACACTCTACAGCGTATGTTCCACTGACTCCAAACTAATGCTGTTTACGACGTCAGTGGTGTCGAGCTAACTGGAAGACATCGAAGAGATCTATTGTGTTTGGTGAGGAAAACCGATTCTTCCTTGGTGTCAATGATGGTAATGTGTTGGTTAGAAGGAGGTAAGTGAGCGTGCCTGCAATGAAGCTGTCCCTACGGCATAGATATACCGTACCCACACCGGGAGTCGTGGTCTGAGGATCAATTTCTTACGACAGCAAGAGCTCTCTCATGGTTGTCTCTCTCACTCTGAATGCAAATTTGTACATCAGTCTGTTGATTCAACTTGTTCTGCTGTCATTTATGAACAGCATTTTAGGGAGGGTTTTCCAACAGGACAATGTGCTTCCTTATACCACTGTCGTAACTCAACATGCTCTTTAGAGTGTAGACTTGTTACCTTGGTCTGCCAGATTACTATACAATTCTCCAATCAAGCCCGGATGAAGCATCCATTGGACAACAACGCCATTGACATCCACAACTAGCACTGACCACTCCTGTACGGACAGACCATGTGCAACTGACATGGAACACCCATCCAAAACTCACATCCAACACCTATCAGTAAAAGTTACCGGTACGTTTGCATGTTTACATTTAAAATTCTGGTGGTTACACGGGTTACAAATGTACCATCATTTCCCATTTGAAATTGCTCTTCACGCGCATACATTAACCTGTGATCTTGAAAGTTAGATGGATTAAATATATTTTCTAGATAAATACCAAAATTTCATTACGTTAGAATAATATTTTTCTTTTTAGGATCCCCCCCCCATCAGCTATTACATGCTCTCTTGTTTATATTCATGGGTGATTTTATATGAACATAAAAAAAAAAATGAGGAGGGAAAATATTCTAGTCTTTTCGGTAAAAAATAGACTTTTTGGGTATCGTGAGAACAAATACTTTCACTTAATTTGGAGTTTCTGAATAAGAGTTCTCATCAAACCTTTATGAATCGAGACTGATACTTTTACTCTTAATTACATCCTGCCATTAACATAAAAACAACATCATCTGATAGATTTTTTAAAAAACTTTTCAAATAAAATGAAATTATGTGTCATAATCTGTCAAAAACGAATGCTTCTGCTGTATTATTACAAAACATTTTAAATTGGATACTTCGACAATGCAACAGAGAATTTCAAATTAAATTAATATTTTTATTCATGGAACATTTGCTTATAGTTAAACCACGTTTTATTTTTAGTTTCGAGTGAGCTCACATAAACGAAGAAATAATACATCTAATAAAAGTAGACAAAAATAATAATTTTAAATTTAATATATTAGAGCACAGAATGAGATAAACATATAATTAAAGTAATTCTCTTAATTTTATTTTCAGTTGCTCCTGTTTACATTTAAATCCAGCAGCATTCCTGTTATTGTAAATGCTTACTATGTGATAAATAACTTTACTTTTAATTAATTTTAATACTTTTAAACCGACATTTCATTTCCCAGCATTGTTCCTTTTGAAATCCTTATTGATTTATATAAATAAGAAAGCAAGCAATGTCGGCATGGGGCTGCGTAATGGGTAGAAATTTCCTTGCTCTTTTGCGCAAAACAACATTACTGGAAAGGAAATATTTGAAGATGAATTTATTATTCTCATTTTGTCAGTTGAGCTCGGCGGTTCTTATCAATAATTATGTCTAACTTTAACCACTGATATTATCTACAGACGAATTTGCTGTAATTTAGCTAGTGTTTTAATACTTTAAGTAATTTACGCGATACAGCAATTCACAATATATTGCGAAGTTTGATATACGATGGAAAAGAAAAAAAGTGAAGCTAAAGAGCATAAGGCAAAAGTATCCTTAGACAAGACAAAGCGTTATAAATGTGAAGAATGTCAGCAATCTTTTGTTAGAAAAAGGAATTTAGATGGACATTTGTACATTCATGCCTATATGAAGCCCTTTATAAGTGTAATAAATGTACTGCTAGCTTTCTCATAGCAAGAAAGTACTTGCCACCCATTTAAAGTTTAATCATTCAGATGATGTAAATAAACAGTTATTAACTCATTCAAAAGTATTCACTTGTAAAATATGCGAAAAAACGTATTCTTCGAAGTACTCGCTAAGAGGACATTTACAAAGGCGCATAAAGAAAAACAAATATGCTTGTGAAATGTGTAATAAGTGTTATACTACAAAATCTATGTTAAGAGTTCACTATCGAATTCATACAGGAGAAAGGCCCTACTCTTGCGAAATATGCAATAAACGTTTTTCAAGAAAATCTATATTATTATGTCATTATCGAACTCATACTGGAGAAAAGCCATTCTCTTGCGAAACTTGCAATCAAAATTTTTCTACTAAATCTGTTCTTAATAGACATTATAGAAAGAAGCATTCGAATGAAACTCATGAACCTTACAATACAGCTCATTGAAATCTTGAATATTTTCAAACGCAAGCTGAATAGGATGAAATATCTCATGTGTATAAATTATGTAACAGAGTATTTGCTCTATTGACATATTTAAAGAAATATTTACTGATTCCTATAGATGAAACCCCTTATACATACGCCATGTCTGTAATAAGGCATTTCAAGTGAAGTCTTCTAAACAGAAACATTTATGTATATATTAAAGAAAGGCCTTTGGATGCTCTATCTTTTCAGCTGAATTTTTTTTAAATTTGTGAAATATCTGTGTACTTGAATAATTATTATGTAATTATTGTTGTGGTATTTAAGAAGTTAAAAACTTTTACCAACATTAAACATCGTAATGATACGTTTTGAATACAAAAACATTTCTATGGAATATGAGGAGTACTATTATTTCTATGGAGCTGAATCAAATTGATTTCAAAAGGTTTGGGTTAAACTTTGATATAGGACTATGTTTCAGTTTTAAACTTATATATGTATGCTTTAAAAATACATGCGTTAGATTTCAAGAATTTCTATAGGTTTTGTCAATAGCTTTGCTTTTGTTGTTTCATATATTTTCTTGCCTTTAAAATATTCTCTTAGAAATGTTAGAACTGTTTGCTTGAGTATGTTGAAGCAATTTTTATTAGAAATAATTAAGAGGTACGTCTTAAAACTTGTGTAGAGATATAAAATTGCTTGTTTTGTATTCATTTTAATTTTATAATACAATGAGCATGTCAAAAAGTAATTTTCTTTAACACTAATGGATATAACATTTTTAATGATTAGTGTAATTAAATTAATTGTACGGTTTTATTAGAATTGATTTCCCGTAATATACGGTAAAATCCGACGTGTAACGTTCACCAATACTTTCAAGCTACACTTTAATTTTTAGGTATATATTCGCCGTATAACGAACATCCCTTTTTTCTTACGAAGTAACCTGAAATGTATGTGAGTGAGTGTGTGAATAATAACGTTTCACTGTTAAGCTACATGAGGACTTTTGGCGACGGACCTCGCAATTTTGATCCATGGTCAAGTGACGAGGACGACACCTGAGCTGGCACCCCCTTCTCCTAGCTGCCACATCATAACAATGGGAGGATGTTTGGGCTCTTGACAGATTTAACGTGCATCACTCCATTACACGGTGGCTCTTCAGTGGTACTGGGCTCGAACTCATGACTCGTCATCCTTGAGTCCGTTACCTTGACCACTAGGCTACCACGGCCTCTAAATGTATGTGTGAAAATCTCTTATGTCTTGAAGGCATTTATTCGAGGTACTATCCCAGGCCTTAGGAAAATTAGTATACTGCTAAAACTACAAACCTTCATACAAGTTGATAAGTAATGCCATTTTTTTTTAAATGAAAGGTATTCCGATATATGTAAAAGTCAAATTCTTTTTATGCTCATTTCTTTTTTTAAGCTACAGTTTTCATGTATATCAATCGTATAAAGGCGCACCACCGTTAATTTAGATCATATTTTTGTGTTCAAAGTGCGCGTTATACACCGGATTTTACAGTATAATTATATATTTATAGCACTTGTATTGAAAAAAAATATTAAAAAACCCATAAAATTGTCTAAAAATATAATAACATTTTTCAAATTACTGATATTACTGATTACCGATTCGCTCTTTAGGGAAGTTTTTGTTTAAATTTTATCTCTTTAATTTGTCAGATTATGAACAATACTTCTCTGAATTTAACATCTCGTTATTTAGAAAAACTCATAATGCAGGATTCCTTTCGAAGTCCCACCAGACACAGAGCCATGAGCTTTGGCTGAGGACGGCTTTTGAGGCGATTCATTCCACTATTCCAAAGAGCTTTTTCAATCCAATGATAATTTAATAATTTTCAATTAGAAATGATCCATTTTTCATCACTCGTCACTACTTGCTTCAAAAACGCGTTACGTACGTTTATAAAGCTAGTCACAAATGAAAATGCGATCCATCAAATTTTTCTGTTAAATAGTAGAGAATCCATACATCAAAATGGCATGTGTAGAAAATCTTCACAAAATGCTTGTAGATTTGAAACAATCTGTATCTGCGTTTTTAATTTGATATTATGTGGTGGAGGGCTCAGGGTTGAAATTACCAGCTTTAAACCTAGCAAACTAATTTCGCACAGCTCTTTCAGCTACAATACAGGCACTAATTTGTATCTTGTTTGCCGCTTGTGCAGCAATTTTGCTTTTCCAGAGAAAGAAAAGCATTCAGAGCCTAAAATGTACTATTTTGCTTTCGTATTAAAGGAGTATAAAACTGACAACAATTAACGTATTATAACCAGAAATGGTTAGCACATAATTAAACTTTTTTCCGATTATGCCAAAAGAACTGTGTTTTAGAATGTGCACACATGTATCACTTGTCTTAGGTCATTCTGATTTTTTATTTAATTTTAATCTACGTCACAATGTAAAACTATACTAGAGCTGTTGGTGACGAACCTAGGGACCATAAATCATTGATATATTCTGACCTGTCCTTGTGCCACCTACCAAAAATCGGCATGAACTTTTCGGACAATCCAATATTATATAAATAATGTGTATATTCCTAGAAATCCGACTTTTAAAATTCTCAATCTTATGGTCTAGATTTAGGTCTCCAACGAAAAATCAATGAGTGAATAAAAGAGAAAACTCTCTCTATATATATCTATTTCCTTTCATATTTTCTATTATTTTTTATTATTATTTTTTTATTTTTCTGTTTGCAAATTACACGTGGTTGGTTTTAAGCCTAACTTTTCAATATGGTTATGTTTTGCTATTATGTTTAAAATTTCTGCTGAACGGAGAAGGTTGGATCCATAAAATATATTTAACCCTAATTTTGCTGGTCCTAATTCAGCAACAGCTTTGGAAATCATAATAGGTCTTCATTTTAGTCTATTGACTCTTCTGGTTTCTTACACTTTAAAGTTCTAATTCTGTTTCATGTTATACATACGCTTAGTTAATTCTTGTACAATAGACTTTTCCTTCATTTTTTTAAAGTTGTGTTTCTTGAAATCTGGTTTAAATCTTCTAGCTTTGTTTAGTGATATAATTTTGTATTATCAATTTTAGTATGCCATGTATATTTTTTTCATTTTATGTTACTATATATATATTCTTTAAATGTGAATGCGACTCAGACTATATAAAATCTATCAATAATCACTTGCCATGTTAATGCATTAGGAATGCTATGTTATCATTTGTTATTTTGAAGTAGGAACAATCATTTGTAGATTGAACCAAACTACAAATTTCATAGATCAACAAACGAACTGTTGCTGAGATTGTATATAAAACGTAGACGAAACTGTTAACTTAATCTTTACATTTTTCTTATTTTTTTCTAAGTAATTTATCGATGCTGCTTTGATGATTATATTTAGATACAAATAGTGTATCAAGTGTTGCTTGTTGTAATATGTTATCTTGTGTAGTATTCTTCTGTATATTTTACAAGTTTTTAACTGAATAAATTACTTGAAGTTCTTAAAAGTGTCTAAATTTTACTATTTAACCAAACCTTATGATCTGGAGTCAACACACAGAAATTCCAAATGTTTTTTAATTCATATTTTTTTTTAAATTTTGAGAAAAACTAAAATATCTCAAGCACATTAAATAATTCATGTTTGGTCTTAACAAAAAGGAAATTGTTGTCTTAATATATTTTAATCGATGATTTTATATATAAAGTTAGTCAAGCGTTTTACATATTTTGTATTACTCCTGAAATTCAACACACATGTAAGTCAGCAAAGTTAATTCTTCTAAAACTGGATACCTTCTCCTTTTATAAAAGAACTATTAAGTGTTAATTTACTAGTTTAATAAACATTATATACATCACTTTTTCCAGTAAAGAATCTTAAAAAACTTTTATACGTACAAAAAATTAGTATATAAATTTTCAGTTACAATAGTTTAGTCTTTCAAAACATACAGGATTTCATGTTTGAATTACCATGAATTTATTGATGAGCATCACACCAATGTGTTCTAACTGATAATTTGAAGGTTTTGAAAGATTTTTTAAGATATTTATATAAAGGCATTGGCTCGGGGTTAATAAACACGGTGCTATTTTTAGTAAAAAGTTAAATTCCAATTTTTCGAAGCTACAAAATATTGCAGGACACAATTTTAATTAAAATTCCTTTTTAATAACTTGGAAAATAAGTGCTCTAAAAAGAGAACCGTGGCCGCGGTAGCCATGTAGTCAAGGTATCGGATCATGACAGGCATGTCACGAGTTCGAGCCCAGTGGTAGTTAGGAGAGGGAGGTGCCAGCTAAGGTGTCGTCGTCGTCACTTAACCATGGTTCAAAATTATGAGATCTGTCGCCCAGTCCTCGTGTAGCTGAACCGTGTGACGTTAATATTCACTCACTCACTAAAAAGATAACAAAAGCTTCGCATAAGCATCTGTGCTTATTTTTTTCTAAGAATAAATAAAAACAAATAAAAATACATCTTAAAATATTTAACTTATAGCTAAGAAATTCATGAATATGTAACTTCATTTACTTTTAAGTTGATAAAATGCCATTTTAAAAATAAACCCAATTTTAAAGTTACGAATTTGAAAAGAGAAGAATCAAACGTATTTTTCAGGATTTCAAGCCATCATTTTGCATGTTATAATAAGCAGTGTTTTTTAAATGTCCAAGAATTTCAAAAGTCGGAATCTAAAATTTATTTGTAAAATGATCAGAAGATTTTCAAATTTAGCTATAAAATACTGATTTCTATTCGTAAATGAGGTGATTGATCTTAGTGAATGACATCTCTAGTAAAATACACGTTAAAATATGTGTGACGTATTTAATTCTTCAAAACTTAATTTACTCTATCATTCACACAAACCTAATTTTTAAAAGCCTTATAATAATCTTTTTAGATAAGACAAAAATACAATAAGATTGACAGAATGCTTATTAACGTTGAACTTTGAAGATACTCGAGAGTTATAATGATATAGCTAATAATTCTAAGCCACAGTCAAGTGACGAGGACAACATTTGAGTCGACATCACTCTTTCCCAGGGACTGTCACAAGTCTCTCTACCGCTGAAGACACTAGTGCTGATGCCCGCTGAATCCGACGATGTTCAAGTTCAACCCCTTGATGCGATATAAAAGTGAAAAGAGAAAGGCATCAGCTCAGATATCTTTGCCATGACTTATAGTTCAAACTTGCTAGATCTATCAACAGTAAAAATATAGAGTACCTTAGAGAACAGCAGTCGCTAATTTTTAGAGCTTTACAGACCACTAAATGTATAAATTTATATTTGGTGGACCACTAATATGAATTTACAATAATCAGTACAAAAATTTGTACAATAATCAGAATGCGATTATTAGGTTAAACAGATTGAAAAAGTAAAAAATGGAAAGCAGATAGTATTTCAAAACTTCTATTAAAAATTTTTAATTGAAAAACTAAATGAAAAACATTTTAACTTTGATTTTGAGAAATAATTTCGTGTGATATTAACTATGTTTACAAACTTTATTTTACATTAATAATTGTAATAATTGTTGAAAGTATCTGTACCTTAGATATTGCTACTAAATATGCTTATTATACAGTTTCAAATATCATAAGTATCAACTAAAACACAATTAACATCTCACCGATATATATACACATATATATTTCCCTCACATTAAAAAAATTATATGAAAAGAGTATATAAGAATCTTACCTTCTTGAATAGAAACATTACGTGTGTGTTTTTCAACTAATATAACCACAAGTTTGTTATTTTAAATTTTCATAAAGTACACTTTAACTATATGTTGCCAGTTAAGTCTGTATTTACATATCCATATCACTGAAAACGAACTTCACGAAAAGTAAAAACAGTCCAACAATGTAAAGCGATATCAACAAACTAAAGTGATTATCACGTATTAAAAGTAATTTATCACGTTTGCCAACTCTCCCTTTCTAGTGTTGTTATATAAACGGGCAAATTAGTCGCTAAACTCAGAAAAAATTTCGGTAAAAGTAGAAGCTAAAATTTAAAGTATAATTCATCATATACATTTTATTACTCGTTATTTTGAAACTGAATATTCATAAAATTATAAATAATGCCCCAGTTTTTTTGTGGACCATCAAAAGTTTTTTCACTGACCACCAGTTGGCGATCACTGTTCTAAAATGCGATGCAAATTCAAAAAGCAACCAATTAAAGAGTAGGGTGTCTGCTAAGGTATTGTCACCAAAAGTTCTAGCGTAGCTTTTCAGTGTGACGTTAATAAAAAGTCAGTCTAATCAACCCATTAAAAATTGATATCTATGAGGTTTCACGATTACTGTGTAAATCGCTATCTATGAGGTTTCACAATTACTGTGTAAATCGCTATCTATGAGGTTTCACAATTACTGTGTAAATCGCTATCTATGAGGTTTCACAATTACTGTGTAAATCGCTATCTATGAGGTTTCACAATTACTGTGTAAATCGGTATCTATGAGGACCGCGATTATTGTTTAAATATTGATTCTTTCCCCTGGTACGTGTAGGTATACCAGATTCTTGAAGTATAATTTTCAAAGAAGCCAAATAAATAAAGGTATGACATTTTAATATAAATTAATGCGTTCAAAAGTGGATACTCAAATTCAATTTTTGTATTAAATATCTCTGTCTGCAATGTTTGTTAATTAAAATAATAAAATGAAATAAGTGGAGTGCCAGCTCTTTTCTCGTCACTTGACCATAACTCAGAACTACGATATTCATCAACAATAGCCTAAATATTGCTTCTATATACAGTGACGACTGTTTAGTTCATCGTAGTGCTTAAACTGTTTAGAATATACTAAGACATGGGGTTGTAAATAAGACGCTGAGATAGCCGGGTGGTTATGGTCTCGTACCCGTGGTCATCGTGTCATGAGTTTTAGCCCTAGTACCACTGGAGACCCGCGGTTAAGAAAGGCTTACAAGTGTTAAATCTGCCGAATTTTAAAGTCCTCTCGTTCGAGTGATGTGGAAGCTCGAAACAGGGTGCCAGATCAGGTGTCATCCTCGTCACTTTACCATGGCTCAAAATTACGGGGTCAGTCACCAATAGCCCTCGTGTTGTTTTATAATGCGACGTAAATACTCACTTGTAATACTCTAAAACGTCTAATTTACTTTTTTCTGTTCAAATAAAACTGCAGTGTAGAAATATGATACCAACCTTATGATTCATGAGTCAATATTGATTAAAAATATACCCGAGTTGGCTTTCTCTTTCTCTATATAAACTTCGAAAACATTCCTAAGCAAGTATGAATAATTAAATGTTACATGAAAACAAATTTACCAAAAAAAATGAAATTTCTATATTAAGGTTACTGAGATAAGTACACACACCAAGAGAAATAAAGATATATTTACTAAAAATAAAACTTTAAAAAAATTGCCTACAGAAAAATGATTCTCCCTGGAAATCTTAAATTCAACTCAAGCTTATTTTATTACTATTCCGAATGTAGTTTTTTCCAAGTTTTTCTCGCTTGTCCTTGGATAATGTGTCAAACTCTTTATTAATATCTGAATATAAATAAGACTCGAATTTCGTTTCCGTGTAACATAGTTCTTTGTAAAATAGTATGAAACACTAAAAACGGTTTTTACATTCATTTCCAACAGTTACAGCTTCCTTTCGAGAATAGAGAGCTGTAACTGAGGAAACCGTTTAAAGAAACGGTGAAAAGAAGTTTTTTGATACTTATTCTTGATACGCATACACTCATGACGTAAATATTAATCTTATAAGGCGTCTGAAATATTTTTGGTAGGTTGAGGATGTAAAGGGTATTTTTGAAAAATCGCAGAATTTTTTGAATTCTGTGGATTTATGCTCAAATGAATTGATATAAAAAGATTCTTTCATTTGACATTTTTATTTAAACTTATGTATTCAAATATTACGTTTAAAATTTCTTATATGTTATCTACTTTATTCTAGCTGAAATCGCAGGTTCAAAGTTTCAGCAATTCAGGTTCAACTATTTAATGTTGGATGAAATTTAGTTAATTTATAAAATCGACGAGTAAAGAAATCACAATTGTAAACTAAAAATATTTGAAACAAATGAAAAATGAAAAAAGTGGTAAAATTTTTTTTAATGTAAAAATTGAAACAATATTTATGATGACTTATTTATTACTTTAGCCCACGGGGAATAAATCATCTCTACTCATAATTCATAGTTTCAGAAAAAGCAATTACTTGTGTTTTACACAATTCGTTTTTCTCATAATCGAAATATTTATACTAACTATTTGGACAGGGCTACAATATTGGAGACCTTAATATGCATGTTAAAAAGTAGGATTCTAATGGGGCTACAGAAAGCTCGCTTGGTTGATTGTTGATTAACATCGTTTTTGATATGATTTGGTTTGATTTTATTTTACGTCACACTATAAAGCAACATGAGGGCTATAGGCAACAGACCTCGTAAATCTGAGACTTGGTCACGTGACGAGGACGACACCTGAGCTGGCATCCCCTCTACGAAATATCAAACCCCGGAAAAAGGTGGGGGGGGATTGAACCCGATGGACGTGTATCAGCCTCTCCACACGGAGTTCTTAGAGGCACTAGGACATGAATCAGTATCTCGAATCCTTGCTATTGATCCTCGGCTTATGTGCACAAAATAATTTCATTTTCCAGATTAAATTTTATACCGCGACATTCTAGTCTTATGGAAATTCCTGACACGCATGCGCGCAAGAAGCTAATCAGATAATTGTATTTGTTGTTACTTATGCTACTTGATTGACAGTAACATCAGATCAAGGATCTCGAAATTCATCGTAACAAGGGGATGACACCTGTTAGTAGCCTTAGTTTTGAGCACCATGCAGGTGACAATACGATTTGGCTCCGCTTCACCCCAAATTTGAGGTGGTCAAAGGTCTCCCATATCTCTTCACCTTCCACCAATCTCACGAGAGGACTTGCGGCTCCACGGCTATTTAGAGTATCCCCCATGCCGCAAAGGCACTATACATTTACAAACATCCATGCTTTCTAAGGAATTCAAACTCAATCCCTATGGCACAGAAGTTAGCGTCAATAACCACTTTACCGGATGGGCAGCATAATTCTATTTAAAACATATTAATGTCAAAATTTTCATTTAGAATGGAATGTAGTTTTTACCATCTTTTAAAGAACATAAGGTTGGTCAGTCATAATAACGAGAACGATTAACTCTTTCATGTTTGGTGGTACACATGTTGTTCCCCCAATACTTATTTATTGTGTGGGGGTACATAAAACATGCCACTTGTTTGAATGCCTCAGAAATCGATGCTAGATGGTACATTTTCTGAACCATCATAGATGGAATCTCCTAGCAGTTACTCAAGTTTCCAACAGATATCAGAAGCTAATTGTGTGCAATGGGTTTATGCATTAGTTCATTTTTTGATAGCTGTGTGTGAGCCTGTTGAGTGGTATTTTTTGAAAGTGACTGTGTTGTGTATATTTTTAAGTGTAGATGAAAGTATGTGCGATTCTTGCGATATTTGATAAAAATCAGGTAAGTACATATATTATGCAACTCAATAAGTCAGCATTACAATAATTAGTACCTAGCATGTACATTTCTAGTATAATAATATGAAAGTCCAAAAAATGTACCACCACTCTATTTAAGGCCATCTTTACAAATACAAAATGCATTGCGCTTATCTTTCCACAATAATGGACACTTTTATTGTGCCAGATCCATTTGTTGTAAGTTACATTTTTTAAAAATAATAATATTTTTAAATAATAGTACATACAAAATTACACAAATGTCCTGAAGGTGCTATAGCTCGTATTCAGGGTAAAAATAAATAGAACTAATACACTTATTATATATTTTGACTAAATAAGAACTAGGTAAAACAAAATAATTTATAGAATAGAGTATTTAAAATTAAAGCTAACATTAGGTAAATTAGGACTAAACTAAAATTAAGCTTACAACATTTGATTAGGAAAACTGAAAATATTTTAATATGTAGGGTGAATAGGGGTATAAGATCAAGAAGTGTGTATTTATTTATTTTCCGACTGTAAAATAACTAACTAAAACTACCCTTGTGGCCTAGGGAAGAAAATATTTCCAGAACTATCATGTTGCTTCCAGAGCTATCATGCACAAGTGAGTGAGTGATTGATTTTGGGGTTTAATTGGCGCAAGAGCCGATTTCGGCTATACTGCGCCAAACATTTGTTTTAATATCTGTGGTCTAGACGGGAAGAGAAAGAAAGAATTGAATGACAAGAAAGAGGGCCGAAAATAGAGAAGGATCACTAGGGTACCCCGGGTTCGTGAAGCCCGTGTTTACCAAAGACAGTAAACCCCGTGGGAAAAGGAAAAGATCACTAGGGCACCTCGGGATTGTGACACCCGTACTCACCTAAAGAAGGTGAGCCCCCTGAGGGGCTATCATGTACAAAATATGTACCATTTATTTTTTAAAACTGTGACGACTCTTTATTTGAAAAGTGTTTAACATTACTAATATGTACCAGCTTTTGTTCAATAATTATAGTTTTGTGATGTCTATCTAAAATATTTGTAATATTTTCCTCTAGTGCATTATTTTAGTCAAAAATTCAGCTTTCGAAAGAGTTAAGTCTTACTCGTGCAAAAAATATGAGTAAAAAAATTTTTCCACGTGAACATTTTGTCCATTTTTGTTGAAAATTTTAATGACTAGAAAATTAATGAAATAAGTCTTCATTGTTTATTCAATGTAAGAGAAAAGTATGAAAGTTACTACAAATGTGTGCTTAAAGAAAACCAATAAATTCGTCCAAAAACTTCAAACGATAAATCTTTTGACTGTAGATTTAGAAAATTAAAGATGGTGTTTCGATCAATTTCATTTGTAATAATTGTTTGTTGAGATGAAAAATCTTACCGCTAAATTAAAAAAAAAATTGGTGTATAGCATAACTGCTTAAAACATTACTAAACCTCATGTTTTACATACTTTTTTGTAGTTTAAAAAAGAACAAACAAAAACCAAGCAAAATTAATTAAAAAAACGTCCCAGGATTTCTTAGGGGGATAAAACATTCCTTGAATATCCGTATCAGCTAAACGTTTACTATGGACACAAGTTTTTAAATTGAGTTTTATTTACGTCACACTATAAAGCAACACGAGGGCCGTTGGCAATGGACATCGGTCAAATGACGAGGACAACACCGGAGCCAGCCCTACTTTCTCCTAACTACGACTCCAACGGGAGGACATTAAGCCAAGACAGATTTAATGTGCACAGTTCCCTTCTACACTCAGGGTTTTTAGTGGCACCAGAATTCGAACTCGTGAAATCTGACCACGAGTTCCTGACCATAGCCACTAGGCTACCGATATCTTTATCTTTAAATTGAAAGGAATTTTTAGAACGCAATACTCTTTATAACATTGAATTATATTTGTTATAAGGAGAGAAAACAAAGAATATTCGATTATATAATGAATATTTAGCTAATTTTGATTAAAATATTTTCATTTACTCGTCTTTTCAGAATAAAAAAGTGGGCGTGGTAGCAAGGTAACGGACGCATGGCCGGCGTGTCATGAGTTCGAGCCTAGTACCGCTGAAGCCCCTCCGTGTAGAGGTGAGTTGCACGTTAAATCTGACGAAATCTCAAACGTCTTCCCGTTGGTGTGGTGGGGTAGCTAGGGAAGGGGTTGGGTTGCCAGCCAGGTGTCGTCCTCGCCACTTAACCGTAGTTTAAAATTACGAGGGCCGTCACCAAAAGCCCTCGAGCAACTGAACAATATGACGTTAATGTTCACTCACCAGCCTTGCAGATGGGGCTCATGCACGTTAAATATGTCAAAGTTCAAACGTCCTTACTTTGGCGTGGTGTGGAAGTTAGAGGGGGAGCGAGCTCAGGTGTCATCCTCGTCACTTGACTATGGTTCAAAATTGTAAGGTCTGTCGCCAAAAGCCCTCCCGTAGCTCAATAGAGCGACATTAATATTCACTCACCCCTCAGAATAAAAAAAAATGAATTCTATTTTGCATCTATCTATAGAATCTTTCTTATGTAGCTATTTTTAGCGACGCAAAAATATCGCATGGACATTTATATATGTATAGTTCAGGATTCTACACATTTTGAATTTATCATAAAAGTGTCAAATATGAAGTTCCTAAACACGAAACGTCTTGCTTTTTATTTAAATTAATGTTTAGAGTTCTTTTGAGTTCCACGCAGCAATTTGAACTTTAATCTCATTTCTACTTCTAATATGTTTTATTTTTTAAAAATTTCAGAATAGGAGGCTAATGGATTCACATTATTGAAAAGATGTTCATGCTAAAGTTACAGAAACTCCTTTTTTTGTTAATCATCCTTTTAACATAAATGCCTTCCTAGAATATTCATTGAGACAGTGTTGAAAAAAAAAATTTACTTTTATCATGTTCATACTCTTACAAATGGAGAATATTTAAATTTACTCACTCTGTATATAAACATCACTCATAAATGCCATTACTCAATTCGAATAGCATCGCCTACGAAAACCTCAAACAATTTATACTCTACAATTCTTCTAAAATATATCCCAAACATTCTCTTTAAAAGCCAAGACGAAGCAAACATCATTTTTTATCTGACTTTTGTCGGTGAAAATGCGGCAAACATCAGAGCGGAAGCCTTCAATAAATCCTATAATGGAATAACATGTTGCAACTGCCACCATTAGTGATCTTCAACTCTCATCTCCGACTACCTCAAAGCATGTAAACAGATCTAGTGCGTACTGGGCACTGATTGGATGGGTTTTTTCCCCATCGATACTATAATGTTGAATCCGCACTTCCCTTCTGACAGGGAATATCGATATCGAAGCTTTTATATTTATCCTTCAAGGCGTAAACATTTATGCAAGCCTTCATATCACCTAGTGTGAACGAACCTATTTTTTTGGCAAGATGCTTAGCGTTTTTACACATTGCACAGGATTTGTTAAAATACTCATTTATGAGTTATCTGCTGTTAGTTTGCTTATGTAAATGGGATAAGATGTTCACACAATGTTGAATATTGTTTCCTAACTTACTAATTATATGCACACCATTCGTTGGCATTGGCGCATTTTGACATATTTTAATTTGTATACATCACAAAAGTCAACATACTCATACACGAGTCATACATATGTTAGATTAGACATGGATTTAATCGCTTAATATCTTACAGTAAATCCTTTAAGAGTGATTTTTTCTAAGTGTTTTCTCTCCTCTCTTTTCTTTTTTCTTTCTTTATTTTTTGCTGTAATAAATCATAATGAGACTGGTAAGCGCACTGACTGATGAGAAAGAAAAGTCTGGATTTCTTTTGGATATAGACACATTTTGGATCAAATACATCATAATATATCAAATACATAAAAATAATCATTGAATAAACTAAAAAGAACGTGAAAATTTGTTATAACTGGAATGGTAATGGAAATATCAAGAATACATTTCTTTTTATAAAAGTTATTGTTAAGTATAAAATAGCAACACTAATTGGTTATATTGAGAGTCAGAAAGTACTTCTATTTCCTACCCAGACGCAAAGAGTTGCTACGGAAAGCAAGTGAAAGAGCATTGTAGATGGTGTATTTCATGTCCAAGTTCTGAATCAGGTACTGATAAACACAAAAAATAGGATTTGATAGAAGTCGAATTTAATTGAGCAGCAAAGTCGTTTATTACCATGAGGTTTGGGAAATGGTAGTTTTTTTTAAATGTGTTGAAATATCAAATGGTCAGGTTCTTTTTCGGAGCCCAGTGGCTGAGTGGTAGTGTTTTGCGCTTCCATGCCACAGGTCCGGGGCTCAAACCCCGGGCTGGGCAAGGTCGACTCAGCCTTTCATCCCTTCAGTGGGCTGATAAATAAATACCAAACTTGCTTGGGAACTGTGAATAATGGGGGTTTCAAGGCAGATTGAAAACTTGACCGAAACATCTGCACATGCACCCCAGCGCCCAAGGTCCCGTAAACCGAGATAGGTACAGTAAGCCTTGGCTCTCATAGGCTGTTGCGCCACTGAGTTCAATTCAGGTTCCGTTACCCCATTTAATCTTGGTTTAAAACGTGTCGTAGTCTCTCACTACCCCTATGGTTATTAACTCCCCTTTGCACATTATCTAAATTTGGGTATGTTGGATTCATAATTAATAACTACGTAAATAATAAATCACTATCATTTATTAATCCTTATGATAGAAATACACAAATATTAATCAAACTTTAAGAACAACAAATTATAGTGGAGTGAGATCAGAATTCAATTATGAACGACGGAACACTAACTGATACCACGGGGAATAACGCATACAATCAAACTACGCATTTAAATCTAATCTATAAAAATCACAGACCTGATATCTCTTTAAGTCAGGATTCTTGATTACTTGAAGAATCTATCGAGCGGTTTCAATCCTTGATATCTTCAGTTACGTCCGAACCGAATTAATGAATCTTTTTCAATAATCTTCCTTCAGCTAACAAACTTCACTTAGTTAAACTAATCTCCTAGAATCACCTTCTTAATCAATCACGTAGTTAACTCCTCTATCAAAACACGTAGTCATCCTCTTCTCTTCATTTCATTTCTCCCTTTTATATCTCTTTCGAACTCGCTAAACCCGAAACTATCTTATTTGCATAAGTCACACTTTTAGCTCTCAGCGGGGATTGGTTAAAATAAATACAATTTAAAAGACTTTGAGAGAAGGTTAGTGAAACGCGTAAGCACCCGTCACAAACGTATAAAGCTGAATAATATTTTCTTCTGTATCGCTCTAATACGTTACGAATTAAACAATTTTCAATATTAAATATAAATCATGATAATTGAGATTCTGACTTAAAGAAAGTAGAAAACAAGATATAAAAACATCTACGGAATTTCAAATGCTAAGTGAAATAATAATATTATAATTATTGTAATATCTTACACAGCGTATTATAAAATAAGTACATGCGTAAATAGAACATAATTTGCACTCAAAGCTGTTTTTTATTGAATTTTGTAGTTCATTTCATGAAATTCAGAGTCTAAATCAATTTTCGTAAGGAATGTAAGTTTTTGTCTCAGACACTGTCAAATTAACCAATTATCACTTGATATATAACGTTAAGCTTTTCAAAAAATAACAGGACAAATTTTCACCAGAATATAATTATATAGATGAAAAGTGTTGCACATAAAAATAATAGTTTAGTATACCCATTTATGTTCTCCAACTGCAGTATTCTAAAAAAAAGTGGTATAGTGAAGGGAGTGAAGGTTTGCAGAATGGAGACTTCATTACTAAAAAACTTTTGTTCGAAGATCTTTATGAAATTACCTGAATTTTTTTATAGTATTCATTCAACTAGAAATGTGGAGAATATATGGGGTCCTGCTTTTTTTGTAATTCACTACAATTCAGAATTTTGATCCGATTCCTATAACTCAGAGTCATTGACCTAATGAAACAATATCCGGATGTTTAGAAGTGAATGTAAATATTTTTGTTCACTTACTTATAACTGCAGATAATTTTAAGTGTTTAGTTTAGCGAGTATTTTGAAGGTTTTTCTGGCCGAAGAAACGCCTCTCTTTCTTGGGACACTATTTCTTGTATTCATTCTTCATGTAACCTTAAGAAAATGCATACGATAAAATTCGGCGTATAACGCGCACTTTTAACACAACAAATAAGTTCGAAATTAACGGGTGCCTGTTATACGTCGGGTATAAAAATGACAGCTTTAAAAAGAAACAAAAATCAGTATAGAAACAAATTAGGTTTCTACATCTATCGAAATACTGTTTATTTAAAAGAAATGATATTCCACAGGAACTTAAAGGTTTGTAGTTCTAGAAATATGCTATTTTTTTTCTAAAGCTAGGAATAATACCTCGAATAAATGACTTGAAAGCATAAGAGCATTGCGCAAGTACATTTCAGGTTTCTTCGTAAAAAAGTGGATGCATGTTATACGGCGAAATATCTAAAAACTAAAAATTGCCACTTGAAAGTGTAGGTGCGCATTTGGCGCTGGATTTTACGGCAATTCATTTGAATACCCAGAAGAAATAGTTGAAAATTGGAAAGTCATTTCAAATTGAACTAAAACGAGATTGTTCATATTTACCAAATTCAAATAATTTTTCTGAAAACTTCTGGAGGTCTCATGAGCTCGCTCTGAATCTCTCAACAAGGAAAAAGACTGACAGATTCCCTCCTTCGAATGTTCACAAATAAAGACCGATTTTAGAATAATGTATTGGAATTTATTTTTTATCTAAAAATCGATCGATGTGTAAAACATCTGAAACATAACGGTTATTGTCGCTCTAAAACATTTTTATTCCACTTCAAAAACATCATCTTCGGAGACTAATAAAACATTTAAAATGGATAAAAGAATAATTTTTTTCCTTTTTACCAGCAATAAGCCGGGGATATTTTATAAACATCTGTTATGTTATAAAAGGGAGAATTCTATTTTATGTGTTTGTCACAAGCTTATACCCCTTTTTTTTTTGTAGAAAGGAAACATAATTCTGTCAAATATTAGATTTCTTTAGCAGATCTCTGCTTCATTTTCAGATATTTATTCACGAATTCATTTCAAGCTTTTGACAAACATAAACAGGAAGCATAAAAGAAAATACAAATATAGCAATTTAAAAGAATGTTGCTATACCAATGGCAATCGGATTCCTGAACGACAAAAACAGCTTTAAAAGGGAGAGAGCGGGAAATTGTAACAAAGGATCAAATAATTCAAAATAGATCGATAAGATGTTCCCACATATCACAAGAAAATATGAATTTAGCAACAATAACGATCTGAAGCAACAAAAAAGTGAGGGAATTTGGATAATAAATATTGTGCAAATGTTTTTATTTAATTAAGCAGAATTTCAAACCGAAAAAATGTTTTTCTCGCATTGCTGGGAAAAAATCTATAACTACGTAATTATCTCTTACAAAAATATTAAAGAACTGAGAGATCAAAAGAATCCCTTTATATTTGAGTTTTAGAAAGAAATGTAATAAAAAATATGCATTGTGTAACTTTTATTAATTGGTTTTAAATGTCTAAATTTTGGGTTTTTTCACAGCTATCTGCAATGTAATTTGATATATTTATTTAATTAATTGATATCTAAATACATTTAAAATGTTGATTGTGAAGCTTTATTTAAAGGTAGATGCAAAAGAGTAGTATCTTAGTGAGTTCTCTTTTTCAACATTTTAAAAGTTTTTTTTCTACTTGCATAATGGCCCACAGTGGAATATTTGTATGAAGCCAACAAGTTCTAATTCACTTGCTCTTTAGCATAAATATAATCATTAATCATAAAACTAAATTACTATAAAACTAACTTACAGTGAAACAGTAATTAAAAGTATAACAAGACAGTACAGGTTCAAAGTAAATTACCACAGTAATTTATTAGCAAACTCTTAATAAGGCCAAAATTGTATATCTTTTTACAAAAATTTTATAAAAGATTTTTTTTAAAAATGATCCCTCTTTTTGTTTACTCTTTTTCTTTTAGTAAATATCAACTGAATCATAATAAATAGTAATCCATCCTAAATATTGTTTTTATAAATGATATTGAGTATGAAAAAGTAAGATTAAAACTTTATGAAAAGTACAGTTTTTTTGCTACATCACTTTTTTCTTTTCTCACCATTTTATTGAGAAAATTTATTAAACATAAAAGTTAAATTGGTTTGCTAAGCTTTGTAAAAGTTCAACGCGTGAATTTTTGTTATTTGAATCATTTGTAATTTTCCATTTAAATTTCATAATTATGTATTAATAGTCAAGTAGATCAATATTTAAAGTAAAATTAATGCATAAAATTGAATAATTAAAAAAAGAGGTAGTTTTTGAATTTCCCCTCCGAAGGAGATTTAAGGTACTTGAAATTTCTTTGAATTGTACTAATATTTTGTCCACTGTTTACTAGTATAGAACAAATATTTTGTGCTCTAGTGCATTCATAAAAATTATTGTAATCAATCAATAAAATTTTATATTAAAAATTTCTGTGAAAGTATTTTTCAAAACTTTTTTTTTTATTTTGATCAATTGTAGTTTTCTAGAAGAAAAATATGTTTTGCGTAATTAACTCACAAAAATTCTTTTAAAACACACACACACACTTACAATTTCACAGACACAATTACATACATATTCCGTATCAAAAATGAAGAAAAACAGGTTTTCATGAAAACTGATTTGAAATGAAACATTGAGCATTCCTTAATCTTCTCCAAAATCTTCAGCGTTTTTTAAAGGAGGATCCTTAAGACAGAACTTGACACTCACTAAACTTCTAAGGAGTCTTTCAATTTCGATTAAAGCAGCCGTGTGTTGGAACGTACCGAGCTTTCTATACCCCATATCCACTAAGCGTCCATGGTCTAATTGACCACCCAACAGCTTCCCAATGCCTGCATCCCCCGTAAAGGTGCTCATATCTCATCTAATGCATAGAAACAGGCGGTACCACGCATACATATATAAAGCGTACCTCTGCTCTCGTGAACGCTTATTGAGCTATATTGAGTTCTCAATGCATTGTGTTCCGTGATCCAATCAGGATACTTCCGTGCGATGGAGTTTACTGACATGTAAGCACTAGTAATTGAACTGATAGTGGAGGTCCACTGCACCATAGTACCTCGGAGAAATCTAGTAAAATACTCCCATTCATCGGCTAGGCATTATATAAATCATTAGAAGCATGGACTGGATTGCCGAGGAAATGTCGCCGTTCTATAAGCAATACAATAGAGCCGAATATATGTTACTCAGGTGAAATACATTGGCACAGTGCATGAAAAAATTGCGTTTGGAAATTGAAATCTATTTAGATGTGCAGAATTTAAATGTTTCCTATGAATGTGACTTTCAAATTCAATGCTTATATGCAGAATATAAGTGTTATTGTGTGTGATGTAGGAGACATCAGGTAACCAAGAGATGGCAGTATGTAAAATTCTAAGAGAAATAATGTTGAATTGTTCATATTTTTCTAAATTTACCACAAATTAAATGCGGAAAAAATGTATTAATATTAATTTATATAAAAAACTGATTGAAGGAAAGATGTTTTCCAAACAATCGGATTTTTTCAAACGAAATACATTTTTGAATTTCCAAATATATATTGTTAAATATATCCAAATCAGTAGAATAAAATCCAAGACCATGGACTTCGTAGTGAAATATAAGAAATCCAGTACAAACGAAGATTTTTCGTCTTAAGGAAAGAGAAATACCCTTGGTGGTTGTAAGCTAGTGACCGGTGATGTTTTACATAAACTGCGTGGTCAAGGGCTCATTCCACAATAGATCCATCAAGTGTGTGTGGGGGCTGATACACAATATATTAAAACTTAAGGCCCTTAAGAAGGTGTGGAGCTTAGGAGAATTAAATGCCAGTTCACAGTTGTCTTCACTTGACCGTGGTTCAAAATTAAGAGGTCAATTGCAATAGCTCTTGTGTGTTGCTCATTGGACGTTAATAATAAATGAATAAATCTTTAAAAAAATTTCAAAGAATGATTTGATTTTTTAAAAAAAAAATATTTAATAATATATTTTATTGTTTTGTAAAACACAAAACATTGAAAATACATCTTAAGGGAAGGGATTCAATGGGAAGAATGCGCTATACTCCAGTAGTTGAAACATTTTCTTACCCAAGGAGAAATTTTTTCATACATACATATTTTTTCCTGAAACTTTTTGCTGTTGTATTTTGATGCTAAGGTTGAGAAAATCTGTTAAATCTCCAAAGAAAGTTCAACAATTCGAATGTCGTTTACTTGATTAAGTAGTTATTGACTGTAGTTGAGTTGATCTCAAGCTGTGTGGAAAAACAACAGATTTCACTCTAGACTAATTTTAACTATTAAAAGTGCTCTTTTAAGATACTCGCAGAAAAATACAATAAAATCTACTCTTATTTTATTATTATCCGGTCTATTTTGTATCCTAGAATTTCCTCAACTATTTACTAATTTTTTACGCCTTTAAAAAAGATTATAGACTCTCAACATTACATTAATATACAAAGTTTATATCACATAGATCATTAAAATTAAGATTCATGCACTTCATTATGTACCCTAAAGTTAGGCAGAAAACAAAAAAAGCAAACACTGAAATTAATTTATTTAATGTTAAGGTAAATACTTTAAAATTATTTTTCCTATTATAATGATCTTTCAATTTTAACATACAATTTAAATTCGGAAAAGTACTATATTAGAAAAGTACATTTTTTAAAATTTTAATTTCTTAATCGTTCCGATTCTTATGTCCAGTTAATACTGGATGCTTGTGATTTGTAAGTTGATTCTAATGATATATTTAACAAAGTAGCACTAAACATTTCCTTGTTAATGGTAATGAATGTTTAAGTGTGTTTATCAAGTGTATTTAATAGGTTTAACTAAATGTAATATATGTAAATAATTATTGCAGAAACATATAGGATTTAGATGAACGGCGAAGGAGAAAAAAAAATGCGAGAATTGCTTGACAAGAAAGCGGGTTAAGAAAGTAAACGATAGCTAAGACATTATGTATTGAGTGTTATCTATGTTTACCATAGACAACCATTCTTATGGAAGAGAGAGGAAATAATACCTGGAACTTAAAGCTCCATACTTATCTATAAAAAGTAAGCTCCTGAGAAACAAGAAGACTTTTGAAAAAAAAATATTGGGTAGTTTTGTTATATCAATGAGGGATCTTAACTGCAACCAAATACTACAGCTCATGATGGATTGTGGAATTGTATCGCTATTCTTCCATAGCCTATCTTTAAAGCTATGAGGTCCGTTATCAGCGATAACCAATTGTATAACTGTAAATGAGTCATTTATTAGAACTATCAACTTTTAATCAATTAACTATGTCTAATAGAAGACTTTTTCTGGATTGTGATATATTAGTAGTTTGGTAGGGAATTTTTTTTCGCTGTCGGTAAATGCTGAGCACGCGTCTTAATGTAAAAGACAGTCATGTAGAAACTGATGGTTTGATCTATGTTAAATATCACTGATCTCCAGTCATGGTGTAGAAACTAGGCGATTGAGGCTCGTGATCAGTTGTTTTCCTCTTTACCCGATCATAGCTTAAAATTACCTGGTCCTTCGCTAATAGATCGTGCAACATTAGAGAGAAACACTTTAAACACACAGAAAGAAAACGCTTCCCTACAAATTACATGTATATACGAATCAATACATTGAAGTATCTATAAATAACAGGTGAAATCTATGGATTGTGTGTTGTATTGTACAGGAACATTCTCATAATATCTTTATTTGTAAGATTATATTTGATTGAAGTTTTTATAATCCACTTATATTACATCCATACCTTTGATATATAAATTTTCTTAGAACTATTAAAAGAAAATTTTAACACCCATTTATAGATGAGAAAATAATGATTACTCTAGAGATCAAGGCTTTTTAAATTTATTTTGTTAATATCATGACTTGTATAATCCGCTTCTTTATTAGTGAAATAAGAGAAATTGACCCTTCCTCAAAACGGCCTTTTTCTCTAAGGGACTTAATCTTAATGTGCGTGTACACATAAACACGCTCATATATTATTTGTGGTTTTATTTCTTTTTTTCTAGAAATGCATTGATTTAAAAAAAAACGTGTGTTTATTTTTCTTAATTTTATACACCCTTTTAATACTCCTATACTTTTAATAATCATTTATAAGAGAAGAAAAACATCTAATTAATTGTCTCTGAAATCAATCTTTTCGCTTGGAATGAGCCTTCCGTTGATAATTTTAGATCTAAATATATAATTGTAAACTAAGCGCGTATGATTTCGTACTACTGAGTATCCTAGTAAAAATGCTGAAATGAATCTTTATTTTGTAATGAAAAGACTACAGTTAGTTTTAACTGTGATAAATAAGTGAAGTAGTATATATTTATCCATTTCAAAATAATCCGAGTAAAATTTAACATCAAGGGGTTAAAGATGGGTTTATTTCTTACAATCTAAGACGCTGATATGGCATAATTCTTTCACTAACCCATACTTACAAACCTCTTTTATTAAATAAAAGTTTTTTTTATTTAACTATATTTCTCAAATTTAGAATAGTTACCTTAAGGCATAAGTTAATTAATGCTTACATCTAAATTCTATCTTCTGAAACATGGAACGACATTCTCAGTAAATTCAAGAAAAGTGCATAAAAATGTGTAACTGATGTTACTATTAATAAAATATGAACGTTATAAAAAGTAAAACTTTATCAGTGCATACTTCAATATCATTCATTTCTGAAATAAAAACAAATAAATTTTTGCATAACATATAATTAATTATTAAAATTATTTCTAAAAAATAGTACAACTCCAAGTTCGAGATTCCTATATATTTGTAACAACATGAATTTGCAATAAAAAATGTTCAAAAACATTCTTTTTACTTCGGAAAAATATTTGTGTTCTGGAATTTTCAGTTTTACACCTAGACATTAATTAATAATGCTTCTGAATAAATCACTTGATTAAGACAAGAACAAAAGGACAATAATTCTTCTAATGAAAAATTAATTCTGTGCATAAAGTTTAAGAATAGGTTGTACTTGATTAATACAAAAATAACAGAAATAATCAAGAGTTGAACGTAAATGAATTGATAATAAATCATTTTAATCATCATTTGCGAATAGAACTCGATAGAAGTCAAAAATTGTTCCTTCTAGGATTAAAAAAAAGTGTTTGCATTTCCTATTTTCAAAAACCTAATGCCTCACATGAAGTAATTGAATAACTGAAACAAATAATTATAACGAGGTATTTGTCTTATTCATTACAAAAATAAATTTAAAATCAAGAAATATAAAAAGGAATCGATGTGTGTATGTCTGGAATAAAAAATTAAACTGTAAATACGTAGGATTCGTAGATAATTATTATTATCAATATTTTTTTAAAAAATAAAGTTAATTTAATTCAAGTGACAAGTTGACGAGTGCTTGAAATGAATCAATAAAAATATTTACTTAATCGTAAAAATTGTCTTATCTTCGTGCAAACATGTACAAAGTTATTCAAACAAGAGATTTAACAGAGGGGTTTGGGTTGCAAGCCAACAATGTGGAGTCCTGAACTTGAGTCCCAGGGCCACGCAAGACTCGCAATGTAGAAGAGATCGAGGTTACGTTAAAGTCCTACCGTTATTGTGGTATATAAGTTTGGAAAGTAGGATGACAGCTCAGTAGTTGTCCTCGTCACTTGACTGAGATCCCTCCCTAACAGCCGTCGTGCAGCTTGAAAGGGCAACGTTATAAAATTCAAATTAAATAAGCCTGGCCTGAATTATTTTGCTATTAGCATTTTCTGTGACAAAATACTTATCTAAACTTTTTGAGAAAACAAAAATAGACTTATCTACATGTGTGTATGTGTGAATGCAATAAATTTTTAAAATCATGTCTTCATTAAAATTCTCCTCAGTTGAAACTGAAGCGAACAAACTTCATTCTTTTATAATGCCCCCTGTTATACGAAATTCAGATATCTGATCAAAAATATGGGAGATATATTTATTTTTGAAAAACAACAAAAATGTCTTGGTTATTTAAGTCACTATGAACCTATGCAGTTTATGGAATAATTTAGCGAGAAATACTTGTGTAGAGGTTATACAAGGATACAAATTTAATAAACTCTTTGTTTGATATAAAGTCAGTAGCCCATTTCCGAAAAGACTGGAAAATCCTAACGTATGTTTGACATACGCCTGGTTTTTATCGCCTTTTACTCTATTGAAAACTTAATGAAGATAACAAGACATTTTGCTTATCCGATATAAAGTTTTTTTTCTAGAACCCTTCTTTCAATGGAAAGAAAAAAAAATAAGAAACAGTAAGAAAGAAAGGCATGAAAAAACTGAAGCGCTCAAAATAAAATCTGGAATCATGTGCTTTAGAATTCTTGCCTTTGTATCGAAATCAAATTTACAAGCGAGTTGAGACTTATTGTCGTAGGGAAAAAAAATTAGAAGCGTCGAGAAAAAAATCAAATTAAAAAAAAAAAGATACGCAATAATACCTAATCAGGAGGAAAATATTGCCCCGGGTTTTGAAAAATAGCTTGCCGGATTTTTTAAATGCAAAATCCGGCGTGAATAAATATTTAAACGCGCGAATCTCCGAGTTTTTTTCATCAAAGCTCACTATTGTAAAACTCTCTTGGGTCTCGACACAATATTTTCATAAAATGGATAAGATGAATTTGAGAACACTGTACGCGTTTTATGAATTCGTCAGAATATAAAATATATCCTAAAGATAAGTAGACTCCATGTTTAATAACTGAAACCGAGGAGAAAAGCAAGTATATTAAGAGGTAAAATTGTCTTTCTCGAGATATTTGTTTTAAAAAAATTCGGCAAAAGAATGAATATTGAAATTTTTTTTCAATCAATTGATTTTGTAGAGATATTAAAGTAACAAGCAAGATAATTTTTATTTATTAAAATTGAAAGATTTCGATTTGTTGGAATAGAACAAACATTCAATCAAGGGAATTTGCAAACAGAAAAAATGTAGAATGGTAAATTGATAATTTCACACATTACCTATCGTTCCATTTGCCTTATATATACAGAGCTAATGAAAAAAAAATATGTGTTTAAAAAAATTCTTACAGGCCTTTCCTCAATATAAAAAAGACAAGTCTCGTATTTCTAAAGCGGAAATATACTTATTTTTTACAATTCGTAAATCCTCCCTTTGGGAGCCAATTTCTTCAAAAGCCGTTCTTGAAAGATCTCTACTCAATGCAAGAAACTTTCGTCCCAAATTTAAATTCCGCAAATTTAGTAATTCAAAAACGGAAATTTTATCTATAATGCCCCGCAACCCCACTTGGGGGTCGATGTCTTCAAAAACCGTAGTGGTTCTCTATTCAACAAAAGAAACATGCGTGTCAAATTTAAAGTAAGTATATCTAATATATCCGGAGATCTTTGGATGATCGAGTGTGAGAAGTTTTTCTGTTGTATGCATCCATCCATCTATTATCTACACACACACACACTGCTCTTGCTAGTCGTTGAAATGGCAACTCCATATAGGTGAGAGTAAAAAAACGTCAAATTCGCATTAAATGAAGATGTTACTGCATGACAATGATTATCATTTAAGCCCAATAAAAAATTACAGAAGAGAGAAATGGCATCTCAAACTCTGTATGAAAGGAAAATCACTCAGAGGTGGAGCGGAATTGGAATGCTACGTATTAGAAAAAAAGCTAACAATACGTTTTGAAATTCGATAGCGACATTATGATAGATTTATAAGATTGTGGTTTATCATTTCACGATATTTTTACTCTGATTGACTAGAATATAGTGACTTCCAAGGAATTAGGGAATCGATGAGTTTAGGAGGGGCATACTAAACGCCATGCCAGATCTCAACATCCTCCCGCAACTAACGGCCGATAGAACAGACAAGTCGAGCTTGCAGGAACATCACGGGCCTTGAGACCAGAACTGGTCTTGTATATAGCAGACGGAGTGTCTACACGGAGACTATTACCCTTTTAAGACCCGAAATATTTTTATCGTTAAATATTAAATTCTACTGGTTATTAATACTATATTGCCCCCGATGACACTGAAAAATAATAAAAAATTCTCTCTCCCAACCTGGAACGTAGACGACACCCACACGATCGTGTGGGTTGTGCGTTTTCTGTGAAATTTTACGGGTTATATATTTTTGGACTCTAAGTTGATAGAAGTTACAAGCTTAATTCAACTAAAATTGTTACAAATAAGAAAATTATTAATGTATAATTAATTCTTTTGTTGATTCATTATTTATTTACTATGAGAATCTTAAAAACATCATTTATGCTTTTGCTAAGTACAAATAAACACTGCATTTTTCACAACATGTTTTCAAACCGCTTTCGTAGTTTTGAAATCTGCACTTGCGAGACATTGAAATGTCATCGAAAGTGGCTGTACATGTCATGACTTTTATCCTGGCATGATCTTTTAGAAGGTGGATTATAATACTTTGATCTTATTGCCGGAGGAATTACAACACTTTGATCCTCATCATCAGTTCAAATACTTTGGTTTGTTGGAGTAGATCCTGCTACGCTTCCTCTAACTTCACTTTCAAGAGATCCATTTGGAATTTTTGGAGAAATTTCATTGCATATTACATCCTGTTTGTACTAAATCAAAAATTGGCTTCAGATATTGCAAAGAAATTAATGGGTTCAAGAAACTTTGAAGGTAAAGGATGATCCAAAGTTGTCTTTATATAACAAATATTTTCACGTTTTTTTTTTCATCGCTTTGATCTGAACTTGATTCTTTTTCCAGTATGCTTCGTTCATATGTTTTGCCCGCAGCATAGTCATCATCCAAAAGGTCACTAAGCTCAGAATCTGATCTATTAATCAATTATAAAATTTCTTCTGTGTGAGAATTAGTTCCCTTTTAGACACCCGAAAAACTTTCTAGTAAAAAGTTAGCACGACATTCCATGAAAAATAATAAAATATATCAGAAAAGCTTATTATTTAAAAAAAAGAAAAAAGATATTTAACCAACTCCCACCTAAAAACATCAATTTCTTTTTTTTTGGGGGGGGGGGTAGAAGTGATATGGGGATGCAGATATTTAAGCAGAGGATAAAAAGTCCATACCTTTCAACAAATGCATGAAAAAGAAAATTAATTGCAAAATAAGAGAAAGAAAAGAAAAAGGGGACTCATCCGGGGCGACCCCCAAGAAAATTTTGTATTAATTATATAATTGCGTATTTTATTTTTTATTTAGGTTTTCATCAAAATTATTGAAACAAAAAAAAAAAGAAAACGGACATGACAAGTATTTACCTTTACAGTTGCAGTGACTCAGTAACGCCCAAAAAACCAACACGATCGTGCGGGTATCTAAATTCAGAGTTCTACAAGCAACATTGAGTATAATTAATATTTTTACTCTATTTTACAATTATTTAAACATTAAGACAAAAATGGGCATCCAAGCAATTAGAAATATATCGATAATTACCTTTTTATGACAGATAAAAAGAAGACGTGTTTTCGTTGTATTTGTAAATAAAGCTACATTTGCCAGCTAAAAGTAAAACATGAACTAAAACCACCATCTGTTCATAAAAAACCGATACTTTACACTTTTTGCAAACCCGATTAATCATTCGATTCAGGCTTTTCTTAAAAATACGACTATTCCAGAAGCAAAGGCATCTAAGAATATCTTACCCGCACGATCGTGCGGGTTGGGTCTTAAAGAGTTATAGTAGTTTTCCTTGATTCTGCAAAATAAAGAGTCGGTGAGAGTGGTGTGCTTATATCAAAAATGGGGTGGCACCACGTTTTAATTTCACAGGAATCCCAGTTTTGAGCGCAGCGCTATAGACGTAATCATGTTTGGAGACACCGACGCGAAAACGTTCCAGTCTTATTTGCATTCCATATCGTCCTACAAGCTATGCCTCTAATGTTATGGTAAGGGCTGTCATTTGGTGCACGATACGAACAAAGCTTATTCGAGTCGTTGGTAATCTAAACAGCTAGTGTTACCTTTCTCAAATCTTAAGGCTGGTGTCTGTGCCTATCTTGGGGGTATCTAGGAGTTGTAGGCTTTCAAAAAAATAATACAAGTCCACATGTTGTCCGTCGTGTTTTGACCTATCTTGACACAAGGCAATTAGACTATCGCTCAGGCCTGCACGTTTTCTATATCTCTCGTCCATTAAAGACATCGGGTATTAAGTTGCTGAAAGACAAAGCTGCCACCAATCTCCGGTCACTATAATTGATCAAACAAAGTATAGACTTCATGCAGAAAGGAATAACTTCCCGTATTTATCATCTAATCCCATTTCGAAACGATGTATAATTGGGTTAAAGCCGTTCTAGCTGACACAGTTGATAGCTGTGTGCACAAGTATGTACTCTACGTATCCTCAAACTCACTTCAAATTGAAACATGCTTTTTCCTACTATGCTGTATAAATACATAAGTAAAATTATTCCCTATGCTTCCCTTCCTGATGTTTCAGTTACGTATATACAATGGTTAGAAGATAATATGTATAACCACGTACTAAATTGCCAAATATCTATTAAGCAAAGAAATAATTAGAAATATAACATGACACTGTAGTTAAAAAATAAGGCAGCAAGAGTAGTAAGATAGGAAACTTTTAAACGTAGGGACCTTGTAGGAATAATCATAATTCTTAGGCAAGATATTCTTTCTCAATAAAATTAAGCTATAAAGAAGCGAAAGTAAGATACGATTCCATAAATACTAAAGATATTATAAACATAATGCTATAAAAATAATACTAAAAAGAGCAAACATTTGTTTCCAAAGCTAAATGTCAAGTAAAATTTTTTAAATCTACATACCTATGTCAGAAAATTAATTATCTAAGTAAAAAAGTACAATTTTTTTAAGAAGACAATGCACAACAGCACGTCAATCTGTGAAATTCCCACCAAAACATAACATCATCACACAAAAGGAAAAACAGATAAAATATGTTAAAGAAAGAATTATATCTAAAAAAACATTGGAACCAAAAAAAAATATTGGTAGAGAAAGACCATTGAAAAATTTCGAATGGCAAAAAAAATAAAACTTAATAAAATATAATTGTGATGCCATTTTTAGAATGTATATATGCAGTAATGGAAAATAAAAACAAATAAAAGTTAAGCCAGACACAAAAATTGAGCTTAAAAAAATATGTAAAAGGAAAAGAAAATTATTACAGTTTTAAAACACTATACATACTTGCATACACACAATATATATATATATATATATATACACCGAGAGAGAAATAAAATGTGCTTAAATTTTTTTAAAACAATGAATATCTCTCTCTCTCTCTCCTCAAAGGGAACATGCGTTTGAGAAGGAAGCAAAAATACAATTAAAAGAATATATTTAAAATAATCTGTCAAAAATTCAGATAAAAGATATAAAAAATTACAAATTGAGAACTTAATTCAATAAAACTATCTATCAATAGTGATGGCGAGATATTCCTTTTTATTTAAATGTAAATCCAATATGTGTGTTTCAATTATTTATTTACTTAAAATCAAGGTTTTATGTTTCTAATTAATTGCGGTTACATTTTTGTTGCTGGTAAAAAACATTACCGTTGGAGATTCTCATTATACGTGAAAGTGATAAATTGCTTTCTTGTTGATTCTCCAAAAAAAAAAAAATTGAAAGTTTTTTTTTTATCAAAATTTAATTTTTTAGCAATACTAATGTTCAAGGGCTTTTAAAAGGATGTGTAAAGCACTTAATGGCAATAGAGATGTTAGTTTTCTTTACAAACTTCCTTATTTTTTTGTCTGACAGTTTTGAAACGCTTATCATGAGTCTCAGTCTTTATTTGTTCATTTTATATATTAAGATGTTTTATCTCGATTATTTAACAATTTCTGATTTTCATAATGATTATTATTTTGTATTAATCAAAAAAATCTTACGATTCTTTCATATGGTTAATAAAACCTTTAAAAAAAGTGACGTATTAATAATAAGGACATTTCTATTGCGGAAGAGAATATGTTTAATACTTCGACATGGCTTATTCAGATGGCACATCATCTTACGCCATTTTCAATTTCCTTTGCCTCCCAGACTCTGACCTTTCTCCGATGAATTTCTGGTTTCTGGGGACATCTTCAATATGTAGAGTACATGTGTAATCTACAATGCTTGGGGGATTTCAAAGACTATAAAACAGGAGATTGTAAACGTTCCTTATGCTATGTTACCTTCGGCTTTCTTGCTCTTAGTCTCCCACATGCAACGCATGATTGCTTGTGATAAACGTGAAATCCAAATAGAAGTCTCCTTTTACCTGATGTGTATTGATATCAGAGTTTGCCTCTGATGTATCTGGCCTCTGTCATGCTATTTCCCCTAAGTTCCCCGATTGTGTTTTAATAGCATGTTGTAGACCTGTTTTCTGAGCTTGCATAATAAATCCTTTTCTTTGTGATGCGCGTACCGTTTCAATGTTCTTTAGGGATTTCTCCTGCGCTGAGCATTTTACGTGGAAAAAGTGAGTGCTGCTATTCAAAAATTTTGATTTCGTGTACTATTAACCGAAACTGAATGACAATTTTCTGCAGCTTACACAGTATCCCGAACTCACAACTCTGAATAACTGTATCTGTAATCTCATCTTGATCGGTTGAACGACACAACAGCTAAGTGCTTATATATCGGTAAACTTCTTTTATAGCCCTGCCATGTATACATACACTTGTTTACAAAAGTTAAGAAAAATTGGTGTTTATGTGAATATATAAAGAAAGCAGAAAGTAAAAAGAATGGTGTGACACGTCATAAATGCGCGAGTATAATACGGCGATACCATAAGAAATCATGTTAAAAAGGATATTAATCACTTTTATCTAATGAAGCAATTTGAAGGAAAACAATGCAAACTAATAGTTTATACTCTAGTGATGAAAATTTAAATTGAAAAGGCTATTTGGCAGTTTAATAAGGTGTGTGGTCTCCTCTGGTTACCTCGCGTATTGCATAATGAGTGCTCAAATGTGCTACGAGAGTGTGGATGAGCTCTGGCCTCAAAGAGTTCCAAATACTACGGATAGCTTTTTTCAGTTTTGGAACGGAGTTAGAGGGCTACAGAAAGGCAGTAATTTGTCTCCCGAGCATATACCCCACATGTTCAATAGGATTATATCAGGAAGAGGAGCAGGTCATTGTATACGCTGGATGTTTTCCCTTTCAAGGAAGTCGTTGGCTTAGATCACACTGTGACAAGACGTGTTATCATTCACGAAAAAAAAATCCAGGTTTGATAGCATCTAGAAACTGGTGAACATACGAGTAAAGGACTTCATCTCTGTAGTTTTTAGCAATAACAGACCCCGTTTAAAAAAAAGGGGAGTTCTGTGAGGTCATCCAGCATTATGATTGTCCACAAGACGACTCCGTTTGAAAGAAAAGGATGTCTCATGGGAGAAAATGAGTTCTACGTTCTTTCCATATCATTATCCGACGAAAATTGGTGTTCAGAGTAAATCGGGACACATCACTGAATATCATTTTAGCCCACTTTGGCCAACTCCAGTGATGCTTAAAACTCCAGTTTAGATGAGCGTGTTTATGCGCAGGCGAGAGAATAATACAAATGGCCGGTGGTCTGGTATACAGACCAGCATGACTAAGTCTCCCATTTGCATATTTCTTTGAAACTCGTACTTCTGTGATGTCTAGGGGTGCTGAACCAAATTCTCAGGCAAAACTGTAAATCTGACTGCGCGAAGTTGCTGCCAAATATCGGTTTCAAAAATGGCTGTTACCCTTGGTAAATCTTATACTGGTCGTCGGAATAACGTAAATATCTACCACTGTCTTGAGATTACACACTGAGACACATTAAGTATTTGAGCCACTTCGGTTTGAGATCATCCACATTCCGAATTTCAATGGTTTTTTCTTTCAAAAACATGTTCATTTAGTGTCTTTGTGCCAACCTTCGTTTTTTTGGATTCCTCAGCACAATTGAACATAACCAGTCTGATCTCCGTACAGAACGTGAAAGGGTTTTATACTTGCCCTGAGTTGTGTACAAGTTTTAGCATGCCATCGTCCACTGAATTGTTTCACCTTCAAACAGTGATTCTAGGAAGTTTGACGAATAACGTATGCTTAATTTTTGGGGGATAAACACACACACTATTATTCTATAAACACGTAACAATAGTTTAAATACGAAAGAATACAGCAATATAACAATATGGAAAATATTTGAATTTTGAATTAAGATGAAGAGCATATTAAAAAGTGTGAAATCATGAATCAGAGATAAATAATTTAACTCGAGAAAAGTTTCGACGACATGGAATGCGACCACCGTGCACCGGTACACAAACCTCACAACGAGTTGTCCTACTGCTTATAAGGGTGTCAACGAATGTTTGTAGCAACAAAGACAATTCTTTCGAAAGAGCGACTTTTAACTCCTGGAGATCCTGTTATGGGGAATACGCTGAGAAATGGCTCTTCCTAAGCTATCCAATTATGTTCAATGTACCCCAGATCCGGAGACCTCCTTAAGTCAAATATCCTCTTCTTTAATGTCAGATCTTGCGTGGCTGCAAATTACTATTTATAAAAATGTAGTCTGGGCCTATTTCACTCAGAACAACCTCACATAGGCTTATGGAACCTCATCCATATAGCACTGTAACGTGTCTATCCGCGAACTTTCTACTAATCCTTGGGGTAAAATTATTTTTTTAATCCTATTTTCTATTGAAAACTTTCTCTCGAAGATGACTTGATTTATTCAAATGAATTCCTTTGTTAAAACGTTGACATTTAGGTACGCGAAGTTAGTCGACGGATAGTTGCTGTGGATGATCGATTATTGATAATTGGAGAATACAAGTTATAAAATTGTGCTTAAGATTTATGAACGGAGGTCATCCAATTAAGAGAGATAATTACGGTGAATTCTAGTGTAGAAGTCCAGAGTGATCTAAGAGTAAGTGGAGTAGATTATACTTATATGTTAAGTAGCCGTAAATCGTGTGATTGCTCATCTAATTAGTTACTAAGTGCATTTCCTACCTTTAGTTCTGCTGATTAAGTCAAAGAGATAATAAATTTGAGTTTAAAACTTGTGTTATGGCTGATCTTTACTCGAACCACGAAACACCAACAGCCACTAGTCGGTTGCTACAACACTATGCGTTGACAATACTCGTATCGAAGACATACAGTGATGTACGACTGGTCAATATTACGCCCCATTACACAAAGATTCCTTTGCCCCGCCAAATCTATCAATTTCTTTTGCATAGGAGGGGTGAAAGCGAGCTCCGATTTTTCTCCATATAAAGATTCGACGAAAATCACTTTGTCTGGTTAATTTTGACTCATCACCGAAAAGAACACGCACCCATTTTTGTGGGTAACGACTAATGTTTTCAGCTCCACAACATCCGGTCTTTCCTGCTGGATGCCCCCCTCAGGGGGCTCACCTTCTATAGGTGAGTACGGGTGTCACAATCCCGAGGTGCCCTAGTGATCTTTTCCTTTTTCCAAGGGGCTTACTGTCTTTGGTAAACACGGGCTTCACGATCCCGGGGTACCCTAGTGATCCTTCTCTATTTTCGACCCTCTTTCTTGTCATTCAATTCATTCTTTTTTCTCTCTTCCCGTCTAGACCACAGATATTAAAACAAATGTTTAGCGCAGTATAGCCGAAATCGGCTCTTGCGCCAATAAACCCCAAAATCACCTTCACCTCCTGCTGGATGCAGTCAAATGGACGCACCATATTGGACGCCAGGTGTAAAGGTCAGTCTCTGTAAGACTGTTGTAGACTGTTTGCCTGGAAATTCTTCTTCCAGACACAACAGCAAAGTCACGAGCAAGCTGAGGAGCCTTTGTCCGCCTATGTCGTCGTGCGCTTAATGCCTAGTAGGGATTCTAGGTAGATGTCTATGCTCTGTGGTGGCATCGGCCACCCTTTTTGGAGGCAGTACCACTTGTTTGAAATCGATTCCTCAGATGGGAGACCACTTTCAGACTCTTTGTAACCATCAAGCCACCTTCGCCTGAGACTGGCCAACTCCAAGCCTACCAACGGTTTTCCATCTTAAGGAATCCTGTAAACGATTAAGTCCTTCACCCAAGCAAACCGGCTAACTTGTTTGTTTTAATGCAATATTCACAAAACTGGAGGTAAAAATCCCATTAGTTTAAATGGTCTTATTCCGGTAGTTCTGGTGGCTGCGGTAGCTTAGTGGTGAAGGCAACGAACTGGTGGCCGCGGGGCGTGCCACGAGTTCAAACCTAATCGGAACAAGGCTTCCGATGAAGACCCGCTATGTAGGGAAGCGTTGTACGTTAAATCTGTTGAAGCTCAAATGTCCTTCCGTTGTTTTCTTGTGGAAGTTAGGAGAGGCGCGGTGCCAGCTTAGGTGTTGCCCTCGTCACTTCATCCTGGTTCAAAATTATGAGATCCGGCACCAAAACTCTCAAATAGCTGAAGAGTGTGAGGTTAATGTCCACTCACTCACACTAGTAGTTCTGAAAAAACTAAAGCTGAACACCTTTTCCTAAGCCGAAGGTTGATATTGTACTACCCATTTTTCAAAACGTATAAAATACAAATTCCATCAGTTTTTACTGGAGTTAATTTGAAATTATGTCAAAAAACATGATTGTGACCTTAATACTCGACATGAGTGTAGAACACTTGAAAAATAAATACATTTTCTTTTTTCCTGTGTATGAAATATATTGTGCTTTTTAATTGTATGACATGAATTTATAAAATTCAAGTTATGTATATAAAGAATGTTTAACTTCTGTATATTCAAAAGCTATTTAAAATGAGTAAAAGCTATAGAGAGAGAAGTTAGTTGTCCAACTCTCTCTCTCTCATCTTTTTTTCTTCTGTTTTTAAAAATTCCTTAAAGCAATTGAAATTTTTTAATGTAAAGTAATATTTCTTTACGTAGCATTAAGGGATTGAAAAGTTGAATGAAAGTATTTTCACTGTGAAAATTTTTGTATTTGTAAATGAATAAAAATGCATATTGGTAAAAGATAACTTTCGAATAGTTCAGTTTTGTAAATGGAAGAAAAATAAAATGTACTTAACCATTCTGGAATAAAATACTTGAAATTTTATGTTTATACAGTTACAGTTAGAAATTTTCAAATTCTCATCATATTTGGTTCAAATACTTCAAATTTTTTCAGATCTTACTTTTGATACTTATTATGAATATCCGAACAGTATTTTTAGCATCATCAGTAAAGACATTAGATTTATCATAATAATAAGATGATAAGCGTATTATTATTAAAATGTAAATTTTTGCTTAAAAATTTAAATTCTAGAGAATTAATGTATCAATTGCTTTCACAAAAATAAATAAATTAATAACAGAGTAAGTTTCCATATGAGTCAAAATCATTAACCAAGTCCACAACTGACATTTTGGTTGTACAAATATAACTTTGAATTAACAAAATGAGCTATATTGTGTTAATTATTTATCTGGATGAGTAGAGTGCGATAATTTAACAAATTTTAAATATCAGAAATCTCCCAAGTGTAGTTCAAGAAAGATTTTTTAAGCAATATAAAAGAAAAGCTACGCTATTTGAAGTGGTAAAATTCTGTCAAAAATATTTCTTACAGGAAATACCGAGGAACATTATAAACAAAACATTAAGCACTAAAAGGATAAAAGTAAATTTTTGAAAGTGGCGCTGTGTCCATGCGTCTCGTGCTAAAAATAATTTTGCTCACATATTTCTGCTATATATTTTGCATTTTTCGACAATCCCCGCGTCAGCTACGATGCCTATATATATGCGGGACAATATGCGATAGAGGAAAAAGAAACAAAACATTTATTTTCGCTTCGAAATTGAGTGTAGGAAAAAAGTAGATATTTTCCGAGTGAAGTCTGGTAGTATTATATAAAATTTATGGAATTTTTCTTGAACCAGCTGTACTGAAAAACTAAGTCGCCTCAAAATACCAGAAGGGCTGATACGAGGACTTCTCGCAATGATTTAACCAGGGATTTGAATCCGGCTTAAAGCTCTGAATAAATTCAGTTTTCGTCTGTTTCGGTTGCTCTTATGTCGCGTATTTCTTGCGAAGTCTCGCTCTTCAGATTGTCCACTTAGTAACTTGGCTTTTCAATTTTTTTCCCTTTTTCAAACTATGTTTATATCCTCGAATAAAAAGCCAACTTTTTTTTAATAAATATAATCGATTCTTTCCCCCTCGCGTTTTTAAAGAAGATTTTCAAAAATATGGAAAGAGAAGAGAATGAGATTGTTATATTTCCCCTCAATAACTGGGATGAGGACTATTATAGAAATAAAATAAAGCATGTATAAAAATGTAACAAATTAACAATTTATGTACCACCATTATAGACAGAAGGGAGAATCTCTGAATAAACAAATACACTGTCCTAAGCTCAATGTTTATGAACTATTGTATAAAAGATGAATCTAATTCCATTTCAATTTCTACTTAAATTCCAGTTCCTTGACTGATGAGAAAGGTAAAATTAAGTAAAAGAAATGTTTACATGTTCAACACACTGCGAGAAACGATCTTCAAAACTGAGAGCAAACAGCTCACTTTTGAGTACTTCACATTCTCAAAATAGCTCCGATGCACGCTTACTCAAATCTGAGAATCGGATATTCTCATATCGAGACACAAGTACATTCTCATTTTTGAACCTGTTACGGGATCAAATTTTTGAGAATGAAAGATCGATATGAGTATATAATGCACTCATATTTGAATCTGTTAATGTATCAAATATGAGTTAAAACAATAAAATGAGTATGAATAGCATTTATTTTCGGTACTGTTGATCTAATATGAATTTTTAACAGAAAAATATTTATTAACCCAAATCTTAAGGGATTTAAAAATGTGATACCCGAGTTGTAAATTTTCACTTTCTACATCTTACGTATTATTTTATTTTCATTTCATGAAATTTTTACACTTAACTTCGAAATCAAAATTCATTTTACATTTATTGTGTGTAACAAAAAGGTACTCGCATATTATCGCGAAAGTGCCTAAGTTAAAGATAACTCGCCAAATTGGCAGTAACGATTTCGCATGTGTCCTACGCGCTGAATTAGCAACCATGTACTTCGTTTTATATAATGTCGCCAATACGGTGGCGACAATACGCAAGTATCAACAAAAATATTACTTTTCGAGGAAAAAAAATGCAACTATTATTTGATCACAAACTGCATGTCTTCGAACTTTTACCGCAAATATAAATCTTTGAAAACTGCAAAAATGAATTCGATGTAATAGTTAAACAAATGTGTATGCATTTTGAACTAGTTCCAGAAGCAATTTGATTCATTATTTATATTTATGTTTCTCTAGAAGCATTATATTGTTTCCTTAAAATCATATACAAGCAGAAAATTAACTTTTATTTAAAAAAATTCAGCCCTTCAATAATAAGTTATTAGAAATATCTAGGAAACATTATGATAAATAACAGATTTTTCTAAGTAAAAATTTCAAAACAATGCCAGAAAGAAATAGCTTTTTTACATATTATGTAACCTGAAGAAAAAAACCTTTTGACTAAACTAACACTCATTATGCCCAGGTGTGTAAGTACTCTTTATATCAATTGTTTTGTTTATATAGAAACATCTATCCACATGGAAATAAAGAAAATGCATTGCTATATTAAAAATTAAGATCGTTTTTTGTTAAATCAACTGATTTTACACTCTCCTATCACCAAAGAAAACAAATATTATAGTTTTTAAGTTAATGGTTTTTTAAAAATTAAAATACTTAAAAATTTCAGTCCTTAGAAGAATGTAAAAACAACTAAAACAGTAGATTTTTGCATTAAAAAACATTTAAAATAAACAAGTTTTTAACCAACTGGAAAGAGTTTTTAGAGAAGTTTTCTGCACCCATTTAAAAGAAAAAATAACATCCCAAGGAGCAACAGAATCATAATCTAGCCATTTTTCTACTTTATACAGCATTTTATTTTCAATTATTCACTGTTAACAAGAAAAATAAAACAAAATCATATTGTTGAAATATTTATTCTGGAAATTGTACACATACATATATACATAAAAAATAAACAAGAATATAAGTGAAATTTGTGAAATTTTTTTTTATAAACACTATCTAATCCATATTATAGTCAACTCCATCCTTATTTGTGCAGAACAGATTATGTTTTAGTGTAATATATATTGAATTATTATTGTAAATATAGGAAAGTGTGTAAAAGTACATAAATAAACAACTTTTTAAATTTTTTTATCAAATCATGTCTTTGAGTTACAAAATGTGAGTGAAAATGCCTTTCAAACAGTGTTGTTTCAAATAAATTACATGTTAGGATATGAGAGTCATCTAAATTATTTACTGCAGAATTTATAGATAGCTGGTTCTGAAAGGAATTTTGAAAGTTTTCTCATTAGAGTAAAATTTTTGCAAAGGTTGTTCATAATTATATAGTTTTCGAAATGACTATCTACAAAATTTAGCATAACACATGTAGTGATATGATATACCTGTATGAGTATTTAGAACATAAGGACAAAGGCTACAATGTGAAACCAATGGTCTTTGGCAGAAAGTGCAAAATGTATGAAATTCATAGATTAATTTTATCCATAAAATATGTATAAAAAAAATTCAGAGCTATATCAAAATTTAAAACAAATTATGAGTGGAAACATTAAAAATCAAGATTTGTACTAACAAGCAGAAATGAAATTAGTGCAAATTAAAAATAAAGCATTTATAATTTAGAAACAAGATAAAAGATTTAAAAAATACAATTTTTATAAATATTGCACGTCTACCTGAATTTCACATTTATAAAAACAACACTTAAAAAAATACCACACATTGGAACAATATATACAGGAACTAATTTGCTATCAGTACACTACACATTAAACATCTTTTAGAAGTGGTTTTGAAATCGCTGCAAAAATTTTGGCATCCAATAGTATTCAATCAATGATGATGGTCTCCCACTAAGAACTCAACACGACAATAATTTAAAAGAATGGCTTATTCCTGGCAAAAAAGGAATTACATTAAGAAGCAAAAACATAAGTACTTTTTTTTATAGAAAACCAATTAGAAAAATATGAATGCCAGGATTTAAAGAAATAGAACAAAAGGTATTTAGAAATGCCAAGAAAAAAGCAGAAAAAAATAAAATTGAAACTGGAAAAATAATAACTGCATATAAAAGAGTGGGGTGCTCAATATAAATTGTTATAATTTCTTACTAGTTCTATTCCAAAATGCAGAGTTAGTGTAAAAATGTAGTACAGAGGACCCCACGCCTTTACCACGATGACATTAATTTTCTAGTTAATCATTTTATTCTTATATTAAGATTTATTTCTTACTTTTTAGTTTGATAAAAAAGCATGTTTCTTAAAACTATAATTTAAATTAATTGTGCTTCAAATACGTCAGACTGAACAAATTACGTATTATCACAACAAATGCCAAATCTAATAATAACACACCAAGTTGGCAACCCTGATTGGTAATTGCGTCTTATTGCAACCTATTAGCGATATTATATGAAATGAAGCACCTGGCAGCCAATTCAGTGTGTACCACACATAGGAAATCGGGGTGGCCAACTCAGCGAGTTATTTAGAGTCAGCGATTGTCGCAAAAATACACAAGTACCCTCCGAGTTCCTGTGTGTTGAACGTGCTGAATTGGCAAACAGGTGCTTTGTTTCATATAATGTCACCAATTGGTTGTGATAATACGTAAGTATATACCAAGATTTATGTTTTTTCACTTGTGTACAACATACCTGCATACAGGAGTTTTTGTACCCAAAGCTGTATTAATTTTTGGTACTTTCATAATATTGCAACCATATTGGTGAAATTATATGTAATACAACACATGGTAGTCAATCTGGCGCATACGACACATGCAAAATCAGGGTCACCAACTTGGCACGTTATCTTGAACATTGGCATTGTTGTGGTAATATGTATCGTAAAATCTGGTGTATGGTGCACACTTTTAACACAAAAAATAAGATTGAATTTTATGCGTGCACGTTATATACCAGGTATAAAAATAAGAGCTTTAAAAAATGTGAGCACAGGAAAAAAAATTAGATTTCTACATAGATCAAAATAATGGTTATTTAAAAGAAATGGCATTCCTTATGAACTTAAAGGGTTGCACTTCTAGATGTATACTATTTTTTACTAAAGCTTAGAATAAATGACTTTCAAACTTTAAGAGCATGACTCGCATACATCTCAGGTTTCTTCATGAAAATGGGGGTGCACATTTTCAGCAAATAAACATAAAAATTAAAAATTGCTACTTGAAAGTATAAGTGCATGTAATACGATAGTATACATGATATGCCAGATTTTATGGTAAAAACATAATTTTTCTCTACTTTTCTTTAATGAGTAAAAGCATAAAATATATTTATATTGGGTTAAATATAAAGAATCTGATATATATACTTCATTTATTTTCATCCAAATAAACAAAACACTATAGTCACAATAAAGGAACCATAAAATAAATGTAATGAAATAATTTCTTTATGAGAACTTTTAAGACATTTTCCATAAGTTTACCAATAAGCTAGAAAAGTTCTTTAAAATCTACAAGAAATTAGTCTCTTAAAAAGATTACTAATTGAAAACAAAAATTTATTTTGTAGGCTTGCCTTTTTCAAGACATGCAAGCTATTTTAAAGTTCAATATGAAAATAAAACTATTCCAATGTAGCAAAGGAATACTTAAATTATTATTTGCCTATAAGCAAGTGCCCAAAAAATCAACAATGTGACTTATTATGAATCAAGTAAATTTCATTAAGATATGTGACTACCCAAAATTCGCAGTTTTGGTGAAAATTTGCAAAAATTACTTTTGTGTTTTTATTTTAAAGACTATACATTTAAGATTCCAAAAACACTCTATTTTTGTTTCTATGATATCTAGAAGCAAAGTTATAGCATAATTAGTAAACTGGAATTGGAGTTAACAAAACCAGATGCTGATCCCTACACAAAATATTTTTAAGATATTGAATTTAAATTTTCAGAACATGTATTATTTAGTTCTATCTGTGTTATGAATCAAACTCTAATCTCTGTGTATATACAGTGAACCCAAAAAGTGTTCGTACACTTGAAATTTCCTATAAAATTTATTGTTTCCGACTAATAAAAATTAATATTTTGGAATTGTAATTTTTTTATATCTGTAACTTGTTCTTGGTGGAATGACATAATTATTTTTTTTAAAAATTGTATAACTATTATTTTTAAAAATTAATAATCAAAAAGCTCCGGAAAAATTACGCCACTAAAGTCTTAGAACACTTAACAAAAATCTCAACATAGCTTTAAATATTGTATTTCTTTCTTAATTTAGAACTTAGTAGGATATCTTTTAGTGTCCACAACAACTTTTGGACATCTTGATATAGATTTATTGAGTTTTTGTAATTTCTGCATTGATTTTCCTCCATGCTTCTGTGATTATTTTTTTTACTTCCCATTATGTGTTTATATGTCATGTTTTCTTTTTATTTTAAATCTAGTTCTCCCCAAATATGCTCTTCTGGGCTAAATAAATTGATTGAGGAGGTGTTTTCAAACTTTTGGGTACAGGTATAGAGACACCAGCAGTGTACATTGAGAGCAGTTCGCTTGGCGTCATTATCCTGTTAAAAAATGAAGTCGTCTGAAATATCCAAATTTTGAGAGGATAATTTAAAATTTCTCTTTAAAATATTTAAATAGAGCTCATGATTCTCAATACCATCAAAAAATACCAAATTACCTAATTCCTCAAGCCTATTTACACCCCCCCCCTCCCCCGCAAGAACACCTCTGTGTTGAATCATGGAGGTGGAGGAGCTCTTGTTCCACATAAATTCACTGGATTAAATGCCTCATTTTTTCCTTTAAAACTATTATATGCCCATCAGAACCAAAAATGTTGAATTTTCTGTCATCCCAATCACTTTCCTGTCAATTTTGAATTTTCTGAAACTTAAGTCACAAGAATCTAGTTGGATGAATGAACCATGGAAGTGGAAGTGTTCTTGCGTGGGGGCGTAAATCAGCCACAGAATTAGGTAATTTTTGATGGTATTGAGAATCATGAGCTCTAGTCAAATATTTTAAAGAGAAATTTTAAATTGTCTGTCCAAAATTTGATATTGAACACGACTTCATATTTTAACAGGATAATGATGCCAAGCGTACTGCTCTCAATGTACACCGCTGGTGTCTTTATACCTGTACCCAAAAGTTTGAAAACACCTCCTCAATCAATTTATTTAGCCCAGAAGAGCATATTTGGGGAGAACTAGATTTAAAATAAAAAGAAAACATGACATATAAACACATAATGGGAAGTAAAAAAAATAATCACAGAAGCATGGAGGAAAATCAATGCAGAAATTACAAAAACTCAATAAATCTATATCAAGATGTCCAAAAGTTGTTGTGGACACTAAAAGATATCCTACTAAGTTCTAAATTAAGAAAGAAATACAATATTTAAAGCTATGTTGAGATTTTTGTTAAGTGTTCTAAGACTTTAGTGGCGTAATTTTTCAGGAGCTTTTTGATTATTAATTTTTAAAAATAATAGTTATGCTATTTTTAAAAAAATAATTATGTCATTCCATTAAGAACAAGTTGCAGATATCATAAAAAAATTACAATTTCTATACATTAATTTTTATTAGTCGAAATCATTAAATTTTATAGGAAACTGCAAGTGTACGAACACTTTTGGGGTTCACTGTATTTATGTACTTCATTGCATTTAAATGTAAAAAATATCATTAATTTTTTTAAAAATAGAGTTTTTGCATAAAATTTGGCATATTTAAAAAACTTTTAAAAGTAATACATATCTTTTAATTCCTAATATATAAAGATGTTCCATTATTTATGTACTGTATAAATATTATTTGAATACATTCATTAGAATTTTGTGTAAAAGATCCTAATTGCAATTTTTCATGAAAATTTTACTAAACTCGACAATTTTTATAATCTATAAAACTCTCCAGAAAACAGCAAAAGGGTTGAAAATTAGTTAAACATGAAGCTAAAGAGTTTGAGCTATAAATATGGTGAGTTTAAGAAATGTACAACTAGTAGAACATTTTTCATATTGTATTTAAATCTTTAAAAGCATTGTCTGAGAAACTATGTTTTTTGGCTTCACGGTAAAGTTCACAAATGGATTTCTTTTTAAGACATTGAATTAACATTTTAAGAAAACTTTTATTTTATTTTATTTGTATTATAGACTATAATCTCTGTGTATGTATTTATGCATTTTATTGCACATACAATTTGTGAGAAAAAACATGCTTTTTTTTTAAAAAATTGACCAATTTCAAAAAAATAATGTAAATCTTATCGCTTTAGGCACAGATAATGATGTTATTTGTGTGCAGTTTTAATATTATTTGAATATATTAATTAGAATTTTCAATACAAGGTTTACTGTAACTGCAATTTTTAACTAAAAATTCCCAATCTATCCAAAATAATTTAAAATTTTGTGGAATTGTATTTTAATTCCTGACTCAAGTGTAGTATAGGGGAGAGGGCCCTTTCGATTTTTATATAGATATTATTGGTTAGATAAGGAATTCATTCTGGCTTCGGGAAACCTATCGCTAAGTGAAGTAGCTTGGCGATCGATTTTGGTCACCAAAAAAATTTGACATCGCCAAGTATCTGTACTACACTTGAACCTTAATTCCTAGTTCTATGCACACCCTTTTTAAAGAAAAAAGTGTTTTTTTTAGTTGAAAATTTATGTTTCAATAAAATGCTCCAAACGTAGCCACATACCTCTTAAATTTGTTTTTTAAGTAATCCGCCAAAAAAAAAGCAGATAATCACATTTTTTCGCTAAATTCCTATAAAAGCCTTGCAAAATCAAAACAATCTAGTACTCATGTGTTCGTCCGCGGGTAGCGTGGTAGAAACGAAAAATAGTTCGGAAGATTTATGAGAACTAAATTTGTTGTTGAACCCCAATCTTTAAAATATGTTGCCAGTATATTAAAAAAACTTTTTTAATCCTGAATATCTTTTTAATTTGTTTGATAGTGTTAATTAACCATTTTTTGAAATTTTGAGTACATGTAATGTCTCATATTTGTAAAGGCATGCGTTCAAATCTGATATAAACAAACTCATTTCAAACTGAGTAAGTCCATGTAGTCATTTTTGAGTATTTCTTTTTTCTCCGTGCAGTAAGAAATAGTTAAATATGTGTTAATAGTAAGAATATATATATCTGTTGAGAAAATAAATTACCCTAAATATGGGAAATATTAAGGAAAATGCTAAGGTAAGAAATGATTCTACCAAAAAATACTGAAGTAGAAATCTTTGGTTATTAAATAGACAAAAAAAAAAAATGTGTGTGAGTAAATTATTTCACACTTAAATTCTGATGGGAAAAAAGTAGTAGAAGAGGAGGGAAAGGGCAGACTTGCAAAATGAAAAATCGTTTTCTTTTTCCACCTTTCCACCCTTATCCCTACCTACGTATGTTGATACTTTTCGATTTACGTTTCCTAAAAATTTTTTCTTGTGTTCCAGTTTTCCCGCATCCCGGAGTATTTTCAGGGGCCTCCCCACGCGTAATTTATTTGCGTTCTCTTTTCCCAAATGTTAGGGGGATGAAACGATTCAAGGCGATAATACGTAGATGAAAAGGGCAAGGGGAAAAATGGACGGATATATATGGAAAAAAAAACCTATTTGCAAAAGTGTGTTTTTTTTGTGTGTATTTATTTGTTTAAAAAAAACACATTTGGGACGTTGGGCGTTAATGCACGTTTCATCACATCGTTTATTAAAACCGGGGAGTAAATCAATAAAAAGAGCGTGGGCTTTCGAAATCAAATGGTTTCGGGAAAATTTACGAAACAAAACTTTTTGGAAGAAAAAAATAGCTGGAATTTAATGTTTAGGGGAAAGGGGGAAATATCACGCGCATGGATTAGCCAGATCCTATTGGATTTGTTGTAATCTAAGCATGGATAGAATACAGATGGGGAACAGCAACTTCTAAATCTCCCCCCGTTTCCAATAATACGGGAGTGATTTCAATTTTTTTTTGAAAGAGTGCTTCATTTTCGTGTGTAAGGATACTCACCTAAAGGAAAAACTTTAAAAAAAATGGCTCATTGATTTGCACAGTAAGTGATTATTTATAAAGTAAATTTTCCTATTCTTAGCTTTTGGAGCTTGAGTGGCTTCCTAAGCCCTTTACATCCTTTCTGGAGTTTTGATCTTTATGGAAGACACTAATATTTTTCCTTCGTTATGAAAAAGATCTAGATTTTTACTATAAATATCCAGGGCATTTTTAAGAAAAATGTATCCCTTCATTGTTGTACGAGTTTATATATTTTATAACAAAAGATACTGAATCTACTGCATTTTATTAATCACAAAAAACATCGAATTTTGAAAGGGAACAATTGTCGCATATTACTTAGCTCTGAGCTTAGATTCATTTTACTGTTTTGTAAATTTAAAAACCAGAAATTTACACATCAATAAGATATTTTAATTCAAATTAAAAAATCATTATTAGCCAACGTAAATGTATTTTAATACCAGACAATTTCACGAAGAATCTGGATTTCGTTTCATGGCGTTTTATAAAAACTTGGCTGCTTGGAGTTTTAAAAGATCAATGACTGCAAACAATAACCAAGTTATTGTAATAAGGAATTGCATGGTAGTCATAGATACTACCAAGAAATACTTTATTCGCATTTCATGATATTTAAAAAAAGAATATATGTAATTTGTAGAATCATGTTAACTTTCAGCATTTTTAAAATACTCTAAATTTTTAATTTGCACTGTTAGTTAAGATTTTATTTTCGTAAAAACAAAGCTTTTTTTTTCATCCCGTAAAGTTTGTTTAAATTTTATTATTTAAGTGGTGAAAGGAATGTTTTATTGATACGATTTTGAAGTGCACATAAAAAAAATTAAAGTTAGGTTAAAATATAAAATTTGAATCTTGATAGAAGTTCGTAGAAGATATTTTAAAATATACAATACTAATCTTAAGCATTTAATAAACACTTTACAGGGCTTAGATTTTAAAATAATGGAGAGTTTTACAGTATAAGTAAGCATAAAGTAATAAAAAGTATGAAATTAATCTCTTCTACAGTACTTAGAATGGGAATTATAATAATCACATGGCAACATAGAAAACATGTGTAAACATCCAAAAAATTATCTTAAAATTTTTCGAATAAAATAATACTTTGTTTTTAGAATATTAAGAATATTAGAAAGTATGATATTTATTAATGATTTGAAAAAAAATTAATACAGAATTTCTAGGGAGACATTGTAATGGGCGAGTTCACCATTAATTCTACAACGCGTTTAATACAGGAACGTATGAGTACAAGAAACGTTGAGGCATGGGCGCGAAAAATAAATGAAAAAGGAAAAAGAAATTACTTTCTTCGTCGTTGACATGTTATTCTTTACAGCAATATATATATTCGCATTTAATTTCATCCACAATAATACTTTCCAGCAAGCGTCCAGTTCGGCGTCAAGTTCGATGAATGCCAGATATTTATAGCCCTCGTTTAAGCTTATCGTATTGAGCGACTTGGTTTTCAACATAAGTTTGATCCTCTCAATCCTGGATCAACAAAATCAATATAGCTCTTATATTTTCTCATAAAGTAATAGATGATATGTATGATGTAGTAAGCACTTCTAAATGGTACTGTAAGCAGTTTTGTTTCATTTCATCTCTATGTTTTGTGTTGGGACTCAACGCCTTTAAAGTAATCCCAAGAGTTTTAAATCATCCTGTACATTGAAATATTAAAGGAAATTTAATACATTGTTCATATTGATTTTTTACAAAAGAAATAAAAAAAATGAAATTAAAATTATTATTTGAATAAAAAAGTAAAAATTTACAAAACTGTGTCGTAGACAAAGAAAATAATTAAAAGAGAAATTAAGCAATTTATACGAGTTTGAACAAAAGAAACTAAATAGATAAAATTTTCAAAACCTAATAAAAAGTATTTATTTTTATGAATAAATTAATGACACTAAGCTATAAATTTAAGTAATGCTAAAGCGCGCCTTCGAGAAAAAATAATTTTTTAACAAACATTGTGATGGTAAAGAAAAAAATTATGTAATTACATTTAATGATATCTTAATTATTTTCGGCAAACTTTTACTAAGATTCAAGTAAATACGTAATATCTTATTTAAAACAATCGTAGGAAAAATCGTTGATAAAACTAGATCATTTTTTTACCTAACCATTAAATTATTATATTCTCTAATGAATTATTTTTTATCATTAAGATGATTACGAATAAAATTTATTCCGCAATTTGCTAATAAATTTTGTAATCTTTGTTTACAGAACTTTCAAAAATCCACGAATAAAAAAAAAATCAGAATTAAAAACCAATTCAATACAGAGAGAAAAAAAACAGTAGTGATTATAAATATAGTTTTTATATTGTTTTTTTAGTAGATTATTTTATCAAGGAGGAATATGTTTCGAATAGACTTTTATAATTCAATCTAATTAGTAAACGTCTAAATAAAAATTACTTCAAAGCGTAGTGGTCACTATAATAAGCTATTAAGTGGAACCTTTATTTCCATAAATGAATTTAAAAATGAAAGGAATATTAATTAGAAAGAACAGTTCTCCATAATAAACGCATTCTGTAGTATTTTTATCTCGAAATTATTTCATCTAAAAGTTTCACAAAAATTTGAAATTTCATTTCATTTGATGAAATTTAAGTGGCATGCACAAAATTAATAGAGTTTCAGATGAGAAATGGTAAGATGATCAAGATGGGTATTACATCTCCAAAGGAAAAATGTTTTACTTAACATTTTTGCATAATTGTATTTTAAAAATGAAGTAGCATTTAATTGCTTGGATTAACAGTTTATTTCTAAAATAATTTATTATTTCTCAGATAAAAGATAAAGTAGAGAAAAATAAAAAGAAAAAAAGAAGAAAGAAGAAATTTATTCATAAAAATATTTTTTTATTCTTATAAAGAGTGTAGTATAATTATACAGTTTATTAATTTATTAATGAATTTTTTTAGATTGCATATTAAATATGGGGAGAATGTAATTAGATATAATTAATTATTTAAACCCACGCAAAGAGTAACTAATTAATTCATGCGATTTAAAATAAAAATTAATGTACTGTGAGTAGTTTATCATTTGAGAATATTGAATATTAATTCAGATTATTATTTTATAAGTTCAGTTTCTGTTTGATATTCTTTCTTTTAGTCGAGTTGCCGCATTCTTTATAGGATACATTGTATTATATATATATTTTGAAAAGGAAAGCATAGAGGGGTATATATTTATAAAAATTCGGCAACTGTTGAACGATTGTATTTACTGTAATGAAAATCTTCAAAATGCATCTATTGTGAAAGAGTAGAAAAAATTGATACACAAAAGCGAAGGTTACACTTGAAAACATTCATTGCATAAATAAGGTGTATTTTGCCTCCTAGTTTAAAAAAAATTAAAGAAGCAGACAATTCTTATTAATTTCAAACATAAAATAAAAAACCGATGGAATAATAACAGTTTTGTAGTAATTTTAAAATAAAATATTCTATAAAATATGAATGAGTGAGGATGCACTATTCAAAATTCTGGATTTATTAGTGCTTTGAAAGAGAGAGAATAAGAAAATTTAATAATATTGAATTTACATTAGTATTTTAAATAAAAAGACCTACATAACACTAAAATGCAACGATTTAAAAAATTAATTGCGCTTTATACCTCGTGCATAGTACGCTATATTCCTTCTCCTTTTAAATACCGTATATTTAATTTGTAATCCGTATATACAAATTTAAAAAAAATGAATTGTAAATTGAAAAATTTCAATTTGGCTGTAACACTCTTTTAAAATAGTCAAAAGTTGAATAGATTTTAGAACACAAAATTAGAGATAGGTATTAAAGGGAAATTTATTTTTTATATTTATAATTTTTAAAAAATAAACATTTAATTCATTTTGAAAGTGGATTTTCATCTACAGCCATAAAATAAGCATCACTTTTTAAAAATATTTCTTATGCTAATTCGATTGTTAAATTTTATACTTTTAAAAACACAAAATCACTATACTATCATATTATCCATTACCCTTATTTTTAAATTAATTAAATCTCAAACATTAAATTCCTAGTCTGCAAAGTAAATGAACCCCTTCGTAAGTAAACGCGGCTTATATAAACCTTGGGTAGGTAATGAGACGCTGAACAACGCATCCTTCAAAGCACTATAAATAGAAGTCACAAATATTGATACCAGAGGAATATGGACGCCAATCGATATTGTGTCCACTTGCCCGCTGAATATCCAGACCGATTATGACATCATCAAATACATCGGAAAATCGCATCAAATACTCAGGAATGTGATTTACTACGCGCATCTCCCAACTGATACCTATAATCTATCATCAAATCTCGATATTGAGTTGAGTGGAAATACCTTTGTAACATTTCGCCTTATGTTCAAGATTTGTGAAAATGTATCCTTGACAGAGTTAAGGCCTCAAAAAAAGTTGAGAATCTACCTGTCTATTTTTGTTTTATTTGTGTAGGAGTGAATGAATATTAACGTCCCACTGTTCAGCTACACGAAGGCTTTGGGGGACGGTCCGCGTAATTTTGAACCATGGTCAAGTGACGCGGACGACACCTGAGCTGGCATCCACTTCTCCTAACTATTATTTGTGTAGGAAGTGGGATTGTTAATAAAAAAAAATTGTCATCTTTTGTTTTTCATAGTTATTTGGAACAATAATGTAGTTGATTTGATGGAAGCTCAATATGACCCTCTAAAAAGCATTATCAGATATGTGACATTTTTAAGATTATTAAACTGTTCTTATTCAATTAATATATTCCAGGTAAGTTTTTATCTCTTAATATCTGATGTATATATAATTTAAAACACTGAAAAATTTCTTTCAATTTATTCTATGAGACTTAATCCACCCCAGCAGTGAAAATAAATATGAAAAACAACATTTTCTTTCAAAAAATAACTGAAAATAAGAATTGCCTTACTTTATTGCTAATAGTTGTACCCGCATTGGCCGAAAGTAGGTCAAATGATACATTTCTTTTTACCTATTTTATAGTAAAATACATAAAACTAAGGATATGAGGCTTATAATACTAGGGCTGTGTAAATTAATTAATGTGGTAACGTAGGTATAAATCAATTTTTAGCGAACTTACGAGTACAAATGTAATGCATTTCTTCTTTACAACCACCAGCGAAACTAATAACCATTTTTTAAAAATATTGGGAAGCTGTAGGAGATTATTAGCAAGGTGTTAATTGTTGATGTTAGTGACGGAGCGCCCTAATGCGCGGAGTATAGATGAGACGTCATGAAATCGGTGGCCTCGGAAAGGTTCCTACAATTTCAAAACGTTTGAAGTCACAAGGACTCGTGTCAAGTGTGTAAGGAGGGTTTTCCAAGTTTTCCCACTGCCACCGTTGCAATAGGAGAGGGGCATTGATTGAGACATGACAACGTGCGTTGTCATGTAACACGAGGGGAGATTATTTTACAATAAACGCGGAAGTCTATGCCGCATAGCCAGACGCAGACGGTGCTGAAGAAATCGGCAATAGTAGTCTGTGTTGACAGTTTGTTCTGCGGAAATGAGCATGCATAAGAATCACACCCTCCCGACCGTATGCCACAATCAGCATAAACTACACCCAACTGGACTCGTGTAGAAATTTTTGTGGGCGCGGCGGACCTCAGTGACGCTATTCATTTGATTTACATTTTAATTCAGATTCCTAGACTCGTGCCCACGCCTCATCAAAGCGGAAATACGCTCTAGAATTGCGTCTCCTTCATTGTAGGTCTCTCTCCAGGAGGATGCAAGCCAGTGCACACCGGTGCTATTTCTGTCAGTTGATATAGAACCCAGGGGACAGCAATTTCCCTCAGGTTCAAACATTTCTTCATTATGGGCCATTTGATGACTGAGACCAGTCCTTTCCATTGATAGTCTACGGAAAAGAGAGCTCAGGATGTCAATCTAATCCTTAGAGCCGACCTGTGTGTTGTAAAAATTCACAGTCTCATTCCAACTAAACGAAACGCATTTAGGAAACGCTAAACAATAACGCATTTTTTCCATGGTCAACTTTAATTTTAACCTACGATTGCTGATCACTTTTTCAAAACAAGCTTTTGATCGATGAAAATGAAACTCTTCACTCTTTAACGCCAAACAATAATTACCCTTCTAACTGGATCGAATGGTTTTTGCACTCTACTCATCGACAACAGCATCACCTCGCCACTCACATATCTGATTTACGTATGCCTGCTCTTCTGCTAGTTTCTAGGTTAAGTTGACACTATTAAATTTACAGCCCTCGTATAATGATGTTTACCTGCACGTGTATTTTGAACATTATACATCCTTCTAAAATATTTGTGCTAATGTAGCCAGGTTGAGTTTACAAATAGTTTCGGGTTTAATACGTTTACTCTATATTTAATATATTTGTTGGGTTTTAATATATTTGTTGTAATACTAACATTAATATACGTAGAAATAAAATTCAAAAGCATCCGTATTAACAAAAAATTAAAAATTTATATCTTGAAAGAATCTAAGTAAAATACATAATTTTCAAAATTTATTTTCACGCTGCAATTCAGATTGATCCCATAGATTACTTTTAATAGGTAAGAAGGAAATGCCTGCTCTTTTTGTTATTTTGTAATTGATTTATATAGTTTCTGGAGCTTATATATTATGCCATATTCAATGGCTATCAGATAGTTCTTAGAAGTTTTATAAGTATTTTTTCCAGAAATGTTCAGATAGCTCAAAATTCAATGACTTAACTTTTGCAGGATTCACAATAATGCGAATCCTGGCAATATATTTTTGGCATCCAATATATTAGAAATTTAGCCACGATTTACTACACAAACTATCACTTTTCGTATGGGGGAATTCTGTGCGTTAAATAAAAGAACTCATTCGTCTAAATCAGTAGTTCTAAATCACGTTTCTTTGTCTGCAGAAGCCACGGACCTTTTCTCAGATGGCTTTATGTCCCCATAAAACTCTTTATAAACTAGTAGTCTAAATTTCAACTCATTGAATCTAAGGTAAGAAAAATTCCCTTAAGAAATGATTCAATTATTTTTGAGAAGGGCTTCGACATCCTCCTCTGTGCAAATGATTTTTACGTATATGTAAAATAAAATAGAAAAAAGGAATACCAATCACAGTCAAATCTTATGTTTAAAAATGTAGATGAAAGTGCTTTCTGTAAATAGTAGTACTCTGTAAAATTTTAATCATACAAATTCAGAAAATATACAATACATTTGAAGTGAAAACTTATTTAATTATTTGTCCATGTGAAGATTTATTTATTTATTTATTTTTGATTACCTGAATGAAAATTATAAACTACTTAAGAATATTTTGATGGTAGCCGTACATAAGATTATTAAGATTTCTTGCATGTATTTTCAAAGAGAATAATAAATTGTAGCTTTAAAAAAACTAAAAAACACCCTTTTATAGTTAATCAAACTAAGATGTAACTTAATCTTTTAGTCGCCAAATCTGGAAATGGAATCTGAAATTAGTTGCCAAATGTGAGATCTGAAAAGGCGGCATTGTAAATCCTTATGATCCTGATCAGGACAATGGAACAAAATTATGAAATTATTGTATTGTCATCGTTCCTGGACAAGTGAGCAAAATTTCGAATTTATCTGCCCTCTTAAAGTGGGTAAAAATTGAGTTCAAAGATTCCGTTACATACAAGTGAAGCTTATAAAAGGGTTATATAAATGAAGCATAAACGAGTAGTAAGTAAGAGGATAAGTATGAAGCTGTTTACTTCTTTTAATTAACCGCCTCTAATCTGTACATATTGCTAAAATCAACCTGTAGAATGAAAAATAGTAGAAACGTGAAATATTTTTAAAACTTATTTTAAAACAATTCAAAGTTACTTTAATCAAGTGAATACCAGTGTACCTTTTAATAAAGTTAAACAGATTCAACTCTACCTTTCCTTGCCCATTAACTAAAGAGATATTTAGTTTTCACACAAAGGTACCATGTCACAACCTGATTAAGATTCTCTAAAAGAATCGTATCAATGGGTGTCACTTCATAATAGAGTATGAAAAAGTTTCGAATAAAGGAGATAGAAATTCATTTTCTCGACAGTTTTAACGTGACATATTACAGCGACCGAAGATTAATTACTAGGGGACACCCGTCGAGTTATAAGTTTAGGAAATGCTCTTCAAAAACAGGTGACGGTAAAATTCATTTTGCTTTCCACTTTTGTGTCTTTTACTGTCTACTCATTACGGTAGAAACTGTTGTTTTTAAGATTAACTCGAATGTAAAAGAATAGGATTCTTTAGTCCAAGTTCCAGTATACTAGCCAGGACAGAGCAATTTACATATTATTGTTGTTTATGTCAGTCATTTAAAAAATGTTGAAGAGTTTTTATTGATAGCATTATTCACGGAGCTTATTTTGGGTCAAATATATTTTGAAACGCTTAGATTAAGGCTAAGGAACTTTTTAATTAAAAGCTGCAAGTCGCTTTCTAGACCAATGGGGATGATTCAACAAATGAACTTAAATTTTTGCATAATAATTTTTCTATTTTTGTTAATACATTTTTGTTTATTCTTTATTCATCAATATTTATTGACACTACCTGTAATAAAAAATAGATAATTTCGACTATTAATTTTTAAATTTATATAGTTTATACTTAAAAACTTTAGCTTCTCTCTCATTCGTATCATTAATTACTTCATTGTGTATATGAATATAATTTCATTCGATTATAAAAATTCTGAATCTTTCAACTTGCACACGTGCTTTTCTAGAAGTCTTTTATGCAAATGCGTAAGAGCTAGACTAAACTTCATTCTTAGTTTACACTACATTATATCATTCTCTAAGATGCAGTTGAGATCAGAGATTGATATTATGTTAAATGACATGAATAGCTTTGAACAGATTTAACTTGAAGTACATAAATTTAGATTTGTAACGATGTTTAGTTTCCTTAATTTCATTTACAATTCACATATATTACATTTTTTCATTAAATTATTTTCTTCGACTCAGGTATAGAATGAGTGAGTGAACATTAACGTCGCACTGCCTTAGCAACACGAGGGCTTTTGGCGACGGATCTCATAATTTTGAACTATGGTCAAGTGACGCGGACGACACCTGAGCTGGCATCCCCCTCTCCTAACTGCCACACCAACGGGAGGACGTTTGAACTATCAACAGATTTAACGTGCATCGCTCCCCTTACACGGCGGATCTTTAGTGGTGCTGGGATCGAACTCATGACACGCTAGCCATGATCCGATGCCTAGATCACTTGGCTACCGCGGCCTCTCAGGCATAGAAATTTGCTATTGTTTTAATTCACCAAAATGAAAATCTTGAAACTATTTAGTTCAATAAAAATAACGTGGCCGCGGTGGCCGAGTGGTCTAGGCATCGGATCATGGCTAGCGTGTCATGAGTTCGATCCTAGTACCACTAAAGATCCGCCGTGTAGGGGAGCGATGCATGTTAAATCTGTCGAGAGCTCAAACGTCCTCCCGTTGGTGTGGTAGTTAGGAGAGGGGGTGCCAGCTCAGGTGTCGTCCGCGTCACTTGACCATGGTTCGAAATTACGCGGACCGTCGCCAAAAGCCCTCGTGTTGCTAATCAGAGCGACGTTAATATTCTCTCACTCACTCAATAAAAATAACTGCTCCAGTTCCTGTATTGTGCTTGGGTAAATATAAAGTTTTACAAATTCTCGAATTTCAACAGTTGTAATAAATATATAGTTATATTAAAAAATATGCATAACGTACAAACATATTCCTCTTCTTGACTGAAAAAAAATATGATACTTAAGATTCATTAAAGTTGGAGATTTCTTAAAATTACGATCCAAAGCTGTAAGGTTTTAAACTATGGATGATACTTATTTAAATTTTATCATATGCATTTCCAATGACACATGCATGCATTATGAGTGTTGAAAATGCCTTCTCACGTAAAGTAGGTCTCATTAGTAAATGAAATAGGGGCAGGAAATTAAGGATTATAATGTGTGCAGCCAGCAAATGAACTGTTCAAGACTGGATAGTCGTTTTTGGTTAGAAGTTGTACTTTCTGGATGCGGAAAAGATATATCTTTGCAGTGTACAGATCATTCTTGACCAATTGGTGCAGGACATCGAGTTCAGCTGCAACTGCTTCTGGACGGAGAATTGGCAAACTGCTGCACTACGGTTTGTTCCTTTTGAAGAGACTAGTTCCATTGAAGAGACTCGCTTCCCCTCAGCCCTTCATTAGCCGTGTTGACGGGAAGGTCCATGATTAAAATTTGGTGTCCAATGAATGAATAGCGGGAGCTACAGTGCATCGAAACTGCGCAATCAGCAGGTGTCTATAAGCAGAGATTCTACATTTAATGGTCAAAATTTCTGTTGCATTGCGGTTACGGATACCATACAATGACTAAAAAATGCATAGTCATTGAATTCGAGCTCATTACGAGCAACTGTCGGAGTTTTAAAGAGGTCGTATCATTGGATTGGAAAAGGCAGATTAGGCGAATCAGAGAGTCTCTTCTTCATATGGGTCGACGTGATGCGGCCGTTAGAAGATGCTGGCAAGAATGGGTGGACAGTGGCAGATTTCAGAGTCATCATGATAGCAGTCGACCTAGAGCCACAGCAGGTCGGGAGGACATACTGATTGTCAGATCAGTTGTAACAGTGCCCGATTCATCGTTATCAACCATCAGACGTGCGACCCACATACGAGTGTCCACCATGATCATTCAAAGACGGCTGATAGAGCGAAATTTACGCTCCTACCGATCACTACGCCACTTCCACTCACGCCTGCACGCTGTCAAGCCATATTACAGTGGGGCTTGGCTGGATCAGGTTGGAATCATGCTAAATGAGGACGTATAGTAGTCAGAGACAAATCCGGCTCCCAACTGTGTCCTGAGGAGCATCGAAGACGTGTCTGGAGACGCCCAGAGGAGCGTGCCGATCCTGCTCTCACTATTGCACGCTACATAGACCCTCAACCAGGAGTTATGGTCTGGTGTGCCATTTCTTTTGACACCCGGACCTCTTTGGTTGACCTTAGAGGCACACTTAAAGATGAGCGGTTCGTTGATGACATTTTAAGAACTATTTTGCTACCGTTCCTTTTGAAGTATCTTGGCTTTATTTTCCAACAAGATGTTGCCAGATCACATATGGCACGTGTTGCTATGAATTGTCTTATTAGCTTGTCAAACACTTCCTTGGCCAGCCAGATCCCAGATCTCTCCAGTCGTGTATGTCTGGGATATAATGGGTAAATGATTGCATCTACCAGGTAATGTTGATGACCTGGAACGACCGAGCAAATTTAGCAATAAATAGTGTAGGAGTACATCAGGTGATTTATCACTCTATGCCACGTCGTGTGGCAGCTTGCATCCAGGCTAGAGGATGGTCAACACCTTATTGTGGTCGTTACTTTGTAACTATATAAACTCTGAACTAAATCATTAAATTTTTATGAAATTTTAATCATTTTCCATTTTGTACATAATTTTTCTACCCACCAATTTTTGTCTGTTAGTGAACTCGTTCTTGGTACGTCGGTTTTTTTTGCTATAGAGTGTACACTATGAAGAGTATTTTTTTTTAATTATTTAAGAGTATTTTCTCGTACAAAACGGTTTTGAAGTTAATTTTTTTTATACAAATTATTATATTCGAAAAGTTAAGACATCAGAAATCTTTTGAAGTGCATTCTTTTTTTTTTACATTTTAGATAGCAAATATCAAAGAATTTTCATACTTTAGGAATTGATGCATATATTTACGCTATATAAATCTATATTCATTGCGTTAATTATCAAAAAGAAAATAGAATTTAAGAAAAAAAAATTGTAAAAAAGGAGAGGACACCTTTAATTTTATTTCTTTATAAATCTCGAGACATTTTATAAGAGTTCTTCAATTTATTTGAGTGTTTCAAATATTTTCTTTATGATCTTTCCCTCTCAGTTTAAAGAAAATAAATATATTTTTGTTCTTAAGATTAATTTTTCAAGCATACAGATGAACGTTTTAAATAAATATATCGAAAATTTTTTTATTTTAGTCACACTTCGAGATGAATAAGAAAGCACTTTAAAATCACTAATTTAATTTCTTTAGAGTTATTTTTATCTACAAAGTATTATATATTAAAATACGCATGAACTCATTATAAAGAAAAAATAATGTTTAAAAAATAAAAAAAATAAGCTACTTCCTATCTAATTAAATTCAAATATTTTTATTTCTTTTTCAAAAATGAGATTCTGTTATCACACGGCATAAAAATATTTTTCTTCTTGGACAATTTTTTAGAGCCCATTGACGAAAATTTTTAAATTATATCAAATTGAGATGATAAATAGAGAATTTTTGGAAATATATTGAAAAAAGTTATGATTTGATATATATGCACTTATAAAGAAATTTAAAAAAAAAACTACATAAATTTAATCTCTAAGAAAGTTTTGATGGATTTATTTTAAAATAATTTTGCTGAGTTTTTTTTCCTGAAGAATATTGAAGAAATGCCTTACATGTTTACTGTGTCATTGAAAGTGAAACATTTTAAGAATACGGATTCTCTGTAACAAGATATTGCTTCCTACGCATGTAAAATGTATTCAAAATTAAAATATTTCAATGTACACATTTATTTAAATTTATTAAAACTTGAATTATAAATATATTTCATGTTAGAAGGAAAAGAGAACCGATTTTTTCAATATTAAAAGCACTTTATTAATAATTTTAATTGTTATTCACATACATAACATCAGTGTTGTCTCTTTTAGACCTAGAAAGCAAAAGGTTCTGTCTTTGAAATTGTTTTAAACATTAAAATTTTTTTTTATACTAACAACTCTTGGTATAAAGAATTAAATTTAAATATGCGAGCACCAGCATATTTTTTTCCGTTACTTTTACGCTCCAGTTAATAAATTTTGATCACGTAAACAACTTTAAAAAAAAGTTTAAAAGCACAGAGTTTGTAATTTTTAAAGCTAATTAAAAGTTTGAAATTTAGTCACATTTAATCACTGTCAATAATGTGTGTGTGCTCAATTTTCCTTTTTCCATTTAAAATGTAAATTAAGGTCCGGCTTCTTGCAAGAGAACTTTTTTTAAATAATGGAGATATGGGGATTGTTTTTGCGGTTTCTAGGTTTGTTTTGTACATTTGAAGAAAAATATGCTAAAATTAAGAAGAGAAAAATAAATTATTACTAAAATGGGAAAATATTGTTAAAAATTTACAAAAAATAACATAAACGGGGCCCATTTTGTAGCAAAGGTTTATGAACAAATTTTCAATTCTGATGTGTTGCTATGTCATTCATTTTTGAAATAACCTTCAAGATAAGAGATATTTTAATTTTTTCAAAAACTAGAGCACTTAATCTTAATTATATGAAATTGCTTAAGAAAACAATGATTATATTAACATAAGGGACTATAAATTTTGTAATAAAACAGTGCTTGATAAATTTGAAGATTAAAACACTTCTACTATTTTCAGAATATAAACAAATAAATTTCAGTTATTTTCAAAACTTTTTCAGCAATCATTGTCCCCGTTTGAGCATTTAAAAAAAAACATTTCCAGTAAAATGCGTTTTAAGGTATGACATTTGCCGCCCATGGTATAGTGGTTAGTGACGCTGACTGCGGTGTCGTAGGGCCTAGGTTCGAATCCTGGAGAAGACATGAATGTTTGTGTCGTAATCCTTCTCTTTTGGGATGCGTGCTTCACGCTTATTTATGAGTAAGCCCCCTTGTGGTGCACGGGGTCATAAATTTTCTCAATAAAAAGTAGTATGACATCTTGCTTAAAGTAAAGACATCTGCTTTTACTAAAACGCTTTTAATTTTTGTTCTAGTGAACGGAAAGTAATAAACTTGGCATTTTTATAAAACTAGCAAGATTGCCTATAAAATAATGCCATAAAAATTGTAAAATTTTGTTAAAATTCACAATTTTAAGGTTGTCGGATACGTTAAGCTTAAAAATGGATTCTTATTGTTTAAATAGTTATTAGGAAATTACACAAAATACATTGGCTTCTCAAAACGATCGAACCTTCGTAGCGGGAATTTAATTGGAGATTAATTCGAAAGAAATAGGCCTACATTTTTTTCTTTTCATATCATGTATCATTTTGATTTCTTAAATCTAGTATAACTTGTTTCTTAAGAGCTATTTCATTTTTATTAAAATAAAGGTTGTGAACAAAATAGCGTTACAAAGCAATCGTACATCAAAACGTTTCCGAATAAATTCATTAATAGAATTATCCTCTGCCTCTTTTTAAAATTTATATTGTATGGCGACTTTTAAAACATCTTTTGGATTACGTTTTTTGTTTATTTTCCAAAAATATTCTGTTTAAAATCATAAATGTTTCGTTATCGTAAGAGAACTATAGACAAAGTCCCGAAACGCGTATTCTTTTTCATCATAAGAGGCAAATCTCTTGAGAATGTTGATAGATCTGTGCGTTGATTCTGTTCAACTGTTTACTGTGAGTGTGAAAAGCGATTTGGGCGATTAGTTGTTTCTGATAACAGTTTTGATTACAGTTTGAAGAAGAAAAAATACTAGTGACTTAATTCAAAGAACTTAATTGTAGGATGGAAACTTGTAGGTAGAGACGTCATTAACCCTTTATCTAAAAACGGTACTTATACGTACCCACTTTAAAATTGCATAGAATAACCATTTTAACGAATACTCTGACGATACTTTAGCATAAATATTTTTTTATTTTCACTCTTCCAGGATATTCGTGCATAAACAGCACGGGTTCTACGATGAGTATTTTAGCGGGGAAGGCGACTATACATTTTTAAAACTGAAATTGAGTTTTCAGATGACATTTTGATCCGATTGCGAAGATTGTTATTTTTGTTCCGAAAAGTAGTTAATGTCAAAAGGTAAGTTTCTTATTTTCTTTTATATGTTAAAGAAGACCTTAGAAAATGATTTGACTATTTATTTAAAAAGAACAAAGCATATAATTAATTTTACAGTTGAATAACTTTGTGATACTTATAAGTACCGACAGCACACTGGATGTTAGAGCAAGAGCTTATTTTTTTCCTCCTCCGTGTGGCTTATTGTTTTTTGTTGTTGTATTGGAACGTCATTACTATAGTGTAATAGAGTTATTCTTTCTTTGGCATTTCTCTTTAGTTTAGCTTATTTATTTCGTCTATTTTTGGTTTTATTTTTACGTTCTGAAAAAATTTTGAACTTTAAACTTAGAATCTGTTGTTTTTTTTTGCCACACAATTAAATGAAGTATCTAATATTTGTTCAAAAATTAACATTTTAATTATGTTATGTGTAACTGAAATTTGAGAATAGGAGATTTTCAAGGTGCTGTTATTTTTTCCTTTTTTTAGAATCTCTGAAATAAAATAGCCTGGTCTTCAAAAGGCTTTGGATTTATTACAGAACCTTCCATCTGAAAGCAGGGATGAACTAACAAATGATTCTTTAGTTGAAGTCCCAACAAATAATCTGCTGGAATTTTCCTTAGATTCTTAAGATGACGACCAATAGACTGAACAAGACTAAAGGTGCACAGTAGCTCCTCTTCAGGAAATATAGTATTTCCTACCCCAGGATTCAATGCTTTAAAAATCCTTCAATCGGAACATCATTCAAAATACATAACGTGTGATGAACTTTTGTGTATTACTGAGAAAAAAAATGTTTCTTTGAATATCATCAAATTAAGTTTATGTGTATAAAATCTGTTTTTATGTGTAAAATGCTCAAAAAATTTTAAAAATTTAAAATTTTCAAAAATAAATATTTTATGCTGCAAAATATTAGTGTTCTCTGGTTATTTAGCATCTTTAAGAGTTAAAAACTCAGTTAAAATGTAAAGGGATCATTTTTTTATTATGAGAATATTTTAAGGTCAGTCAGTATGCTAAAAATTTTCAGCTTTATTGATTGATATTTCTGAAATCTCCAATTCATGACCTTTACAGGGATATAGCACTTATGCCATATTTTAAATTAGAAGTATGTCAAAATGACTTTTAAAAAATCCATCATCTGACAGACCACGCCCACTTTTGACAAATATTTCCTTTTTAAATATCCTGAAACAACTGAAAAGCCTCTTTTTATTTATTCATTCGAAATTAACTTTAGATAACAGTTTAACTGCAAGTTTAACTGTTAAATTTTGGAGCGGAATTTGTAGTTAAATGTTTGGAGTAATTTAAAGTTCAATTAAAAACATGGGTTAAAAAAACATAATATTTTTGGATTACCATAATCAGGATTAGTAAGTAGAACTAATTATTTTGATATGCAAGGTTTTTATAAAAATTACTGCTTTCTAAAAATTTCATTTTTAAAACAATTTGTATTGGCTAAACCTGCATGCATGGACATATACATGTGTATACTCTAAAGTGAAATTTTTGAAATATTTCTAAAGCATATAGCTAGAAAACACATAACAAAAAATTACCTTTTTATTAAATTCTTAATTTTGTTATAAAAAACTTATCTTTTTTTTAAAAAAAGAAACTGAACAGTTTATTTTAAATATTTGACTAAAGTAAAAAAAAAAAAAGGTTTATTTAGCATACAGACAAAAACTTTTGAGTCTTTATGTTTAATAATTTCTGAGAAAAAAAGTTACAAAAGACATTGTCGTTGCGAGAAGCTCTTTGTTACATACATAAAAAAATAACTAAATTTCAGATATCAAAAAAACAGTCTTGTGGCTGTTTTAGAAATCACTTGTCTAAAATATACAGAAAATTGAATTCTGATACTTTAGAAAGTTATTATGTTTACATTCAAATCTATAAGGAAATCTTTCGAGAAATGTCGTATAATCGCATATCATCAAATCATTACTTTTACATGTTGATTCATTATGACAAGGCATTTATGATGTTTTATGATCAAGTTTGATGTTTGTAATGCATCAAAGCTAAAAATTCTTCAAAAATTGACAGATTGAGAAAATTAATGTAAATATTACAAAATACCTCGTTAGACAAAAACTGAAAAATGCTATGCATGAATTTTCTGGAATTTAAGACATTCTTGTTTCCTATTTTAATAAAAAAAAACATCGAGAAAATACTGTTTAATAAAATGGGACAAAAATACATGTTGTAATTCATTACTTTTTGATGAAGTGACTTTTTACATTAAAAAGTCAATTTTCTCAAAACGATATTTTTAAAACTGCAAGTACCTCTTTCTCAGAATGTAGTGAATGAATGTGTCTGCAATTTTTTCCTCATGTTAGTGTGATATATAACTATATATAATGAAGTATATATACTTTCAAAAAATTCATAGTTATACTTTTACGCTGCATGTTTTTGAAAAAAACTTAACATTTTTGAAAAATCTCACTTTGGTATAAATATAAAAGTATAATTAATATACAGACGAAATTTGAAATTTTTATGTTTAACACTGTTTTCTGAGAAAATGGTACATAAAAAAGCTCATTTAACATTGTCGGTATAGGGGGTACTGAATACACCCCTGTGTACTGACTGTACTTTAAAGTACCAACTTAATTAGCTCTAGCAGAATAAATTTCTCAAAGTTGAGTATTTTGTTTATGTATATCCCTTAAATTTCAATGCAGTGATTAAAAATATTGCAGTAAATCATAATGTAGTAGATAAAAGGTTAAGGGGAAGTTATATGTCAACAGCAAAATATTGTAAGTTGGTATTTATTGATGTCATAATGGACTGTTATCTTTCCTTAAATAGTTTGAAAAATATAATTTTCAATTACTAGTCCAAAATTTTTATTTGATACAAATTTTACGAAGCATCATTTTCATTAAACCAACATAATTATTTTAACCATGCAACTGTGGACATTAGTCTTAGGTTTGTCTTTAATTGTAAGGTATAATTCTAAGAACATCACCCCGATAACCAGATATGAATATAAGTGTAGATAACTGGAGATTATAGTAGAACTACACTTAATTTAAGCGAAAAATAAACTCAAAATAGTGAGCCGTGAATAATTGAGGAAAATTGAAGCAGAAATTGCGAAAAAATTAATGAACCTTTTGCTGAGATGTTTAAAAGATGTAGATCAGAGGGGTGGCCAACCTTTTTGGGAAGAGTGCCACTATTTGATAAAAAATAATTATACGTGCCACTTCCAAATTTTGCAACGAACAAATATGGAAAAGTGAAAAAATGTTACTTATAGGTTTATTATGGGACTTTTACGCAAATAGCACATTTTTCAATTTCAAATCTATGTAATCAAAATTTAAAAATAATATAATAAATAAAATGAAAGTACAAACTTAGATTTTCTTAGTAAACTTTTTACAAGTTCAATCTCAATTAGGTTAGCTATATATAAAATAAAAAGGAGCAACTTGAATGATTCCATTTAAAATAATTATGCGCTCAATACTTGCTTCATGTGGGCTTTTGAATTACTGCATTTTATTTACCAAATCATCTGTATTAGGATTAGCTGTTACAGATGCTAACAAAATGGAGGTTATACAGGGGCACATCAGCTAGTTTTGTGAGATATTTTTTTTTTTTTTTATGTTTGTAGCCGAGAGAGAAAACATTTAGTCACTAACATATTTTGATCCAAATTAAAATTTTTTATCCGAGAAAACCACTTTAATAAAATTGTTAAAAATAATTATGTATCTTTTAAAAAATTTAAATTTTGAAAGATGATTACTCTCTTAATTTCTAATCAAAATTGGTTAAAATTTTCAAAATTTTCGCAGTAAGTCTTCGCGTGACACTGTTACAACTCCATTGTGCCACACTGTGGCACGCGAGCCACGGGTTGGCCACCCCTGATGTAGATGCTCAAAGATATCTTATTCACTAAATTATCAAGGAATTGAATAATTTGGTTCTGCAGCAGTCTTTTTAAAGTGTTCAATCCCTCTCGTAGGTTGACATTCTGGTTACTTTTTGATTTTAGATTTTTCAGAAAATAAACTTTATCCCGGGTATATCTTTTGTTGTTGTTTGTAATGCCACCTGTCTGACGTAGTCAGATCAAGGCCTATGAAATTAATCATGGCATAGGGCTATATTGCACGCCTGTCGTTAGCCGTAGCTTTGAGCACCACACAGTTGACAGTATGATTTAGCTCGGTTCCACCCCAATTTTGAGGGAGAACACCCTGAGAGTGGTCAGGGCCTCCCACCAACCTCGAGAGGACTTGCGGCTCGACGGCTATTTAGAGTACCCCCATGCCGCGAAGGCACTATACATTTACAAACATCCATACCTTCTCCGGGATTCAACCCAGGCCCTACGGTATAGCAGTCAGCGTCGCTAACCACTATACCGGATGGTCTTTTAAAAATATTCATTTATTGATCATGTGCATTTTTAATTGTTCGAGAGAATCAAAAATATACTTCTGAAAAGTTCAATTTTTATTCTTAACGAAAATTATTCTGTCCCTCTTTTCAGGATACTCCATGATTATATTGTGTTGAAAACATGCGATTTTTTCTTATTAATTTTAACAATAACTTACATAAACTCTTCTCCCCTTCTCCTTATATAGTCTAAAGTATCTTAAGAAATTTGGTCTTTTATATGAAAGAGATAAACTGCCCTCTCGACATTGGCTACATCCATGTAGTTTGAGAAGCTTAAGTTTGTCACTACTAATTATGTTTTGTAACTCTTTCATTTCTTATATTATAAAAGTTCGTCAAACATAGTTATCCACTGCCATGCAAGATTTAGAAAAAAGTGCTTTTTTCACGATCTTGTCTTCTATCGTTTTCTGTCATTTTTTTTCCATTCCTCATCTTGTTCAGGACCATGTGTGTGTGTGATCACATTTGTAATCATACGTTTCTTCCTCCAGGGCCCACAGTATCATATATGTGACTGCGCTTTCCTTGCTCTGAGGCCCATGATCACACCGGTATGATACATATGTGTTTGAAACGTTTTTATATTGATTTTTACAAGGTACTAGATGACAATTCAAGTCCATTTTTTTCCGAATAATGTTTCACAAAACTTTGAACTTCAATATGGGCTTTCGGCTCTGAGTTTTTTAAAAAAAATTAGATCCGATATTTATGAATATATACAACTGCACATGTTTAGGTTTTTCCGAGAAAATCGAGCATTTAAAGATTCGTGATGTATTGCGCTCTGGATTTCTGTTTATATTTTGATTAAGATGAAAAGCTTATTAGTTTATTGGGCATCGCATTCATAATAGTTTCAGTATTTTTGGTTCATATTTACAAGAATGATTTTAACACTCAAAAACTTAAAAATCAGATCTTCATCAAACAAACGAGATGATTAATTTTTAACGATGAAGAATCTTTTGTCCTTACTGACTGATTTTTAATTCAATACGAACAAACGATTGCTTTTCGTTGCTATCGCAACCAAAGTTGCCTTAACCATAAGAACAGAAAGCTATAAGAAATACAAGATTAATTTTTAAAAAAACCCCGATATATTAGCTGTTATTTAAGAGATTTGTAGCAAGCCACAAAAAATTTATGTGAGTGTAAATTTATTGTTTTGAATTAGATAAAATTTTACTCAAAACTTACAAAATACTATTTTAATTATCATGGTGAAAAGAGTACTTTTTCTTACTAAAATAAAAACATTTTCTTTAAAATTCGCAATTTTTTTTAAATATAGCAAACATTATTGTACTGTACATTCAGATATTATCAAAATAGCACGTTTTAAATTTTAGAGTTACTTAAAAGATTTTATACGGATTTTTAAATGAAATTTGGTTTAGCAGGGAAATTCGTCCGGTTCCGAGCGTGCGTATACTAACGGAATGTGCGCTCCTGGGAAACACTTATTTCTCCTGCAGGTGGTCCTAAAGGGGATATTTGATGCTTGTTACTTTATTACATACAAATAAGATATTGAAGGAATGCGTATTTTACAAAATTTTTATAAATGAATTAGTTTTATAAATGCATCTTAACTCGCAACTAATTTTTAATCAGTATTTCATTACAAAATATCACTCATTAAATTCCCATATAGGTATAAATGTATTTTAATTTTTATAGATGAGAAACGCATTAAGAGTAGAGATGTTGATTTGGAGCAATTTTAAAGGATATGAAACTTTTAAAGTTTTCTAATGAAACTAATATTTATTATTTTTGTTCACTAATTTGTGTGGCACTAATTTTTATACTAATTTGAGCAACATTTTTTTAGCATCAGCAGTAAAAAAAATGAGAAACGATTTATTTGCTGGCACAGTACAAGCATTTTACTGTTTGAAATGAATTTAGTTTTTTCTTTCCCCTTCATTCTAAAATACCTGGCTCATGAAATAAAATTGAGAATTTTAAAAAATCTATTAACATGAGCACTAAAAAATGTTACTTTTATAGATTGCCAAATATTTGGAACGACATACCCGTAAAGATTCTTATTCCACCACCATAAGAAATATTATGCAAGAACGTTTTCAAAATTTCTTCAATTATGAAAAAAAAAACACCAGTTAAATTATCTAACCTTATAACGGGTCAATCCGCGATTCTTCCACTAATCCTCTTGGGTAAAATTAATCTTTAACTGTGAGTTCAGTTGAATACCTCTCAGTGAAGACGAGATTTAGGCAAATGAGTACTTCTATTTAAGCGTTGGTATTAGAGTAGACGATGATGGTTGATAGTTGAAAGCGGAGACTGAAATGAGAATAAGATTACTACAGGAGGTCGTATAGTTAAGCAAGTTATGTAAAGAGAATACAAACGTAGGTATCAAGAGTGCTCCAGTATTCAGAGATAAGTGCTTTTATTTACAAAATTGTTAAATCCTATGCGATTGCTCTTCCTGGTTTAATGTTTGGTGCATTCTTTCTTTGTGTTGTGCGATTAAGTAAAAGTAGAAATAAAACTGTGTTTAAAGTACTATGACTGATCTACGCTTGAACCCCCAAACACTCTGGGACGTTACATCGTGATATTAGTAAATCTCACTAATTTCAAATTATATAATAAAGATTAATCTTATCAGGTACCCAACAAAAAGGTAAACAAATATATTAAAATAAAATAGTATGTAGGAAAACTATATGTAGTACACATAAACGTGCAAAAATATATCATAGTCCTGCTGTTGCTGTATTTGTAGAATTTTAAACTATTATTGTACCTTCCCTAATTTATATTCTTGTATTTCCTCCCTTCCTTTTTGTTTTATATTTTTATTTAGATGTATTTTTAATTTTGTTTTATAAGTTACATAATTGTGGAATCACTTTCATCTGTAAGCATGTTATGCAATGTGGAGTATGAGGAGTTTTACAAATAAATTAAAAAATATATAAACCCTTAAGAAAAAATTATGTAAAAAAATACAATACTACACTAGTGGTCACACAAAAAGCAACAAAAGGACCACAGATATCAAAGCGAAATTTATTTGGCACATAAGATGTTGTACAAAGATAAAACAATTAAAATTACAGTCTCTTGTGACATGCGAATGATGACAAAACCAGTAGTTAAAGTAGCCGCCATTGTTAAATATAACAGCGGCCACACACCCGGCATAGAATTCAAGAGGTTTTGGATGTATCCTTCGGATACAGCAATCCCTGGGCTTCCTCATACTGCCAAAGTTTATCTTGTATAGCAGCGTGTGGTGTATACTGCGCCAGTCGTTGTGCAAGTTTGGACCACATGATTTCGATTGGGGGGGGGGAACACAAGGATGCCACAAAGCCATTCAATCTGAGGAGTAAAGAACTCTTTAACATTGCGAGCCACGTATGGTCACGCATTATCATGTTGGAATATGGTTGATGGCAAGGGCTGAATGTACGGGAGGACCGCGGGCTCCAACACCTCAGAAATATAGTACGCATTACAGCACTACAGGGGTGCGGCAGTGAAATCCAATACCATCTCAAACCATGATACTTGGTGCAGGGCCAGTGTATTGATTCATAACGTAACAGTTCAGCAGCCTCTCACCACGGTGTCTCCAAACTGGAATTGGACCATCGTGATGTTGCAGGCAGAAGCGGGATTCGCGAGTAAACACAATGTTCTACCATTCCGTTGTCCATGCCCCCCGATCATCACACCATTGGTGGAGCAGGCGTCTGTGGTTTCCAGTCAAGGGTAAACGAAACAATGAATGCCTTACGGACATTCCACTTTGCTGCAAACGGCGTCGAATGGTACGAGTGGAAATCGAATGATGCGTAATAGACTGAATTTGTTGTGTTATGGTTCGGGATGCGGCTGCTCGATCCATAACTGCCATGTGCATAATCCGTCTGTTATCATGGACAGTGGTGCAGCGAGGTGGGTGCAATCGTCACCACTAACCCGTCTTTTCCTCCTACATCCAGTGATGACAGATCCGCATCCCAGTTGCTTGGTTTCATCCAACACGCTGACCGATTCTTTGAAGGATAATCCCTAACAAGCAACTATTCTTCATCTGTCGAATTCATAAACTTAGTCGAAAGACGCTTGATGTCTTCACGAGGCATAGGTAAACATCTTACGCAAAAAAACAACAACTTCCGTATTTCATATTGCCAGTCTGTTTCCCCCTTATATAGCATTTTTGAGTGGCGTTATGGTCACCCGTGATGTGCGCCTGCGCTATAATACTAATGATTTGCATATTTCACCGCCGCCAACGAATACCGTAAATTTCACATGGTTTGCATGCTTCTTTCACAGGGGTGTTGCCTTTTGTGTGTCCAGAGGTGTATATATGTATATAATACAATAGTTTACATCCGTAATTTTTTGTTAAGCCCTATATGAATTTGAGTAATAAAATGTTTTTTGCGTTAAAATAATTTGTAATTTTACAACTTGAGAAACAATTTCTGACTTCTGAAATTTTTATTTATAGTAAAAAAGTATGTTGAATACGTTATATTTGCTTAAATGATACATTACCATAATATTTAATAAAGGAACATAATATTATTGATCTTAAGATTCTTTAAAACGAAGATAAATTATTGAACGTTCTAATGAAAAGCAATATTTAAATCAAATCTTTCTATATTTGGGTTTGATCACTAATTCACATATTTGCTTAACTTTTATGATTAATTTCTATCATTTACTTTTAACATGTGCTTCGTGTATATTTTTGAATAGAATGACGCAAGAGAAGATATTTTAAATTATAATTAAAAAAATGTAATTTACAAATGCTCTAAAAAAACACGCCTTTCATCAGTTTGCAATAATATTGTAGCTTGAGTGATTTTGAATACTTGTGAAAGATGCTATATGTTTTCTTTGATTAAAGATTACCGAAGTATAAAATTATAATTAAATAAGGAATAAGTTCCTTTTTTGAAATCAGCTCACGAATTTTACCATACAGTCAAATTAATTTTTTGTATTCATTTAAGTAGATTTCATAGCAAAAAATCCAAGATTCGTTTTTAAATTCCTGAATCCTACATAATTGAATTCAAACGAATGAATAAGTAAAAAAACCGCTTCAAATTTGTAGGAAATGTAATTTATCATAAAATATATTTAACAGTCTTAAGTTTATTTTGGTAATACGAACAGCTGCAATAAATTAAATTACAGTCGGACCCCTTTTTAAGAATTCATCGAGACTGAACATTTTTATAGTTAATTCAGGGGTTTATTCGTTATATCGGGGTCCGAACAAAATACAAATTTTTGCACTTATATTTTGTAAATTATATAAGCAACTCTATACAAAATATATCTATGGTTAGAAATTTTACACCCTTTTTATTCAATAGATAAAAATACTATTAGCGAGTTACTACGTAAAATTTAATTGGAAATTTTAAGATACTGACTAATAGATATATAAATGTTTTTGATTCCCGACTCGAAAGAGGGAAAGTTCTTTTTGAACTTTATGCAGAGAGAAAAAAATACTGCATCCTTTACATCCTGCTGCATAAGGTGTGTTTTCACAATTCCAAAAAAGCGTAAAACATTAAAAAAGTAACAGTTTTAACAGGAGTTTCATTATTAATTTCTGCATAGAGTCGTTACTCAACTCCGACAAATTATCAATTTAATCAACTTCAGTTACACAATCCTTCAAACGTGTCGGAATCGTTTAAATATCCCATCCATTGTGGATTTGGATGAGATAGAATTTCCTGTCCAGTCAAGACTCGCACGATATAGGTTACACTCATAACTCATCTGCACTTGTAATGTCTAATAATGATCATCACCCTTTCCCGTTGAAATTTGCTGCTTCCAAGAACATTATTTTTCTGTTCCGTACAAAAAGGATACGTCATTTGGAAAAGAAAAATCCATCCCCCCCCCCTAATACAAACTAATAAAAAAATTTCCAGCTTCTGAAATAATTCCTCAATTTGGGGATTATTGTTCATTAAATAAGGGATTTTTTTCTATATTTTAATCGGGGAAAGAAAAAAATTCTTTAAATTACGAAATTCGTAAAATGAGGGTTCTTTAAATCGGGGTCCGGCTGTATATTAGAATTAAAACATGTGCATTTTTTCAGTCCGTTTAAAGTACAAATTTGTTTTCTGCTCTAGTTTTTGTATTATGCGAGTTAGATTAAATTATAGATAATAAAAATAGTATCTCATTATGATTCATGTTATTTTCTTAAAAAAAATTAAGAAAGGCCTAGTTTATGAGTTTATTTTGAAATAATGAACAAATAAGATTAAGATTCTTACGTTGATTTTTATATATTGAAGAAATTTACCATATCAAATTGAAAATTGTGTTTTCACACAAAATGAACCTAACCTTTACAAACAAAAGCCAATCAAAAGTATGTAGATTTAATATATTTGTAATATTGACCAGTTTACTTGATATGAATTCTGTTACGTTTTTGTTCATTGAACATTTCCCTTCACTTTACTGAAATGAAATTCGCATAAAAAATAACTTCCACTGCATGAAGAATGGTAGAAATTAAAGTTAAGATAAAAACTGACAAAATTTCTTTTATCTGGATTAAGTGAAGCTCTTTCACTTTCTGAACATTGGTAACGACATTGTGATAGTTTCAAGTTTCACGGGGCATAAAATGTTGCAAAGTGTTCTAAAATGCAGCAAAGAAACTACAATGAGTGATGAATCGGCTTTTAAAAAACTCTCCAGAAGAAATGTTAAAAGCATTCGATGCATTTTAAAGAAGATTACAGTCCCCAAAAGTGTCTCAGATGAAATGCATTCAACATTTTACAAAAAAATGTTAGAATTTTCATGAACAAAATATTTTTGCAAGAAGTCTACCCAGAGAGCATCCATGGATTTTTCATAATTTAATTTGATATTAGATAGAAAAATGAAATTTTATTACATTTTTGCAATTTTTTACTAAAACTATATTTTAAGGTTTTCAAATCAATAAAATTAGGCTTATAAAGATGAATTTACCATGCACAAGGTTGTTTATTTTACTAGTTTAATTAATATATACTTGCTAGAAAAGTCTGCGTTCACATACTATTGCTCACATAAACGAAAAAATTTTAAAAAATGGAATTTGAAAATTTTTTAGTTTATATTTTAGTTTATTTTAAGTAGTCAGAATAAAAAAAAAAAGTAAATTTGGTTGGCCCTTTCATAGCTTTTAAAATAAAGACAGGTTTGTAGCGATACTAACAAAAATAGAGTAGAAAAAGTCTGTTCACTGTTTAAGAAGTAACTATAAAAATATTTAAAAAGGGGATAACGAGCTACTTAGTAGCTGGATGGATACCCTCGTCCTTTGAGAACCTCCTGAAATCGTTTCGGCATTGAATTAACAAATCTTGTGGTTTCTTCAGCATTTATCTTCTACCATTCGTCCTCACAAGAACACTTCTAAGCACATCCTTGCTAGATATATTGTGTTGATGAATCCTACGTTCCAGCAGCTCCCATAGGTGTTCTATAGGATTCAGATCAGAATTTGGGACATGAACAAGAGCCAAAGCTTCACAATCTCAGGGGTATGCTCAGTATCATTGTGTTGGAAACGAAACGATAATCCTAAGCCGAGTTTTGTCACCCTTTTCTTTAAACAGTTTTTCTTAAGACATCAAGGTAATCATATTTGTTCATAATTGATTCGATATATTCCAACTTGCCAACACCATTACTCGACGTGCACCACCACACCATGATTCCACTATCACCATGGTTTACCTTTGGGACTAAATGCTCTTTTTTTGAAGCGCTGCGCAAAGTTTCCACATACCAATTTACGACCTTTTATGTCGAAGTTGCAAAGTTTACTTTCATCGAAGAATGTCGCAGTCCTCCAGAACTTCGGAGGCTTATGTAAATGTTCTTTTACAATAGCTATCCGTTTCAGCCTGTTGGTCATTGAAATAAAAGGCTTTCTCCGAGTTACTCGACTAAGGTATCCGGCCTTTTCCCAAGATTTTTCTTGCAGTATGCGCCAAAATGTTTTTGTTAAACTTCTTGTGAATGTCTATTGCTCTTTACATTGCAGTCAAACGCGGATTTTTTTTTCCCACCATGAATATCAAACTTTGTTTTTCTTCGATTATGAGTTTAGATGGACGACCTGAACGAGGTTTGGATGTGTAAACTCCTGTGGATTTAAAATTATAAACACGCTAGATAAATGAATATACTGCCATCAAACGGATCGCTTGCTATATCTCGACGACCTTTTCCTTCTTTCCACATTTTCGCAATGATTTTACGCTCACTGAAACCATTTTCTTTCCATTTATTTTCCGTATCATTCAATTGTTTCGTATCTCACAAAAACGTAAATTTATTGTGTCACAATTTTCTTAAGCTATTTTACTTGATAACTGAATGCCAAAAATGTGTTAACCTATAACGCCTGTTGAGAAAAATTCTATGAATTAAGAATATACGAGTGATTCAAATAGTGATCGTACACGTATTCTGTGTGTGTCTACTCTTACGTACTAAAAAAAAACCCCGTTATCTCACGTAGTATGTAGTAGTCTCTTGTATGCTCAATATTTAAATAGTAAAAAAAAAAAAAACATGAAATGTTGTTAGAAAAATATTTCTATTAAATTTTACCTTTTCTGTACGATTTGTTAAGAGTGAACGTAGAATTTTTTTTAGCAAGTGTATGTTCATTTAACAAGTTTAAATTTATAGCATAGATAGAATAACTAAATTATTTTCCTTCCTCCGTAATTATAGCAAAAGTAATTACTTCGAATAGAATAGTAATATGCATTTCTTTTGCATTTATTTCCTCCCGTTAGAACATAACTATACCACCATTTACTACAGCGAAATTTGTTTTTACACAAATTTCTTTTGCCCGATCTTGTGTTTTAGCACAAATAATTCTCTTTTTACTTGACTTCTTTTGCTTCAGTGCAATTGTACCCACAACCCAAGAAGAAAATTTTGCTTTACTTTTAATTTTTTGAACCGGATAACGAGGAGTATACGAGAATTCTACGAATTTTATAACCTAAATATGGAATTTTCTCTTCTTTGCGAATAGTAAGATATCGAGCTCCCGATATCAAACCCGACAATTAAGGTACTTTAAAGATAAGAAAACTAAAATCTACTCGTCTTGTTCTTCAATTAGTGCTCAAACCTTCAGCTGATTAGCGAACAAGAAGCTATTCCAGATCAGGCAACTCTAGCTAAATTACATTACTAACCGAAGAGAGAAGATGCTTAAGGATGCTTAAAGGAATGCAAACCTTAATGACGCCATATCGGCATTATTCATAAAACTATTCACCATCTAATCAATCTAAGCGAAACGCTGAACTTTTGCGAATCAAACAAGTTAATTACAGATATATCGAAGAATGCACCAAGCATTGAAATTGAAATTACAGACGAAAGGACAGGAAAGCTTGTCGATGTCAAAGTATCAACATGTGATACGATAGCCGCTAAGGATTGGGGCTGTAGTCCAGACGGGAGGTTGGCAGGATCACGATTCTACCCCAGCTACACAATATTTTTGAAATATTTTTTTTTAATACCCTTGTATTAAAACGCTCGATTCATTGTTCTATTTTTGTTGATTTCTCCTAACTGAAACCAATCTCTATTTCTCCATAGACGTAATACACATTTTTACATAATTTTCTTTTAAAAGAGTATTCGGGAATATGTACACCTGATTCAGTCTCATTGTATGGTTTGATGTTCTGTTGTCTTGAATGGACGTTGTCCAACAAGTACAAGGATGAAATTAGATAGAAAATTCAAATCTTAGTGAAATGATGAGCAGGATACATTACCTGGAAAATTACTCAAATTAATGGATGACTAAACGTGGTTCAAATTAACCTAACTTTAACTTCCTTAACTATATTTATAGGTTTTGTACCAAACCTATATTTTATAAGAGCTTCTCGGACTTTGTAAAATTTTTAAAGGAATAACATTTTTTTCCTATTTTTAGAACCGTATGTGGAGGATTCTGTAAAGATCCAGACTGGATAGAGAGCAGTTCATTTTTCTTTTCCAATGCGTTTCCTTTCCTTTTGATGTGGCAGTGCTCAAAGTTTGTCACTTATACAGTCACAAGTACTATGGGTTCCTACTGACCTTTGACAATGCCATGAAAGTCAGGAAAAGCAAAATAAATTGACCCACCAAAAACAGCTAAGTGACTTATGAGGTGGGGTTTGACAAACCCCTCTTCACAAAAGCAGTTTTATGTACCAGGATCACTCAGCCTTAGCAACATGACTTCACACTTGTGCTACTGTAATGGATTTGGCAGGAAACTATCTGAGGTCACCCACATAACAGAAAAGTGAAAATTTATCTTCGTGCAACTCCATAGAGTAAAAATTTCAGTAAAAATTTTGAGAATGAATCATTGGATGAGCTTAAATTAAAATTAATTAATAACAAAACAGATACATTTAAACTTGAAATGAGAACATAAATAGACGGTCACATTTCTATTTTTGAAAATCAGATCTTATAATGTCGTATTTGAGAATTTTAATTAGATATAGTATTATGAATTTTATGTGAAGAGTAAAATTTAAAATGCTTTGTAAAATATTCTTGCTTGTTAAATATTAATAATTAAAAAATGCTTGTTTAATAATTTTTCAAAATTACCCTCCAATCTTCTTCGAATGCTTTTTATTTATATTTAGATAACAAAAGAACAACTCTAGTAGAAAAACTGCCTTATTTTTAATTACTTATTAAAATTTTATAAAATATATTTAAAAATGTCAAAATCATAAATATAATCCAATTGTTTACAATCTAACATGTCTAATGTTTTCTAAATTTTTAATTATATTTGATCGTAACGTAAAATAATTTTGCTTATAAATATAGTAGAAAGAATGCAATTTGAAAAATAAAGATCTTGCTGTATGAAAGTTACCTTCCAAAGAAAAAAAAAAGAACCAAGTTCATAGCTTATAAGATTCAGATACCATTTATGTAGATTGCATCGTGCTCTTCTTATCAGTTATATACATCGGTGTTCAAAATTAAGAGAATTTGCATATTTTGTTTAATTTCACGAAAAGGTGTGAACAAAATATAGAAATACTGCTTTGAAACAAAGGTGCATATCTTGTGTGTTGAATGCGTAAGCACAGAGTGAGGGCAGAAGTAATCGTGTAATAGGATTTATAAGCACTCAAGACAAAATCCGTATTTCATTCGCCAGCATACCTCGTCAAATTTCTTTGTGGTTTTTTGCAGTAATTGATTAAATTGAAATCCAAACATTAAAATAGCAGCCCCAACATTCAGATGATGGATTGTGGTGGCGAATTATGGGCAGATTAGAAGTAGGCCAGTTTCAAATCCAGATTTGTACAGAGTTCAGTTTAACAACCGACGTCGTGTTCAAATCATGAAAACACAGTTTTAAGATACTGGATTCGTTGAGAGAAAACCTGGGCCGGATCGTCCAAGAACCAATACAGCCAGAGAAGATCTACATTTGCCTATTAAATCGAGGCCCCCCATAACAGGGATGCTATGCTACAGTTTCCTTGCAAGTTGTTATGCGGCCAGAAAAACCTGATTTTCAAAGTTGGCTGTTTTCGGAAGTTTTCTTGAGAGAGTACTGTTTATAAAAAGACCTGCTTGCATCATGCTCAGTTCTGTGAACAGGAGAGTCCATTTAAAACGGTGCAGAAATCATAGATGACAACATAGATCAATGGGAGACCACTGATGAATCCCGGTTCCGCCTAATCAGCGATTCTAGCTGTATTTTGATATTGTGAGAACCAAGGGCCCACTACCTCTGCTCTCCTATCTTCGAAAAATCGACCTTGATAGAGACTTGGTTTGGACAAGCATCACGTTGGATGGTCGCACAGACCTGCATGTTCTTGAAAGAAACACTGTCTGCTGTGAGGTATAGGAACCAGTTCTTTAAGCCTTTCAGAGGTGCAGTTGGCCCCGATTTCATTTAAATGCATGACAACGCGAGTCCACATAAATCTCATCTGGCGGACGAATTTCTGTAAAGTGAGAGTATTCGTCGGATGGATTGATCAACTAGATCTCAACCCTATAGAGTATACTAAGTTGCTCTGGGGAGAGCAAAATCCCTCGGACTACCACCCAAGGCCTGAAACTATCGTTGCTGAACGAGTGGGACCCTTTTGCCACATGAACTCACTCCCTTCTAATACAAAATCATCGTACGAGTACCTGTATTTATATGGAGGGGACCATACCCTCTATTAACCACTTTATTTTTTTGTTCTATTGTGCAACCACTGTTCCATACCTTCTGACTGCGATGAATATTACGCACGATCTTGCGTGTGCATTATAACTTAAATGTTTTCTTTTTGCATTGTATCAACCCTATGCACATACCAAATTTCAATAAAATCCGTCCACTAGTTCTAGAGATAAGCGATTAAATCTGAAAATTCTGTTTATTTTAAACACCAGTGTAGCTATTAAGAGATTTTTTAGATCTCATTCACAAGCGAATATTTTTCTCCAAGTATAAAATCTAATCACTGTGATGACTATATATTCTTTCAACTGAAATCGTTTATGGTTAGCTCTCGAATAAGTTTCCTGGCATATAACTTGTTTCACGCTTATATATTAATGAGAATAAATAAAACAGTTTGTTCAGAGAAAGAGTGAGAAACTAGTTTTTTTTTTTAAAAAAAACTATTTCAAGAATTCAGAAATGAAACAATTTGTTTATGTTATACTAGATGAATACATGTCCCCTATCCTTTAAAAAATGAACCGATGTACCGTATTGAACGAATCCGATTATTTTATGGTCATCTAGTACATTCTTATACAGAAGGACTGGCCACTTTTCTGTGACCTTTTCTGTGCTAATTACGTTATTTGTCGCAAAATAAATTTTTGCATACAAAATGATTTTTCCAATTGAAATTTTAGTTGAGAGTCAAACATTTTAAAATTTCAATTGCATTATACAATAATTAATAATTTTTATAAGTTGTTTTTACAATTAGACAAGAATTTCGATATTTTTATTGTTAACAATTTCATTGGAATGTACCGTTTCTAATTATTGCTCTATTATTAATATATTTCAAAACCCATGGGTAAATTTGTGGTGTTTTGTTTAGATTAGAGCAGAAAATTGTTATGAAAATATTTTATAATTTTAATTTACAAGGAGCAGTTCTAATATACGCGATAAATCATGAAACATTTTTGTAAGTTATAAATAATTTAAGACATATTGAATATATAATGAAGATTATTCGCAAAAAACTTACAAATTGATTAAATGAGAGATTTTAGCATTTTGTGAACCCCACTTCATCTAATTCCTTAGTAAATTCATAGGAAAGTGAAGGTGTAATAAATCTGAACTAGTTCCCGATTAGGAAAACCAATCACAGAAGCACATGCTTTTTTTATTTTTCATTAAGATTTAATCGATATTATTTTTTTTTCATTCTATTAAAAAGATTAGGAATAGTATTTTATTTTCTAACGTTCTAGGCTTTGATAAATACTTAACGTTATTTTTTATTATCAAAAAGTTTTAATCCAATATTAAAGGTACTCGAGAGATTATAAAAATACTTATATAGAATTACTAGTAAAGCAAAAGAGGTGGTGTGAAAAAATGCATTATCTCCATCCTTTTATTGAAAATTAGATTGAAGGATAAAATTGTTTCAGCAACAAGGAGAAATTGAAACGAACGTTTTTTTTTCCCCAATGGAAACTTTCAATGTTAATAAAAAATGTTTGATATTTGATGTAAAATTTGTTACCACATTAAATGGTAGGAGTTTTAATATTATAACTTTTAATTTTCGTTAGAAGAATTTCCATAACAGATCCCACAGAAATTAAGGAATTTCTCTTTTTCCAGCTTCTATAATTGTAGAAAAATTCAGGGATTTGTAATATATTATAAAAGGTTTAACAGGATTAATTTTAGATAGTTCGATAATAGAAAGTTCGAGACTCTTTGAATAAAATATGTTTAGAAATAATGGAAACGCACCCAATTGAAATCTTACAATCATAGATGGCGCCGAGTGAGTGAATATTAACGTCCCACTGTTCAGCTACATGGGAACGGTCCGCGTAATTTTGAACCATGGTCAAGTGACGCGGACGACACCTGAGCTGGCACCCCCTCTCCTAACTACCACACCACACCAACGGGAGGACGTTTGAGCTCTCGACAGATTTAACGTGCATCGCTCCCCTACACGGAGGGTCTTCAGTGGTCCTGGAATCGAACTCATGACATGCTAGCCACGATCCGATGCCTAGACCACTCGGCTACCGCGGCCTAGATGGCGCCGAAGGTGACAAAGGAATAATTTCTAAACATGTCTTCAGAATATCCAAGTGTTGCTTAAAATTCAAGATAAAACTTGATTACGGTATAGAAAAATTTAAACTTTGCCTTATTTAGTTTGCAATTTATTTCAGATATTTGAAAAGGAATGTAGGAAAGATAACACATGTACTTTTAAGGTTTTTTTTAACGAGGTATCCTTCCTAAAACTAACTCGAGTTTCTCTTTAATGCTATTAAATTTTTCAACTACCAAATTAATAATTCTGTCTGTCCATATTGCTGAATGAGTAACTATTGGTTCAAGTGTGTGTTAGCCATTTTCACAAAATGTCTTCCAATTTTACTTCAAGACCCTGTCCATACTGATAAAGATAGCAATAGTGATCTACACACCGTCCGATTACATGGAATAAGTAGAGTTTGATTCTTCATGACAGTCATTGTAGTTTACCTTCCTCGGGTAAACTGTGGCGAATCGAGCAACAAAATGTGATTAAGATACATTTGTGCTTGTAAATGGTTTACACCCATCTCCATGCCGGGTCCGAGTCCCATTTTCCGGGAGTGGAATCTTTTAATTTAATTACACAGACTTCGAAGATTCCGCCATACACTTAAAAACAAAGTATGTTCAAATTGTTGAAATAAACTGCCCTTGAAGTAAAACATTAACCACGATGAATTCATTGGTGACGGGATTTGGAAATTGGGAAAGTTGAAAGTTGATTGCTAGATTGAAAGAATCTGTTACTCAAAGTTCCAAATTACGATGTCCATAACAAATAACTTTCTTGTGGCTTCAAACTGAGCCATTAATAAGCAATCAGTCAATCATAATTTAGTTAAGTGTCAACTGCTGCAAGAGAAGAGCAATTACAGTCTATCCAAGGAAAAAGTCAAAAAAGTATTGGGACACACTACCAGTTCATAGTTTTTTGTAATATTTTACTTAAATATATAAATGAGCCCCCCCCCCCAAATAAAGTAGTAAATGTTATTTTGGTAAATAAAAATAATAATTTGAACAAAACTCATGCGTTAGTGCAATTATGGTTAAAATTAAAAATAAAAAGAAATAGAGTTAAAAAACGTGCTTAAAAAAGTATTGGGACACTTCGCAATAAATTAAGAAAAACAATTCATACTTAGAAATTAATATCGTGCTGGGCTGCCCTTGCTTTTTATGACCTCTCGAACTCTATTTGGCATGAATTGGATCAATTTTTTGCAAAATGATCTATCGATTTTAGTCCACTCTTCGACCAAATATTTTCTTAAATCGTGCTTGTTTGAAATTTTGTGATGATAGTTTTTGCTGCAAATAATCCCACACATATTTAACGGGATTAAGGTCTGGACTTTTTGAAGGAGTCTTAATAATACTAGGTCAGTGTGGTAGGAAATCCATAACTCATAGAGCTACTGTGAGAAAGACTAAAACAATTTATACAAAGATTGTTCCTTTTCACTGAATTAAATCTTTCATTAGCACTCAAATCGTTAAATTTTATGCATGTAAATACAGGGAGAGGCTGTTGTTTACAAATTACACAATTAACCGAATTCAATTTAGCAAGAAAACTTTCGCTTTATAACTTCGTTCCAATGGAATAGCTGTTGCACTATTTGTTTGAATATTTTCTAGAATTAAACAAGTTTAAACAAAGTATCCATAAAGTCATCCCATTTAGGCAGTTCGGTAGAGGCTAAGTTGAGCTCGTAATTTTTTCTTGTTTCCTTATCTAACTTTCTTAAAATTAAATTTATCAATAGTACTGCGAAGAATTCGTTTATTTCAAATTCTACCATTTTAAACCTCTTAAATGTTTTTGACAACAATCTATTAAAGTTCTTAAATTATTAGCCGATTCGTGAGTAAAATTTTCCAATGATAAGATTTCATTGAAATGACTATTTATATTCAATTTTTTATTCTCAAATCTCTTTTTCAAGAATTCAAATAATAAAGCATGGGAATCATCAATCATAATATAACCTCCCTAGCTATTCCAGTGAGTGTAGATTTCAAATAATATAATTTTTAAGAATCCGTTAAACAATAGTTAGAATCAATTAAAGAAACAAATTGTTCTTTAAAATTAAACCATTGATGGTAAGAACCATTAAATCGTAGCATTTGAATATCTGGTAATTTAATGTTCTTAAAACTATTTTCACAAGATGAAACCGAACTATTCTTCAAATCAATTTTTGGAATATTTTTAATTCTTACCTGGATATCTTCGCAGTCATCTTCGAAATGCATGATTTCCATTTCAAGGGGTTCCACAAATCACGATCACATTTTCCACTACTTCATAATATTCATTCCTAATATAACTCAATTTAATTCGTAAGCTTTTCAAAGTATCTATTTTGGAATACAATTTTGTTTTATCCTTTTCATCCGGATTGTTGATGAAGTCCTTGATTCGCGTTTCAGCTGATCTCTTACAGCTCCACGTTTTCGATTTAATACCACTAATATTTCTGTAGACATACTGCTATTATTATTCTACAGATTTTACAAGTAATTTTCTAAAGGTTCTATAATTCCGCGAGCGGACCAAACATTGACAAAAACAATTTAAAGGACTCTAAATTTAACAGATTTTAATAAGCAAAATGGATCCCAACTGTATGGGATCGCTATACCTTTCGAACGGATTACAAAAAGGTTGAAACAATTGGTTAGGAGTTAAATGAATTCTCGCCAACTGCTTACATAAATAACGAAAAAAATTTAAAAATAGAATTTGAAATTTTTTTAAAATTATATTTTTTTATTTAGTTTATTTTATTTCATTTCAAGTATTAAAAACAAAAGTAAATTCGGTTTGCTTTTGTAACTTTTAAAATAGAGACAGGATTGTGATATTAACAAACTCAAGTAGAAAGTCCACGCGTTTACCGTTTTAGTAGTAACAATAAAAATTTAGAAAGGGAATAGTGAGCTATTTCGTAACTGGTTGGATAACCTCGTCTTTTGAGAGCCTCCGAAAGCCGTTTTGGCATTGAATTAACAAATCTTGTGGTTTCTTCAGCATTTATCTTCTCCCTTTTGTCCTTAAGAACACTATTCAGCACATACTTTGTAGATATATTGTGTTGATGAATCCTACGTTCCAGCAGCTCCCATAGGTGTTCTATAGGATTCAGATCGGGTGACTGCGAGAGAATGATTTGACATGATTTGGAACATTAACAAGAACAAAAGCTTCACGATCTCAGCGGTATGCTTAGGATCGTTGTGTTGGAAACGAAACGATGATCCTAAGCTGAGTTTGGTTCCCCTTTCCTTTAAATAATTTTTAAGACATCAAGGTAATCATATTTTTTCATAATTGATTCGATATACTCCAACTTGCTAACACCATTGCTCGACGTGCACCACCACACCATGATTCCACCATCACCATGCTTTACCTTTGGGACTAAATTTTTTTTTTTTTTTTGAAGCGCAAAAGTTTTCCCATACCGATTTACGACCTTTTATGCCGAAGTTGCAAAATTTGCTCTCAACGAAGAATATCACAGCCCTCCAGAACTCCGGAGGCTTATGTAAATATTCATTTACAAAAGCTATCTGTTTCAGCCTGTTGGTCATAGAAATAGAAGGCTTTCTGTGAGTTACTCGACTACGGTATCTGGCATTTTTCAAGATTTTTCTTGCAGTGTGTGCCCAAATGTTTTTGTTAAACTTCTCGTGAATGTCTGTTGCTACTTGAATTGCATTCAAAGGCGGATTATTTTTTGCCATGAATATCAAACAACTCTTTTCTGCGACTGCGAGTTTAGATGGTCGGCCTGAACGAGGTTTGGATGTGTAAACTCCTGTAGATTTAAAGTTATTAATATCACATTGGATAGATGAATACTGCCGTCCAATGGATCTGGTTATATCCCGACGAGTTTGTAACCTGTCACTTAACCCTGTCACCCTGTCATTTAAAGTACACGGTGGATCTTCAGAGGCACGAGAACTCCAACCCGCTACACAGCGACCATTTCGTGACCATAACCACTAAGCTACCGCCGTCAGTACAGAACATTGAAATTATATTTCCATGGTCAACTAAGGAAAATAAACGTGAAATCGTTGGAATGAGTGAGGGAGCATTAACGTTGCACTATCCAGCTATTCGAGAGTTTTTGGCTACGAACCTTGTAACTTTGAAGCAAAGGTCAAGTGACGAGGACGACTTCTGAGCGTGCACCCTCATTGCTATCTTCCCCACCACACCAACGGGATGACGTTTCAGCCTCGACATATTTAACGTGCATCGGCTTCCTCTGCACGGCGGGTCTTCAGCGGTACTAGGCTCATGATACGCTGATCATGGGTCCGAAACATGAACCAGAAGGCTACTGCAGCCCCGTGGAATCTCTGGAAGAAGTATATTCCCAGAACAGAATACAAATATACCAAAAGAAGCAATAAAATTAAAAGGGAACTTCGCAATCTTAAAAATTAATAATAATTATTAATAAAATAATTAATATAATTATTTGACGGGTGATTATTTTATTTTCAACGAATGATTATCTTATTTTTTAGAGATCTACTTCATGTTCCTTCACCAACTCGATCTAGAAATTCATTTGCTAATTTTTCATTAAAGTAAAACAAACCGAGGAATAAACGTTTATTTACGCTATTTGAAATTCACAAAATTGAGAACTCAAATTCACACATGTAAATTTTTTTTTCATCTTAGATTCATTTTCCAGATGAGAAATTCCTGATATTTATATCTTTACTCTCTTTAAACGTGAATGATAAAAACAAAAATTCTGTGTTTTCTACTTTGAAAGACTTCTACATAAACTGACTTTTTCATTCACTAAAATATGGGTGATTTGGTCTAGAATCTTTTTCAAAATCATCATGCTTTTTTCCTTTGGAACTTTACGCTTGATTGTTAAAAAATACAAAAATATAACAAGTATTTTCTACTTTTCCATTAAATAGATCTGTGAAATACAGAAACAGATATAACTTCTATATGTTATTTTAAAAAAATCAAAAGTTAAAAAAAGTCGGTTGAAATCTACTGATTTTTGCGTCTTCCAGAGGTAATTCAACTGAGAAATTCCCAATACCTCTTAAATTGTGCTTCCGAGAAGAAACGAAGCATCAGAAAACAACAAGAATTATCGAAAAGTGCTGATCGAAGCAAAATTTATCGAAAAATCTTTTTGCTTGAAAAAAAGAAAAATATTTGCAAAAGCACTTAAAAGGAGTGACACTTGAAAGTGCAGATGATGGATTTTTTTCTTGAGTCTCCGCATTTGCTATTTGAGTTTTGTAACGGATGATAAATAGTTAAGAGAGCGTTAGTTTGATTAATAGCACCTGAAGTTTTTGCTAAACATTACCTTCTCTGAAAAGGAAACTTAAAGGTTCATTATTCCAAGAACTTTTAAAATAATTATCTTTAATTGAAATGCGTTTTCCTCTGTAATATTTAATCAGTTTGTTTTCTTTTGACTTTATCATTTGTAGTTGGTATAAGCCAAATGTATTCTTCTTTCAGATTAATTATTATTTTCTCAAAGCATATTTGAATATCACTAAAGGTTTAGAACACTAACAATGAAATATGCACTTGGCTAAAATTTAAATGACGGTCATTAGATAAATACGGTAAAATCCGGCGTATAAAGCACACTTTTAGCACCAGAAATACGATTGAAATTGACGGGTGCGAGTTATACCCCGCGTATAAAAATTATAGGTTTAAAAATGAAAAAAAAAAGGGATGGGCATAAAAAAAATTTAGACTTCTGCATATAACGAAATATTGTTTATTTATAAAGAATGACATCCCTTTTATGATTTTAAAGTGTTGTAGTTCTAGAAGTATGCTATTTTATCAAAACCCTGGGATAATACCTGGAAGAAATGACTTCAAAACATAAGAGAATTACATAATTACATTTCAGGATTCATTGTGTAAGAAAGTGGGTGCTCGTTATACGAAGAATATACATAAAAGTTCAAAAATGCAGATAGAAAGTACAGGTGCCCGTGAAATGACGATGCGAGTCAAACGTTGGATTTCACGGTAAATTTAAATGAAGTCTCCCCTGTGGCTTATGAAACGCAGTTTTCCTATTTTAAATAATTTACGCTGTTGATTCAAAGTCACAGTAATCACTTTCACAAAAATGTAAATTTCTTTTAAAATATTTTCAATAATTAATCTTTATTGCAAACTATATGGTATATTTATTTTGTGTTTAATACTTTTTACGTTACATATTGTAGAATATATTTTTTGCTCTCTGATTACTTGGCTACAAATAAATGCTACAACAATGCTTTAATAAGCAGTTGAAAAATGACTTTTGACTGCGGCTAAAATCAGAATAAGAATGTAACATAACGAAGTAATAAGAAAATACATAGTTTATTGAGTTATTAATTTTTTCACGTTAAATTTATATACAGTCGAACTAACCTCTATTTTTAACGAATTTTCTCTTTCCTCGATTAAATTGAAGGCAAAACCCTCTATTTAACGAATAATAACCCCTATTTAACGATTTTCTGTCGTGTCGTGAGTTCGATCCCAGATGTCATCAAAGATCCATCGTGTATAGGGACTGATGTATGTTAAATCTGTTAAGGTTCTAAGTCCTCACATCGGTATGCTTAAGTTTGGAGAATGGGGTTCCAGCTGAAATGCTGTCCCCTTCATTTTACTGTGGTTCAAACTTAAATGAGTTATTTATTGCTGTTAATTCATACCAATTAGTTAATAAGTTAGAACGGAGTTAATTCTGCGTGAATGACACAATAAAACACTGGGAATGGAAATTTTTGCATTTTTTTTTAATTAGAAAAAAAAATTTAGTTTTACAGCTTATGTATGTTTTATTACACACACTGTTACAAGCTGGTACATAGTTTATAAGCTCTAATAAAAAAATTCTGCTTCCTATAAAAAAGGAATTAATTTTAGTTGCTGATGATTTACTTTTATTCATTATTCCATATATGATTAAATATTGAAATTTGAATGATTTCTGATCAAATAATTCTTCAAAATGAAAGTCATTTTTCAAGGGCAGATTGAACATTCGTTAATCAATTCTCTCAAGTTACCTTATGAATTAGTACAATTAAAAGCCGCATCGCTGTTTTAATGCTACTAGATGGGTTTTTATTCTTTTTGAATTTAAATAAGCTACCGAGTGTTTATGAATGTTATTTTATTACATATAATGCATAGCTTTACTAATTAAAAGTTGAAAATAAATTTTTCTTAGGTTATTTGATTCACTTCGGTGTGATAATAGACAGAATAATTTGAAAATATATTACTTAAAAAAGAAATAAAATGAATAGGATTTTAATAAATTCATTTTTGCATTCGAGAATAATTTTATTTTTGGAAACGTTATTGAAATCATTACTCCCTGAACAAATAAAAATGTTCTTTCGATATGTCTCAGGATATTTATTATCTAAATATCAATAAAAAATAGTTTCATTTTCTTTCGAATACTTTAAAATATAATTATTTTCAAGTATGAAAAAGCACAGTAAAAAAGGTATTTTCATTATGGATTCATTCCAATATGAATTGAGTTACTATTACTTGTTTCAAAATTTCCTTGCAATTTTGTGAAGTATTATTTGAGTCAGCGTTTCTTTTTAGTTCGGTGTCTGCCTCGGAATAATTTTGGAATAAACCTTTTTATTAAAAAAATTTGTATTCTATAAATTCCTTCAAGTGTGAATTGAATCAGTTTCCTTTTGTCTGAATACTTTATATATATATATATATATATATATATAGAGAGAGAGAGAGAGATTGATTCTCAGATTGATTTTGAACAATGCGATAGATTTCTATATAACTACGAGAAGTCATATTCAAAACAAATTTTAGATATAAATATGTAATAAGCTGTTTTGGAAAAAAAAATCTTTCCAGACTTTTGTTAAAAAATTATTTTATTTTTATTTTTATGCTCTGACTGCAGAAAGTGAGTATTGAGATTCCCAAGTTTCGTTTTTTGAGATAACAGTTATAAAAGTTTGTTTGTTATTGTTAAAAAATTATAATTAACCGTGAATAGCACTGTTAAAAATTACCCCAAATAAATAATTTTTATTTTATATTATTTCACCATTTCATTGATTTTGGTATAATGTTTAGGAGGTACTTTGTTAAAATTTTCGAATTTTTAAGACTGGTTGATTGAGTGATTGCTATAAACGAAGCTCTCTCAAAATACAAGAGGGTTAATGACGATATCCATTGTAATTTTGAATCACGGTCGAATAGCGATGTTGACATCGTCAAGGTTTTTTTTTTTTTTTTTTTTCTACAGAAATATAGAATTGATAATTAAAATATAGATAATTAAAATATTTCATGATAAACTATTTAGAAGATAAAAAAGAAATTGGGGAAACTTATAAATGTGATTTTAAAAAATAATTCCATACTTTTGAAAAGACTTCGTTTGAGTTAGGCCATTTTGCTGGTGGAATGAATTGATTTAATTGTTGCAGTCAGTGAATGAATTGATGAGGAAACATATTGTTATTTTAAAATCACATTAATTGATTTAACGCAGATTCAGAGGCAACATGAGAAACACAACAAACTGAGACGAGGACATAATAGTAATATACAAGAGCATTCTTTGTTCGTTTCATACCTCCCATCTATTTAGAGTCTTGGTCAACCTCTCTGAAGCTGTTAAAACCCCATAATTTACCGTAAGGTATTTTCTAATGGGTCTGAATACGAGGATTAGAATTACATTATCCTCTTTTCATAAGCTTCACTTGTTTGTAACGGAATCTTTGAACTCAATTTTTAATCACTTTAGAAGGTTAGATTAATTCGAAATTTTGCTCACTTTTCCAGGCCCAATGACAATAGAATAATTTAATAATTTGGCTTCATTGTCCTGATCGGAATCATCAGGATTGATGATTTCCCATTTTCAAATCCCATTCCGTATCTGGCAACTAATTTTGGGTCCCATTTCCCGATTTGGCGACTACTTCCAGGTTTGGCGACTAAAAGATGAAGTTACAGCTTAGTTCGATCAACTATAAAAGGGTGTGGGGCCGTGGGTAGCCTAGTGATTAGACCATCGGAATCCAGACCGGAAAGCATGGGTTCGATGTCCGATGCCACCAAACACCCTCCGAGTACACTCGGAGTACGTCCTCGTTAAATCAGAGGGTCCGAATGGTGTCGCCATCTATCTAGCAAAAATCGAACTGTCACCTTCATGGGGCTCAAAGCTTAGGCTTACGATAGGCGTACAATACAGCCCGATGCCATGATGAATTTCGTGGGCCTTGATCTGACTATGTCAGACAGGTGGCATTAGCAACATAAAAGGGTGTTTTTCAGATTTTTTAAACTATAATTTTTATTTAAACGCTACCGTTTAAACTTTTTTTCGCAGATAGAGTTGGGATCATTTCCTGTTAGACGGATAAATCGAAAATAAATCATCATAAGAAGTCTTGGAGGGCTCAGGATCATTATGAATTAAAATTCCTCTAGAGAAAACTTAAGTGAATTATTACATACACAAATCCAATGCCTTAATAATTTTTAGGAAATGCAACCAAAAAATACGTTAAATAATATCTAATATGCATGAAAATTAAATTGAAAAAAAAAATGATTTAACTAGAAAAAAAAAATCTTTGTTGAGGAAAAAAAAATGTTTGATACTTAAAATGCATTTTCCACCTTAAAAGCGCAAGTAGAAATGAAGAGCGCAATTTGACCTTTAGTATAAATTCTTTTAAAAGTCAAATAGATATCTCATACATAAAAAAAAATCTTAGATCAAATAATCTAAAATATTCCAAATTAAAATTAGCCATCTTGAACGAATGCGACACACACACTGTGGGCTTCAGTTCTTACCTAAGTTAGGTACTTCATTTTATTTTGTAACACAATTAGTGTTATAAAGAATTAAAGGCTTCTTTACGGAAAGAACAAGAACTAATCAGCAAATATTTGAGTTCGTGTAAAGATAAATTAGATGCAGATTACACGGTAATTTTTTACTGTTTGTAGCAATGGAAAAAAATAGGTTCTTCAGTTTCTTTGGTTCTTTTTAAATTCTTACTTTTACTTCGAATAGATCGAAGCTAATTTTTTGTTATTACTCTGAATGAACAAGTTCTTTTTTATTCAGAATAGCTAATTTTCTATACGTTTTTTTCTCTCAAACAGATTAAGTTTTTTTTATGATTTCATGGTATAGCAGAAATTTAAAACACAACAAGAAATGAATTTATTAAATACAATGAATAGTTCACACTGATTAGAGACTAAATAATAAACATATGCTTTAATCAGAAATGTTAAAAGAAATAAGTATCAAATTCAATCAGAAATTAGGCCGAAGTACTAAATTAAACTAATATTATTAAATAGAAGAACATCAGTAATATTTATCAAGGTTATATCAATCTCAGAAATGATATAAGAATTGCTTACTAACTATGGAGTTTTGTATTGCTTTCTAAAAATATTTACAAAAATCTATTTAATCTTTCTTTTAAAAACTATGATCGATGTTTAGAAAAACATAGATTTTTATACTCGAGGAAGTACTATGTTTTTGTTTACACTATATCTTCTCAACATGAAACGGTATTGCCGCATATATAAATTTAGTTCTCCAAAAGCATTAAGCCAGTTTGATAATTCAGCTTCAATCTGTAGATTGAAAGGTCTTCTAACTTGAAGGCTTAGCTGTTTCTCTAATGAGTTACACGAGTTCATATTTCTAGGCAATGGAAAATTTTTTACCTTAAACAGGGCTTATTACAATGAATATCGCTTCTATTCAATGATCACATTTTTAATGTAAGCCATTGGTCGAGTTTTTCTGGAAATGACGACAAATAAAAACCTAGTAATTTTGTCTCACAAATTAAAATCTGCTTTTAAAAGAAAAATGAAGAAAATCATCTAAGATGAATTAAAGAAATAGGTGCAACTTTGAAATAAAATAAAATAACTTTCCTTAAGCAATACACGCTAATTTTAACTCTTCAAATGTTTTTTTTTTATCTGAAATAAAATTGACTAACTTAATTGCCCTAACAGTAAAATAAAAATGGTTATTACTATGGGAAAATGACTACAACCTAATAATGATAAATGCTTTATTGAACAAAATGAAGGATGAAATATTTAAAATATATTAAACACCAAAGGAGAACGTCTTCCTCCTACTTCCTGAGCTTAGCGTCTCTAACGTCCGTCTACCTCATTTCCTGTGTATCCTTCAGTCGGACATTCCTGGCGGGGTGTGACGTCAGTGTGGACTACTCCACCCTAAGTACAGGGGGAGGGGTTGTGACATCGCACATATCCAACCCTACATTACCAACAAGTTAAAACTGGTTACAAATAAGTGGCTAACAAAGTATCTCCATAAACAAACAAATTCATTCTTGACACGCACATTAATGTAAAGTTTATTTTTTTTTAGATTTATGGGGCAAAGAGTTGCAAATTTTCGTTTATGCTTTTATAGAATTTTTCAAATATTTGTAGACGTTTTAATTCTTTCTACAATAGTTTCAATGCAGGCATAAGAGATGAGGTTTATGAAACATTGATCTTTCATTCGTTTTCTTCTATATACTCATTATGGCAGTATATTGTTTAATTGTTCTACATTTGCGCAACTCTTTATGGTAAGCAGTTTTAAATAAGCTAATTAACCTTTCATAAAAGTTTCAGATTCTTCGACGAAAATTATATCATACTATTCATGAAATGAAAACTTCTAACTCATTTTTCTCCATGTTGAATTTTTGTATGTATACTATTATTCAAAACCCTAAGGCTTTTTTGATAATTGAAGCAGGGGTTGAAATTTTTTATACATGTTCTGAAATGTGTGTTTCGTGAAACTGTGCATGAAATCAGCTCTAACATATTTAGTACTTTTTCTAAAAAATTCCTAAGTCAAAATTAATGTTGTTTTGAGAATTTTTTAAAGTTTAACTTTAAAAAAAATAATAAAAAATTAAAGAGCAGCAGCAGAAAAAACCCATGCACAGTTTTATGTAATATATTATAGGGTACTTGGAAAAAATTTTGAATTTTTTTTAAAAAAGCCTTAGGGATTTAAAAACTGTTGAAAAAAGTTCAAATTTTTTAAAAATTTTACAGAGATTTTGCAACAAAATCAAAATTTTTTGTATGGAGTTATTATTAAATATTAACCTTTATAAAATAAAATTAAATAATATTAAAAATTAAAAAAATTGTGAAGATGGTACCATATCGCCTTAGTGAACATATATATCTATAAATCTGTATGCAAATATTTCTGAAATAAACAAATTAAGAAAATTTATCTGTATAATATGTTGAAAATAAATGCTGCCCCATGCAAACAATTTTTGAGCAAGGTATGTATAAAAAATGCATGTATTATATTATGCCTTTGACGTTGAATATTACAAGATTCTATCTCCATTTGTTAAAAGAAATCTGTGTGCATTAGCGTTTGTGAGAGTATTAACTGAAATTTTATGCTTTATTTATTTGTATAATAACCTTAAATTCATACGCAAACTATTTGATGTATTGCTAGTAATATATCTCAGTAAAAATATCTTTGATCTAGTTGTATCAGCGAACAAATATGTAACCTATTATTTGGGACATTATTTAAATTTAATCTAAATTTGTTCTTTATAATTTTTGTTTTAATTCAGTAATCTTTGTAATGAAACCGGAGTTGGTATGAATGTTAATTGAAGAAAAATTAACAGACACATTTTAAGACTCAACTTTTATTCAATCCAATTCTGTGTATATAAATATCTTAAAGGGAAAAAAACATCGAGAGTGAAATAACCCATTAATCCTTAGACATTAATAACAAAGATTCACTTAACTGACTCTGGAACCCTTGAATCATAGCCAAGCGAGTTCCAAATCACATTGGAAAAAACATCAGTTCTAGTCCTAACTCACCAATAACAAATATTCCCAGACATTCTTTACGCCTACAATCGCAGAACATCTCTCTCTCTCTCCTTACAATAATAATCTCGACATCTCCGATTCAACTTCAGATCCCTTTCAGGCAGTGGTTTTGGACCTTCGGCCACCGATTGGTCCTGGTCCATGGATCAGATGGTACCGGGCCACCAAAGGAACATTAAATTATGTCTATTTTATTTACTATGGTGTATTTCTCTCGGGTTTGTGTGACTTTTCACGAAAATCACTTTATATTCCATGTTAAGTTACCGTATATTCATTTTTAGTGTAATGGTTTAAAATTCTGAAAGTATATTTAAATACAATTAAATTAAAATTATTAATTCAAAACAATCTAATATATAAGCAATCAGCGACCCCCCCCCCTCCTAGGTGGCCGCGGTAAAATTATCAAATATGTTGTCTGGACCGCTGTGACCGCTACTTTAAGAGGTATCCGACCAAAGCTAATATAATCTATCTATATCAGAGTTCCTTCAGAAGGTGAAGTGCTCAAATCGATTAAAAAATCTATGTAAGGGATTTCTCAAGAGAAATTCTGTCTCAAGAGATGCGTGGTGAACCAGCTGCATAACCTTGTCAAAGAATAGCACAATGGATAGAATGCCAATTTATATCAAATAATAGAAAAAAAATTTATTTAATTTCAAGTAAAATTCATTAATAATTGATTTTGCAGAATATAACAGAAAAATAATTTTGAAATAGATATATTCTATACTTAGGTGCTAAATAAGATGTAGGAAAAAAAGCCATTAATAGTAACCACAGAATTGCACAATTGTAATTTATAGAGTCTATCATTCACAAAAGCTAATAATTGAAAATTCATATTAATTAATTAAAAATTGGTTATTAGAAATGTAGCAATGATTTAGTTGTTTAATACAGTTGTCTTTGTATTTGAATTTTATATTTAAATTTAGCTTTCTTTAAAGGAAATAATCATGGGGTTTACATATATTTTAAGTCATATATTGACTAATAAAATTCACATTAGTCTTTTTTCTTCTGATTATCACAAATACGACCACATTATTTAAAATTCCCTCTACACAAACAAACAGTTGTGCTTACTTGTCTGTCAAAAGGAGTAATAGTATATATATATTCAATTGCATCTAAAACTACATTCATCTCCAAAATTAATTCCAAGTCACAAACTTAAAATCTGTAAAAACTGATAAACTATTTACTGTGTTCCCAGGAAATTTAGCTTAGAAACATATTACGGTGTCAGAAAGAATATAACATCATAATAACGGGGAAAAGATCATAAATGTAATTAAGAAACAAGTCATTTCAAAAAAGTGTGAAATCATGAATAAGAGATAAAGAATTCACCTTGGGAAAATTCTTTCTAATATGGAGTGTGACCACTGTGCACTTTTATACAAACCTCAAAACGAACTTCTATACTATTTTTAAGGTTGCCAATAAGTATTTGTGGCAACAAAGCCAATTTTTTCAAAAATAGGACTTTTAATTCTTAGTGGGGGGGGGGAGTCTTGGGAGAGAATGTTCGTTAAGAAATAGCTTTCCCTAGACCATCCCAATCATATTCAATAGAATTGTGATCCAGAGACCTCAAGGATCAATCCATACGGTGAATAGCCGCTCCTTCATGAAATTCATCAATATCATGAGTTCTGTGTGGCCGCACATTATCATCCATAAAAATGTAGTCCGGGCCCTTAGCATGAGTTGTGAGTTGAAAGTTCCCTCTTCTAAAACTTACAGAGGTGCACGACTGCCCGACATTACGCCAACACACACAAAGATTCATTTGCTGACAAATCTGTAGGTATTTGTTACGTATGAGGGATGTGAAAGAGAGCTCCATATATTCACCAGGCGAAGACACAACGAGAATCAATTTGCCTGGTACATTTCAACTGATAATTGAAAAGAACACGTCTCCATTCTTGTGGTATCCCCAACTGAGGTTTTCAGCTCCACAATATCATGACTTTCCTGCGAGATGCAGTCAAAGGGACGCAGCTTACTGGATATCTGGTGTAAACGCCAGTCTCTTCAAGACAGCTGTACGCTTTTTGCCTGAAAATTCTTTTTCCAGATACAACATCAAGGTCTCGAGCAAGCTGAGGATCCGTTGACCGCCTTTGTCGTCGTGCTCTTAATGCTAAGTAGCGATCCTGTGCAGATGTCGATTCTCTGGGGTGACCTTGGCCAACCCTCCTGGTGACAGTATTGCTTGGTTGGAATTGATTCCATAACTGGGAAACCCTTTTAGGCTACTTGTAACTATCGAAGCACCTTCACTTTTGACTGACCAGCTTCAAGCCTGCCAACCCGGCTCTCTACCTGAAGAAATCATCTAAATGATCATGATAAGCCATTTTCCCTGTAATCTGGCTAATTTGTTTGTTTTAATGCAATATTCACAAAACTGGAGGCAAAATTCGAATGCTTAAAGTCTCAATCCAGCAGTTCTTCAAAAACCAATGATTAACTGCGTCTTTTCCTAAACTGCAGTTATATTACTGTACACAACACATTCTTCAAATTATATAAAATACAATTTCTCTATCAGTTTTACAGGAGGCATTTTATATGACAAAAACATGTTTGTGACCTTAATTTTGGACATGAGTATATGTGACATACTTCAATAAATAACAGCTCATAAATTAGTGAGTACCAGAAACTATATATATATGAACTCTACACAAAATTTATTTTCTGAGCAGAATAACAATCGCACTCAAAATTAATACTCTATTGCTGCAACTATTTTTTAAAAAATTAAAATTTTCTAAAAATTATACATTTTTATTTAATTCAACAGTTTCAACTATCATTCATCTGAATTCGTATAGATTTAAAACAAAAAAGATCTCAAAAATTCTACAAAAGCAACGATACTCTTAACACAAAATGTTAATATCTTTAGAATTCCAAAGAAAAAGTACTTTACAGTGAAATTATAGTTTATAGAACGACCGAATATCTGTAGGAATCTTTCGTTCCAAGAAGAAGGTCATCTCTGGAAAACTCATTGATTTTAAAATTTTTATTCTTATTGGCTTATAGTAAAACCCATTCAACATACCGAGTTTACAAATGGCAAATGACATGATCATAATCGAAATGGGATATCGGCTATCCAGCGACGACTTCAATCTCTACTACTTATGGATATGAATAAAAGATTTCTAGAAATGGAGAGAAAAAAATCCCTCAGCACTATGCTAAAAATAAACAAGAAAATGTCGAGTACAAACAAAAGTTGTTCAAGTCATAAAAGTTTTGCATGCATTATTCGTATCAGTGTTTGAATTCATTTGAAAGAGAATATCAAAGAAAATCATGCTATCAGAAATATTTTATCCATCACATATAATATGAAGAAATTCTAGGAATTGTTTATTCTGTACATTTAAAATGTCCTTTTTAGATTAAGAAATTTAGTTTAAAAGTTACATATCGCGTTTCAATAGAAAATGAAATTGCTGTAAAAACTTTATGAAAAAAACAAGTGGCTTTTTGAGAGAGGGAAATTAGTATTTTAAAAACAAAACATAATATATCACAATTAATTTCAAACATTTGAAATATTAATATTTTTTCTAGAGGGGAATTATATAAGATGCAAAAATTTCTTATTCTAACTTTTATTTTTTTATTATGGAATGTATTTTGAACTTAAACAGGAAACAAATGTAAACATTCAGCTCTCATTTATTGTAGTGCGATATACAGAATATCGACCCACATTAGTCAATGTGAAATCTTTTTAAAAATAATATATTTTCTGATTATTTTCTAAATTAAAGACTTTAAGAATAATTTGGAAAAGCATATTATTTTGAAGAAACTTACAATATGTAAAGCAAAATTTTCAATCCTGTTCTAATTTCTTTGAAGGATATAAGTTTAATTTTTAAGTACGTGGAAGTCTCAATACTAATAATAAAACTGTAATAGCACTGTTCAACATGATTTTTGTCTCATGAGTACCAATAGTTGTACTTAATGCAGTTTTTTTATCGTGTTTTCAAATATGTATTTGGAATTTCTCCATCACCCACAGATTTTTTTTGTTTAAATTTCAATTAATGTATTTAAATATTTTTTTATTAAATGACCATTTGTCCATTGTAAAATAAAAACTTCTAGAGGATTGTAAATGTGATGAAACCACATGAGCTAACTCAAATGGTATTATTGCTACTGTTGTGCAAGTTCAGACTTATACAGACACTTTGGCACCAGACACAACCGACAGGCATAGACATGGTCTGGACTAGCATGCATTCATTAGAACAATGTCAGTTGTGAGATAGTAGTGAACCAGTAAACACGTAATAGTGAGTGCTTTGTGTCTGGATTGCTGTATGTTACGTGTTTGCAAATTTATTTCTTTTAATTTGTTGTTAGTTACAAAGTGCATAGAGCTTGTTTAAATCATCATAACAACTTTTATTATATATGTGGTGAAGTGACGCTTAAGTCCCAAAGGCGAAACCTTACTCCATTAGTAAAAAAGTGTTATGAACTTTATTTTGGGTGTAAAGTGGGGGACCAAACAAGGACCTGGCCCCCAAATATCTGTTGTTTATCGTGTAGTAGACTACTCATTGCATGGAAGAATGGGTCACGCCACATGCCATTTGCTATCCCTATGATTTGGAGGGAACCCAAAGATCACTCCTCTGACAGTTATTTATGCTTAACAAACATTAAAGGGATTACGTCAAGATCAAAACATACAGTGATGTACCCTGACTTGCAATCAACAATGAGATCAGTTCCACACAGCGAAGAATTGCCCATACCAAAGCCTCCAGAATATGTGACATTAGATGAAGAGATCTCAGATTCCGATAGAAGTAAGGAAGAAGAAACAGTTTGTGGTGATACAATTTTTGAACCAAGCTGTTCATCTGAGCCTCATTTATTGACTCAAGAAGATCTTAACGATCTCCATACGAGATTTAAAGTTATCCAAAAAACAGTCTGAAATGCTTGGTTCCTGGCTAAAAGGATGGAATCTTCTTCAAAAAAATACAAACATATATGTACTTATCGTAGTCGTCATTCTCAATGTAAAGACTATTTTTCTGAAGAAAATGGCTTAGTATTTTGTAATGACATTTCTTTTATTATGGAGACATTTGGCATTGAACATAACCCTATAGAATGGCGCTTGTTCATTGATTCCTCCATGAGAGAGAGAGAGAATATTTACGTCGCACTGATTAGCAACACGGGGGCTTTTGGCGACGGTCCGCATTGATTCCTCCAAAGCAAGTTTAAAAGCAGTGCTTCTGCATAATGGAAATAGATTCCCATCAACACCTGTGGGTCACTCTGCTAGTATTAAAGAAACATATGAAAACTTTCAAATTATATTGGAAAAGCTTCAATATGCAGTGTATGAATGGAATATTTGTGCTGATTTGAAGGTAATTGAACTTATTCTTGGTCTGCAGCTTGATTACACAAAGTACTGTGTCTTTGGAATTGTAGGGACAGAAAAAGCCATTACATCAGAAAAGAATGGCCTAAACGCGAATCATTCATTCCTGGACAAAAAAATGTGAAACATGACGCATTGTGTAATCCTAAAAATGTGTATCTACCTCCGTTACATATCAAACTAGGATTAATGAAGTATTTCATGAAAGCCATGGGCAATACTCCTGGTTTCATGTACTTAAAACAGAAGTTTCCTAAAATTAGTGAAGCAAAAATTAAAGATGGGATATTTTTGGGTCTACCCCCAAATAGGATCACTAATGCATGATGAGAAGTTTGAGGAACTATTAAATCCACTGGAGAAAGCAGCTTGGCAGGCATTCAAACATGTAACTTACAGTTTTTTCGGAAATATAAAGGCGGAAAATTACCGTGATATTGTTCATGATCTTGTAACATCTTACAAAAATTTTGACTGTAATATGTCCTTAAAAATACACTTCCTGCACTCGCACTTAGATTTCTTCCCGAAAAATCTCGGTGCAGTGAGCGATGAGCACGGGGAACGTTTTCATCAGGAGATTTCAGCGATAGAAAAGAGATATCAAGACAAATGGAATGCTAATAAGCTGGCTGATTATTGATGGACCATCAAGAGGGATACTCCACAGGCGAAATATAAAAGAAAATCGTGATTTCTTAATTTCTAGGTGAGTCCGAATGTTCGAATATTGGGTAATTAAGAATGTAGAAAATATTAAAGTGTTTCAAATTATAAATGCCTGTCTCGAAAACCTTGCGTGATGAAGAAAAATCGATATCATATTTGAATTTAGGAGAATAAACGCCATCAGAATTACATATTTTTCTTTCTGAGACAAAAAAAAAATGTTTCTTTTTTGTTGCCCAGTGTAATTTACCAAGATCTGGATACAGAAGACTGTTGTTATACAGAGTTGTATTTGAATCTCACTTTATAAATTCTCTACATGTGAAGATTTTGAAGCTTCATTTGTTTTATAGTGAATAAGTAGCCTTATTCCAAGGGATTGTGTCCCCAATTCTTAATATGAGATTCGAAACCCGATTTCAACCAAATTATAATGACTTTTATTAGTTATGAAGGTATTCATGAAAAAATACAACATATTTGAGTTTCTGTGTATGTGCTCCCGTTTTCCTCGAAATTAGATCTCTGAAGCATGTGAGACACACATATTTCTACAAAACAGAATGTAGCTTAAAATGAATCACAGAAAAAAATCATCATAATCAATTTCACGCAATGTCTGAACTGAAAAGCGATTAAATTAGAGATACTTGTATCATATGGCAAAGCGCTTCATTTCTCCTTGATGGTGACCTCTAAAAATATTCCATAAATCATGATGATTTAATGGAAATGAGTTAGAGAGGGTCAGACATATCTCTTAATGGCATTCTAGATACCCTCGATAAGATTGAGATCTGACCTAGAGGCCTATGAAAGATCATGTCTGTCGTTTTCACCTAAGTATTCGGTACTATTCCGATAGATGGTGTATTGTTTTGTTAATGGAGCAAGGTCTCCAGTACGATTTCGAAGAAGCACAGAGTATATTGTCGTCAAACATATCGAGGTAATGTTGTCTTGTAAGGAAAAATGCCGTTAGTTTCAGGGGTCCCATTTCAGTTTATGTAAATAATCAAAAGGCGAGAATGCCGCCCTACCATGTTAAATAATTTCTTCTAGGAAAGGGAAGGATTATTCACTTGTATATTGCCATCGGGGCTTATCAACGTGAATCTGGACTCATTAATTCAGAGAACAAAAAATTTTCCACTTTTATAAGATCCAGTGGCGAAGTTCCCGTACACAAATTTTCCTCTATGTTGACGTACGTCAACGGATGTATTCTTGTATGATGATGACTTTTGTGTTTCATAGCAAGGGGAGGATTTTTAAATGGTACGATTGCTAACACTAACTTGTGTAAATGCATTAAATTGAAGAGGGATTATTTGCCTTTTTGCTCTTCTATTCTCTCTTGGAATACAAATTAGCACACGATAATTTGGAGGGATGTCTTAACTGTAATAAACGTACCTGACATAAGCTTTATAGGTTTGGTCTAAAAGCTATACCTGACCTATAATGCGTATTCACCAACCAGCTGGAAGTTCAAGAACCAGTTTAATATATCCTTGTCTTGTTTAATATTAGTCTTTTTATTTTTTTCACTTACCTTAATCGTCGTGTTTAATATCGTAAGCTGGATGTTTGGTTGTTCTCAAAGATGAGAAAATTCGATTTGAGGTCATAAAATTAGGGGAATTTTCACTAATGGAAATTGTAAAATTCACCATATACAAAACTGTTGTTTTAAAATAAAAGTAAAGACATACTTTCTTTTTAGAAATTAGGTTGATTGTGGGAAATCAAAGTGAGTCGTGTAAAAAGAAAATTCTTTTTTTGAGTTATATCAAAGTCGTGTAAATAATGCTCATGTAAAAATAGAATTGAGCGTAATTGGTTTTCTCAAGCAGAAAATGTGCAAAAAATACAACATTTTCAAACAGATGTTCAAATTCTTCTTTTTTAACCACTGAATCACCGGTATCAAAAGAATTCTCAGAAATGAGAACAAAAGGTATGCAAATTGAAAGTATATATAATTAAAATTTAATTAACTGAATAGGGAACAATTTCAAATAAAATTTGTGATGCACTAAGAATTCTATAGAGTTAAGATTAAATCAAATGAGTTAAATTATATTAATAAAAATTTATATCCTACAGTTTGAGATTTTAATGTAATCCTTTTATATATAAAACGTTGTTTAAATTTAAAATCAAGATAAAAATATTTTGAAATTGTTTAACTCTTCCAATGTAAGGAGCCTAACATATAAATAACCTAATTTCATAAAGCGAAACTTAAAATATTTTATTATTACATGTATATATAATGTGTGTTTAAACGTGTAAGAATGTATTAACACTACGCAACTATCACTATGTGTAATGAAAAAACCTATAATGTGTATTATAAAAAAAGCTTGAAATATTACAACATATTTTGGGCTAGAAAAATTATCAAATCGTTGAAAAAAATGGATGTTTATTCACTAGAAGTTAAATTCCTGCTACGAAGCATCATAAATTATTTTATAAATTTTCTTAATAAACGCAATACACGTTTGCACTTTTAGAAATTCCAAAAGCTAAATAAGTTATGCATTATATATTTTTTTAAGTTTGCAATCATTAAATATTACGTGATTAAATATGAGCCCAATTGGAAAAACCATAAATTCTTGGAATAGAACTCACGTGATAAGGTTAAAATTCCAGGCAAAGTGCTTGAAACATGTAAACAATAAAGAGTCCCGGGAATCGTAAATATAATCTCAAATTTTCAAACATTAAATGTCATTGATTTGGAAATTAGTTGATTATAGGAAATTGTTCGTAAAACTTCAAAACAGTATTAATATATTCAATTATCATATTATAGATATATTAATGATGAGTTTGGCAATCAAATTAATGTAGTTTAAATATTTTAAGTGCGCATTAAACTCTGAAATGGTACAAATAGTACATAATTGATAGGCTCCTCTGGAAGGGAATTATGGCAATATTTGAATGAATTAATTATTGGAGGAATTGTATTGAATGTCGAAATTGCATCCAAGGGGATAGATAGTGCGAGAAAATAAATGTTCAATGTCAAGTTGTTTAAATCTGCTGAAACATTCACAATTCATGTGCAGTATAGGAAATTCGTTAAAATAGTAATATTTTAAAATTCAAATTTTATGAATAATTAAATAGAATAGATATTCAAAAGATGTTATAGATGACAATGAATGCTATTCGAGACTCTGGATAAAAGTTAACATTTGCATATTAATTAAGATTACTGATTAATTAATTTAATTTGTACGAAACATAATGTGAATAATTATGGCATCTCATAAAATAAATTTTAAGCTATCTTACAAAAATAATAATTAATTTTAAAGTAGGTTTTAGTTAATTATTTTTCTAGTAATTATTTTTCTAGTCCAAGTAATAATTGCTTGAACATTGATTATAAATTTGAGATTGATTTTGGAGTTGGTGCTAGAATCCTGCAAATATATATATATATATATATATATATTTATATATATATTCTATTTTAGCATAATATCATAACAAACCATAAATCTTTATTGAAAATATTAATAGTATAAACCTAGAAACTCATTCATACATTAAGTCTTAATAAACCACGAAGAAGAAATATTAATAATTTGTATCTTGTTACTGAATCTATTTAATACTAGTATTATTCTAGAACTCTGTGATGTTTATTTTTAAATATTGTAAAAATTATATACTTTAATTGTATTCAGCACTTTTCTATTTCTCTTTTTCAGTACAGTTAGACAATAGCTCTAATACAGTTACAATACGCAATAATATGTACAAGTAATATTAATTTTTTTCTTTCAAAAATAATACATGTTAAACATTACAATCAATATTAAAGTACATTTTTCATTTAACTTTACTAGATTCTCCGAAAGTTTACATGAAATTCATGGAAAAATTTCATCGCATCTATAGCTGATAAATTCTAAGATAAATTATAAATGAGGAACACAGAGTATTCATGTATGATTAAAAAATATTCGAAACAGTGAAGTATTGATTTTTACAGCGCTTTTTAGTGAAAAATTTATAAATGAATGGAATTTTAAAACAAGTTTTCTCGCTAACTGTATCTATTTACCCCCCCCCCCCCAATTAACTTGGTATCTCAGAATTATATTTAAGGATATAGGATTGCTTAGATAACTAGAGAAGATAATTTAAAATTAATGCAAGCATTGTTACTTAGAAATCCATCTGTTAGCGCAAGAAAAATTAATCGTAACCACTTATAATTCGTTACATTAACTGCACGCTGAAGTTTAATAAGTCACGCTAATTCAGATATAAAAGAATCCGACGGCTTCGAAACAACTGATTAAAATCAAATTTTAACACCAACGGGCAAATGGTGTTGCAACTTTAACCTAAACCGGTTGAATTTCAGAGACGTACCTAACTTGAAGATCATTCGCCGTAAAATTATTCGTCTAAGTTCATTAATTTATTCAGAAAGATGTATATTAACGAAAACAACCCTCCCGTCTCAAAGTTTTCTCTCACAAGACTCAACTTCCCTATCAACTGAGTCAAAATCACGAATATTTAACAAGTTGCAACTTCCCTATCAACTGAGTCAAAATCACGAATATTTAACAAGTTGCAACTTCTGCGTGAACATAGTTCAATAGTGAAATAACATCACGTTTAGATAGGCACGTCTTAGATACTAAGCTAAGACTTGCTATTTTCATATTTTATTACCTTTATCAGCCTGATCTCACGTCTTTGGAGCATCAAGTAAGGTGCATACTTTTCCAGTTCGTTTTTGAAGAAGTTTGTTAGACATTACAGCTTTCTTCTTTTAAGTATTATTATTATTTTTCCTTTATATCCATCGTGATCATTATCCATCTATGAAAGGGGAAAATAAAGTTTTCTTCTCTGCCATCTGACTGAAATTGGATTTTTTTAAAAATGCCGTAACGATGAGAAATAGAATAAATGTTTCGACCATTTGTCGAATTTGTCATAGCTTCAAAAAATAAAAAATAAATAAATAAATAAAAAAACAATTTATTTTGAAATGAAGAAATGAAATTTTCTTTTTTATTTTTAAACTGTGTTACGATTTAAAGCTGGAGAACGATTTATACCGTTATGAAATCAGTTTTCCTATCTTCCGTTTTCTTTCCTTCAGTTGAGTTTGAGTAAAAAAGATTTTCGCGCGTTTTGTGAATGTCTGAACATAGCAATTGAGTTAGATACAAGTTAAAGGCTTACTGAGTAGGGAAACGTAAAAAAGCCGAAAACCTTTTGTAAGCCTTTTATGCATATATTGTGATTGATTTTATTAGTTTACTAAAATTAGAGATAAAGAAAAACATGAAAACAATTTGATAAGATATGAGATTATATTTAGCGAAGTGAAAGTCGTAAATTAATGGTAAAAAAGCTTATTTTATAAATTTAAAGAACAAAAATATTTCGAAGGATTATATGGTGAACAAGCAGAGAAAGAGAAAGAAAAAAATGAGAGAATTTATACATTAGTTCATCAATATAAATTTAGATTTGGTTGTAAAATAATAAAATTTTATCTTTGAAAGAAATATAATGTTTTGGAGTATTTAAAGTTGCATAAACACTGGTGATATTAATTTCTAAAAATGTATAGAACGGTAGTACGTGACTTCTTTATATATATCTGTGTACAATTATCATAAAGCACAAAAATTATAGCTTAATACTAAATATATTCTACAAATTAGATTGGGATAAAATTCTGAAAATTAGAACCTGGAACAAGAGACCTATTCAAAGAATAAGAAAGAGTTATGTTTTTTTTCTCTCTCTTTGTATATATATATATATATACATATATAAAATTATCTCGCGTTTTTGCTGTTGGGGTACTTTGAAATAGATTAAATATATCAATGGAAACACAGCTAATTTGATTTTATTTAAATTTTAATAGTGCACAATTTTTTCTTACAAAATGCAAGGTAGCTTTAATTAAGAGTTGTAAAATCATGTACGTGTTAAAATAATAAATATTAAAATCATTTTCCTTAGAATGCACTGAAGTATTTCTTTGTATATTTTATAATTAACAAAATCAACTTCAAATATATGAAAATAAAACAAATAACTAAAAAATAACTAATAACTTAACACAAATAGTTTTTATAATTTCATTTTCTTCTTTTTCTCCCCTAATGCATTATATACGATCTCATGATTTTTAACTTCTAACAATAATAGTATCCTTTAGGTAATTTAAATGAGCGAGAAAGATTTTTAAGTGGGGAACCTATTTCGATACCTATTTCAATAATATGCATCCGAGTTAAATTGTTTTACATTAAACAATTTCTATAAGCCTAGTTTTCACAATTTCGATTAATCATTTTGCATGTACTTTGCCAATAATAATTAAAAAGACGATGCCGTTAAAACTCTTTCCTGCTAAATAATTTCAAATTTAAAGAAAGGAGTTTCATCATTTTTCTTAAAGAGAGTAAAGGGTAATGGCTACTCTTTAATTTTACGAACGATGAAATTTTTACACACGCTCTTAATATAATTTTCAGAATAAGTTTGAAAACTATTGATTTTCTTCTCTTTATATTTCCTCGGATCGTTAAGATATCTTACATCCTTTTGCTCCCAGCAATTCTTTCCTTAAATGATGGTTAACCTCTGCCGTTGCTGAATAATTAATATCGATCTTGCATGTGACATTACATCTCAACCGTAATTTTTCACTGCCATTCCCAAGAGTTAAATCATCAGTCGTGGAGTATACCAGCATGAGAAAGAAAAGGAACAGATTTCGGGAATTTCTGCTAAATGATTTTTCGGTTCTACCTTACAAAGTAAAAAAATAAAAAAAATTTTGAGAAGCGAAATCATTTTCTATAGGATGATTAAAAATGATTAAAAAGTCAGGAGCATATCAAAATTTTAAATTAATCAAATTACTCAGAAATCGAGAGATTTGTTTAAAGTTTCTTTTGTCCCTTTTCCTATAACATTAAATCTATATATGGACCCCCACCCACACAACTAGTTTGAGGTATAATATAAATGATTTATATATTTTGACGTACCTTCAAGAAATATAAGAATTTAAAGCAAGAACCTAATTTTGACTTTTCTTTCAAGAAAGAAGCATAGAAATCTATGTAGAGCACATGTTCAACCGAAATAAGAGTTTCCATATACTATAAAATTATAACTCCTTTCATTCAAGAAAGAAAGCAATTAAAGAATCAGCATTTGTTAGCTGATAGTTATTTTTAATGATATTTTTGTTGTGTATGTGTGGCAAGTAAAAAAAAAAAAAAACGAAAAGGATCTTTAATATAATAATATAAAAATAAAGAAGTTTAAATTATCTTACAAAAATGAGGCAACGTTATTTTTCTAAAGAACTGACATAAAACATTGATCTGATCATTGATAGAACTGGCATTCTGAAATTTTTAGTTATTTCGATAAGATTTTCAATATCAATATATGAATTAAAAAAATCACTTTTCTCCGTGGTAGATAGTGGTCACGAACTCATGACCAGCGTTGTCGAGTCTCTGGAGACACGCCGAGCAGAGGAGCTAATGAATGCTTAATCTCCCTTCCACGTGGTGTGGAGAGCCAACTCAGGTATCATACTCTTAACTCTAATTCAAAATTTCGAGGTCAGTTGCCAATAGCCCTCGCGTTGCTTTAGAGTTGGATGCTAATAAGCACTCATTCCGCAATTCTAACATGAATATAAAATATTATTTTCAAGTATTTTATTATTTTTTAAGTTCAGATACACATGGTATATAAAATAAAATGATACATTTTTACGCTGTAACTCAACAATACAGTGGTGAATTTTATTCAAATTCAGTAGGTCCATTTAAAAACTGAACAATTAAAAATTATGGATTAATATTTGTATTTTTATACGAAAAGTTTCAAGCTACGAAATATACTATTACGGATGAAACAAGTACTTATTTTAAGGTACTTTTTGTACTACATTAATACAGGATTACGAAAAAATGATCAGTATATAAAATAGGTTGAGCCATATGAGCACACGCTTCCAAACAATGAAATTCCCAGAGAAGTATTATAAATAATCTTTTTTTCTTTATTTCTTTAAAAATATTAGTTCTGAAAATAAGTTTGTAAAGTATGTGTCTAAGTTTTTATATAAATGAAGACATTAGATCATTTATTTCATGCTTGAACGTAAAAACTTTTTTATTCAAAATATCTTTTCCATAGCATTATCCTTTTCCTTAAGCATCATTCTTCAACGACGCATTACAGCATGAAAAATATGTTACACAATTTTGAGTTTTGTACAATTTGATTCAACTGATATAGTACTAAAGATGTAAGATGTATTAATATCGATACATCTCACGGTTTTTAATGTTATTGAATTTGAAGAGCTTGAAAATTTTTACTTCAAACACATTCATATCTTTCATTTTTCTTTCTGTCAAATATTTTATAAAAATTACTGTGGATTTTTAAGCATCCATTCTGTTTTTAATAGTTATGTATGATTAATCCTATTTAGATAACAAATCTAGAACTGACAAGCGCAGTAATATATCATATTTGCACAGGACATATTTCTCGCAGTATGTGTGTGTCAATTTTTCTGAAAAAACGATAGAAACTATTTCTTTCAATACATTTTCTATTGCACATATTTGTCGAAAATTATGAATTTTGAAGACAAGGAAACTAAAAAAGACATCTGTGATAAATTTGAAAGTTGTAACTGATAAAAACTGCACTTTTGTTAAAGACTCAAAACAAACTGAATTAGGGCATTAATAAATAATTTATTTTTCAACCCAATACAATTAATTAACATCTAAAAAGGATATTTTTGAGGTGATTGGGTTCCTTTCATGCAATGGATTTCTCTTTATGAAATCAGTCTACTTATATTTTATTATGTCACACATTTCAACCAATCCAGGACAATTCAAAACAAATTTCGTAGCTTAGAACATTGATATGTATCGAAGACAACACCGTAGCTGGCACCTTATTCTCGAAACTTTCCCAACAATGTGAAGAATTCAATCCTTGACTGATGCAACATACCACTCTACCGAGGATCTTTCATAGCACCAAGACTCGAGCTTATTGCCCTACTGACCTCGACTCTGTGGCCAGCATTATCCTAATATACTTTAACTACCTTCAAAAAAGGGGGAATCAATATGGCTTCTTAATAGAGAACGATTCACTTATCATGCGATACATATATCGGACTCCAAGTTAACGAACTCTTATTATACGAATTTTGCGATTTAACGAATCATTCTCTTTCCCCGATTAAAAAGAGACAAAAACCCTATTTAACGAATAATAAACCTCGAATTAACGAATTATTTCAGAAGCTAAAAAATTCTTTTGTTAGCTCGTGTTAAAAAACTGATCCCCCCCCCCCAAATGGCATAGCCTGTTTGTGCAGAACAGAAAAAGACTTTTCTTGCAAGTAGCAAATTTTAAAGGGAAAAGGTGAAAACTATTATTAGATTTTACAGGTGTGGATGAGTCATGATTGTAAACTATCGTGTGAGTCTTGAGTAGGAAAGGAAATTCCTTTCTTATCTCATGCCAATCCACAACGCAGGAGATATTTTAATGATTATGTTTCATTTGATAACGGATTACTTATCTGTGCAACTGAATTTGAGATGATAGTTGATTTGTGGTAGCCAATGATTTTTGATTCTAATTCAGCATTTAGAAAAGGAAACTCCTATCCAAACTGCCAGATTTTTCTAATGTTTTGCATTGTTTGGAGACTTTGAAAACTCTCTTATGCAGCAGGTTGTAAAAGTACGAATTAATGAACAAAAAGTTCGGTACCGATGAATTCGTTAAATCGGGGTTCGACTGTATACATATGGTTCAATTTTTAAACAATTAAAATTATTTTCTTTTAAAAAAGCACCTTTTGTTGTCCTAGATACAAGGTAAAAATCAAAACATTGCAGTAAAAAGACAAAAATTTTGTTAAGTGGTTATTAGTAAAAATTTGTTTATAGGTATCGAATATGATTAGTGTTTTAACTTACGAGATTTAATAAAAAGAGTTTGAAAAAAATAATAATAAATGCGAAATTCATTTTGTTACATCAATATGATTCATGAAACTATAATTCAATGAAGTAGAAATAAAAAAAAGTATAATACCATAAAATGCAAAAATTAAGTATATCTGAACACATTTAAAAAATGCTAGTTTTTCCTTTGAAGAATTAAAGTAACCTTTAGCTACCTTTTTTCAGTATTCGGTTTTATATATAATCTATTTAATGCGATTTTCTATTTAAATTATTTTTCCTTTTATTTAGTTTTTCATGCCATTTTTGTTTTGTTTTGCTATCTTATATTTTATATGTGTTCATTAGCTTTCTGTTTACTATTTTTTATATTCAACAGACAGTCACAGATTGTTTCTACTTTTTAATAATCATTTAATCTTTCTTTATTTTAACACAATTTAATTCGAAATAAATTTAATTTAATTTAGCAAATTCTTAGCTAGCTGTTAAGAATATAGTAACAATGCAGAATTCAATTAATGACAGAAGTAAAAAGTATATTTCAAAGCAATCAATGTTTACAGAAAATTAAAGAATACATAATTTAAAATTAAAAAAAATTAAATCTTTTTAAAAAATTAAATCTCTTGATTAGCTTTCTTAAAAAAAATTTAAAAAAAAAGAACCTTAGTTGTTTTACAAAACAAATAAATAAAATTATATTTTTAAATTACTTTCTGCTGCTAATTGACTAGAAATGATTTATTTTGAAGTTTTTAGAAAGACATAAAGCATATAGGAATAAAACCAACTGTGTGTGGTGTGTCTAGCTATAAAGTAATTGCGGAAGAAATTCAGGGTATTCGCATCTTTGACGATCATATGTAAGGATGCGCTTAACCTCCACACAATTATCATCCATTTAATAATTTAAATACTAATATGTAGCGTTGCGTGTCCTAGCAAAATTATTTAATTACAATTGAGTCTATCATTTGCTTTATTAATATTAAATATTAAAAATATCGAAAGCGAATTTTTTGAAACTATCTAATTTCTTAAGAAAAATTTCTATACGATGTTAGTTGGTTGGTTAATTTAATGATCTCAAAAGCCATATTTGGCCCATTAATGGCAAACATGAATTCCTTATTTTTCAAGTAGATCATGTAAATAATTGTTACAAATGAGCATCTGCAACTAAGATGTAAAATGAAGGTAGAAGGCAAAGCAAGCATCAGTTGATAAGATGAACGGTCGAAAACACATATAGTTGAGCAATTCAGCGATGGCCCCCCCCCATGGATAATTATTCTTATGAAAGAGAGAAAATATCACACTGAGGCACATTTTGAATCCCACACTTAGTTTAAAAACAAATTCTTTGAGGACCATCAATGTACAGAATGCATTAAAGCACTTTAAGCCTATCTACATCGAAGGTAAGCAGCTGAACACCCTATTCAGAAATTCTTGTAAAGAAACCTACTAGGTGTTACAGTATAACATATTTTATACATAAAAAAGGTGATGACAGCAATGAGATAACGCTATACACTGATAGTCAAGGTAAGTGAAGAGGAAGACACCTGAAAGGCATTCCAAACCAATGGGAGATTTGACAGATTAAACATGCATCAGCCCCACTACATGATGCCTCTTTAATGTCATCAGGACTAGTAATGATGTTTGAACTCGCATTAAAATGAAGGGATGGAGTCCCAAAATTACATTCGATCCACTTTGAATAAAATTCAGAATACGTGTTTTATACAGTAATTTCAAACAAAAAAAACCTCTTTATTTCGTATAGCTTCAAAACCAGTAGATTGGAGAAATAAAATTAGAAAACACACACATGTATATACATATATACACTGGTGTCCAAAAGTTAAGCGTAAATCGTAAAATGCGAAAAACATGGAGTAAATATATGTAAAATTATTCCAAATTTCTTGCGGGCATTAATTGAGTGAAGAAGAAACATTGGATCTATGCAAAACTTTTCAGTCGACTATGTCCTGCACGAAACACCGGCACATGTCGGAACGCGGATAAACCGACTCACGCAGCATAGGCAGTTCAGACAAGTTTCGTGCAACTGCTGTGCGGAGGAACGTTGTTAACCATTAAACAAGGTGAATGATGGCACAAAGACGCCATTTGGACATGTTTACGAAAGGAAGAATCGTTGGAATGCTGGATTCCTCACGATCACAAACCGAAGTGTCTCGAATTCTGAATGTGGACCAGTCTGTGATCTCAAGACTGTGGCAGAGGTTTCAAAGAACGGGAGATGTTACTCGACAACCAGTATCAGGTCAACCAAGAGTCATAATCGCTCGCCAAGACCGATATCTGGTAATAAGTGTGAGACGTCAGAGAGGCAGTACTGCGTTCGGCGCTCACAGTCACCACAGGAATACGAATTCCGAGACAAACTGTTTACAGGGGACTCAATCATGCTGGCCTGTATGAGAGAAGACCAGCACTTTGCATTCCCCTCACGTCTGCGCATAAACGCGCTCGTTTGAACCGGAGTTTAAAATATCAACATTGTAGTGTGGGAGAGTGGGCCAATCTGATGTTCAGTGACCAGTCCCGGTTTAGCCTGAGTAATTATTCTAGGCGGGTAACGATATGGAGAGAACGTGGAACACGTTTTGAACCAAGAAACATAACGGAAAGACATCACTTTCCATCAAGGGGAGTAATTGTATGGGCAGGCATCATGATGGTCGGCCGCACAGACCTCCATTTCTTTGACACGGGGTCTGTGACTGCTCAAAGATACAGAGACGAAGTTCTTGAGCCTTATGTTTACTTGTTTCGAGGTGCTGTCTGTCCTGACTTCATATTCATGGACGATAATGCGCCATGTCACAGAGTGGTGCTGATTGATGACTTCCTTAAAACGGAAAACATCTAGCGCATTTCGTTTCCTGTGAACTCCCCTTATTTAAATCCTATCGAGCATGTATGGGATATGCTCGGGAGACAAATTGCATCCCTTTCGCAACCACCAAGCTCTGTTACAGAACTGAAGAGAGCTCTCCGAGAAGCTTGGAACCGTTTGAGCCCACAACTCATTCATCATCTCATAGCAAGTATGATAAATCGCTGTGTAGCGTGCCTGGCTGTCAGAGGTGACCACACGCCTTATTAAACTGCAGCATCAGTATTTTATTTAATGTTTTCTTTCATTTTTTCTTTAAAGTGTGAATCCTTGCTATGCTCAGTTTTCTTTCAAACTGCTACTTTGGATAATAAAATTAATTATTATCATTCTTTTGATTTGCTTCCTTATTTTATAACCATTTTACACTCGCATATCACGTTTCCCACCATTCTGATTTACAGTTCCTTCTTTATTCATATAATTGTCAATTATGCTTAACTTTTGGACACCAGTGTATATATATTCTCCTCAGCGTATATTTTGTTAAAAGAAATTATTCCTCCACACACACAGCTGCTATATAGATCAACTTATGCATTTAAAATTCACCACACAGTTGTTTAGCTACAAATTTAGGAACATTTATTCTATTTCTTATAGGTTTTTCTGGAAGAAATGATGCACAATTTCTTACAACACATCTGCAAATACTTAAAAATATTTTAAAAATTCCAAGGTTTCAACGGAAATGCAAAACTCTTTTTTAGAATAAATAATGAACGCAATGATAGTGCCATTAAACTTTGAACTTGTTTCCTACATTAGAAAGAGTATTGTCTCTTAGGACTTCTCTCAAGGGGTATCAGATATTATTTTTACATCGCATCATCCAGTACACAGATATGGCATTAATAACAACGGATGATTCTGACACTAAGAAAGTATAATCAAACTTATCTTTAAATAAGTTTTGCAGAAAGACTTCGCAATGCATAACCTTTAAAACCCATGATTGTCGTTGACTGTGAGTAATAGCTTTATCTTTCAAGAAACAGAAAATTGCATCTCGGAATTAATAATCAAGAAACCCAGACTACTTTGGGGTGGTAATGCGAAATAACATTTAAAATATTGAACTTAAACAGGTGAGAGTGACATACTGATTCGAGATCCAATATCTTTAGTGAGATTACTTCTAAGAAAGTAGCTTATAGTAATTGGAATGGATCCCCGGGAGTTATTTTTAGATACCGCATTCTGTCTTGCTAATGTTGATGCTGGTAATGACTTCTACTTCTATGCTTTTATTGCGAAAAATTATTGATCTTGAGAGAAGCATTGGAAAAGATGAGAATTATACTTCACATTATGACAAAACTTTCATGTCCCATTTACTTACGATAAGGGTGGAAGTTATAAAAGAATAGCAAAAAAAAAACGATGATTTATTGCTTCTGTTGCGTAATTTTTACTAGCAATAAAACTTTTTTATAACCAATGATATATAAGTTACGTTGATCAACCGACATTTGGTATATGAAATCGCATTAGTGTAAATTGTTATAATATAATAAGCATAATTGATCAAACAAGACCCTACTACAAATCGTACACAATTTTATTCACGTACTGTTTTCGATTGTTTTTTTATTAAAGTCAATTTAGTTTTACAAAATGTATTGTCATCTGTTAATATTGATCCCCTATTAAACGACAAATACACCTATGAGCCAGAATCTCCCTCTCAAACTTCCACACTATGTCGTAGTTAGGAGAGGGGGTGCCAGCTCAGGTGTCGTCCGCGTCACTTGACCATGGTTCAATATTAAGCGGACCGTCCCCAAAAGCCCTCGTGCAGCTGGAGAGTGGGACGTTAATATTCACTCACTCTACACTATGTCATTTCAATTATAATTATTTACGTTCAACAAGTGACAAATGGATAAACAAAATCCTTTAAACTTAGATGTGAATGAGCTAATAACTCACTGTTCAACCAAAATATTAAAGAGTCATATATATTGATACATATAATTTTAAAATTTATTTCTTTTTATTTAAATCATGTTTTATGTCATACTACATTGCATGCGATTTATGGCCCATTTTATTATACTGGATCCATGCTAGCTTGCAAGACAATTTGTAGTAATGTGATTTAAGTTTACAAAAGTACAGTCATCGGATGATAAGCAAACTGCAAAAACCAAAACTAAATCTTGTTACTTAAACAAACTTATTTGCATAATCTCACCTTGAGAAGCTCACAAAACAAAAGTGTAAATGACTCTACTTGAGGGAACAATTACAGAAAATACTAACATTAGAAGAGAAAAATAAATGTAAAATATAACTAGAAAATAGATTAGAGGTCTAAAGACTGTATCTAATTTAAGACTAGATACATTTTAAATTAAATATGAGAGTAGAGTCAGTTATTAGAAAATTAAATACATAATTTATAATATGTATGGCATGATTATAATTCTAATATTTATTCTTATAGTTTCTAAGAGGAGTATTTGTATATATAAACTAGAAGACGTAAATCATTTTGTATCTTTATCTACTTATGTAAACTAACTTGGGGAAAGGAGTGTGGGATTACTGGAAGAAGTAATCTCATTTAAGATAGAATAAAATCGTATTAAATGATGTAAGAAATTGGAGCCAGTCCCAGATACACTCTTATGCATTCCATCGTTTTAAAACTTGGCGAATCAGACAAGTAACTGATAACTGATTCCATTACTCTACAATGACCACAAAGTGGCAACTTTGCATCTCGACTGTAGGAAAGACGGGGCAAGTTGACGATGTGAAAAAGAGTTTACAAGCTTTCATTATTTTCTTTTTTAGGTAAATTGGATTCGATTGTTGTCTTTACCGAGACATAAGCGTGACTCATTGGTAAAGACTACTCGATACCATTCGACGATCCATGTCCATCTGGCACGATACCATTTTATCATTTGACAACGATGCAATGCTATTAAAGGCAGTCATCGTAAACGAGCTAAGTTTCACGTCGTAATTGCGTTATTACTTATGATATGATCAACAGAGATTCCCCATACCCACAAGAAGTCTGCAGCAGTGGCTGTTGGATCGGTACCTACCTGTCTTGCAACACGTCGATCTTCCTTTGGTCCTATTATACTAAGCCAACATGAGCCTGATTGATTCCAGGATGTGCCTTAATGTACCCACCTCTGCCAGCAACACGTGCAGCAATAGCAACACTATAATCAATTTGCAGTTTAATCCATCGATTGAATCCATAGATTAGTCAGCATCCACTTTCGGTTACTACTTTATTCGGTTTCTGTCAAATTTTCCCAATTGCTTAAATTAGTTATGAAATTTTCTCCAAGACATAATCCAGTGAAATACGTTGTTATCAACACAACAGTAATACGAGAGTAAATGAATTTGCTTTGTTAATAAGTGCTCTTTTATGACCCGGAATGGAGTGTGTTCAAAAGGGGCTTGCTTGCGTCACATGCTCGCACGAATCTTGGTTTGATCATTTGTATCTCCAAGGCAAGTATACCCTTCCTCAAAATTTAAATCATGCCTGTCAACTTCTTCTAGTACAATTTTGTCTTACATATACATATATCTGTGTGTGTGCCTAATCTTTTCTTTAAAATCATAACATATTAAATTACTAGCGCATTTTAAATGTTACAAATTTATTTAATTCAAAGAGCAATTTTTTATTTACCTTCTTAATATAATCACCAAAATTGCATCCATGTAAGGCATGGCAGCACAACCAGGTCCGTGTTGTTTATATATTAACAGATGGGTATCTAAAGACTATCTCTCTCTTTAGCCGATACAGAACTAAAAATTTAGCAGAGATAAAAATGGGTTTCGGTTTAACACACACACATGTATATGTACATATAAATATAAATAAAGTGTTATTATCTAATGACCATGCCGTATGTAAAGTAATGAGTCCGCCCAGAGACGAAACAATGGAACATGCGCGGATGATGCGGGAATAATCAAAAATGTACCCAAATATTCTGTTTCCACAAGTAGATTTCTTAATGATACGATATGAAAGGCAGCTAATTTTTGCGGAATTCAATAAAGATAATATCGCTATATATATTTCGGAGTCCTAAACATCGATTTCAAAAATGACGTGTTTTGTGAGTTGCTCACATGCAGCCGTTGCGAGTACTTCTCGAAAGTAATGAAACAACAAATCGTAGATCAGTAGTCTTTTGTTTATTACGGTTGATTCCAGAACAGAGCGCATTCTGTTACGCATTTGTCATGGTCTATGTCGCCGTACGGTCCCACGCACTAAGAATTCGAATCCCATTCCTTCACTGACCACACGTCATCGGCAGTAGTGAAATCAATGGACCAGAAAATAATAGCATTTCGGTCAAAAAAGAAAGTAATCTGGTCTGACCATTTACGTGTTCTAGTTAATTATATTGATGGTCGAGGGTGAATCAGCCGATTTCCAAAGGAAACTCTGGCAATCAGGTGCAAAATAAGACGAATGCAAGGCATTGACGGTGGTATTATGGTGTAAGCGATGTTTTTATGGGCTCATTAGGACCTTCATTCAGATCACTGACGTCTTTGCAAACATCATTGCAGAGCAGGTTTACTTCTTCATTGAAACAGTATTCCTCGGGATGTAATGGCGTTAACCGAAAAGATAATGCACCATGTCTTAAGAGGCGAATCGTCAGGGAATGGATCGAAGAACATTCTGAGGAATTTCAAGTAATGCCTTGGCCTCTGAATTCATCTAGTGTGAATCCAATCGAGCATTTGTGATTTCACCAGCAAAACCGAAATTCAATTCACCGCGTTTCTACCTTGAAATGTACGGGAATAGCAGGACCAATTGGTGTCTTGTAGCAGATACCTCAGGCTACGTATCAGCACCTTGTCGAGTCAACCCCACTCCGGGTGTTGACGGAGACTTTAATGGTAAAATATGGTCTCTTACTTCATATTAAATAGGTGGTAATAATGTAATGGATGCTTAGTGTACTCTCGCGCACAAGCACATACATACAATACTATATTATATATATATGCTATGGGAAATATAAGTTCATATCTTGTATCAAAAATTGTCTTTGCCATACAATAAATGATAATAATAATAGAACTTATCAAAGGTTTTTATTTAACTGATGAAAAATTTCATAAATTATTTTCTTTGAAAATATTTTTAACAAGTGGAAAATACTTTAACAATGAAAATTAGTTTTTTGTATTGGAAGACAAATTATTCTTACAAAGAATAAAAATAATGAGAACTTACTTAATCTTTTTACATTTGAAGTTTTAAAGAAAATTTTATTGATATTCATTTCACATTGTTATGTTATAAAATCATCGTTTGTTTAAAAAATATATTTAAAAAAATTATTTGCTTGAATTTTAATAAATATATAATCTATAGAATTTATATATTTGAAAAAATATGCGAAATAAAAAAGGAAAAGGAATTGAATAAAGAATTGTATAACAGAATGTTATAACTGTTATTGAAATTGTAATATACAAATTCAATTGTTAAATTGCAAATATTAATAATAATAATTTTCATAAAAATACACTTAAATTAGAAAGATTTGAATGGGGTCGATTCATCACTAGAGGCGCTGCGATCGTGGCCATCATCACGTGATTAAAAACGTGCGATCATGTAAACAAATAACAGTTGATCGTATGACATTTGTGGTTGCGCGCTAACTTTGGAATTTGCAAAAATTATTATTTTATATTCTTTAAATTCTTTTTAGTAGTTCAAAATAGTTTTAATATATTTTCTACTCTTAGTTTTTGTATTGTGACCAAATATATATATATATAGTTTTAGTTTATAGTATTAGATTTAAGTTTAGTTTATACTTCTATCCTTTGGCTTCGAATTTTTGTATATTTTTAGGTTTAGTAATTAATTTTTATTAGTGCCAGCCATATCGTGATTAAAAAATTATGCAACGCTCTTTTGAACAAATTGCTTCTTGAAATTGAATAAATCTACTAATATCGCGAATCATCATGTAAGCGAGTTTTTCCGAGAAAAATTCGTGCAGACTGTAAATAGGGAGTGGCTCGCCAAAACAAAAGATTGTTATGTCTTCGGTCAGTAAGAGCGATTAGTTAATACTTCGGCTGTTGAATAGGACCAAAGACTGTTAATCAACTTATTATGATGATTGGATAATAGAGATTCCATGTAAATGTATAACCGTTACCTGAATATATTGCCTATTTGTATTTCTAGACACTGTTAGTTGTGTCTGAGTGCTGTGAAGACCTCCTGGGATTTTGTGAATTCTAGCGTTGTGGCGTTTCTAAGGATTGTTTTAAGTTTTCATTGCTCCTAACCTTTCTTTGTAAGCGCAGGTATTTATTTCTTACCGAATTTGTGGCATTGATTATATTTTTTTACATAGAAACTTCTTGTAATTACAAAAAAGCTTGTGAATTTAACTGTTATTTTCTAATATTCATATAAAGTTTCCTTTTTGCTACTCTTGAAAATTCATTTCAGTATTATTATTAGGACATCAAAGTTTTTAATGTTAATAATTTTTTTATTTTTTAAAATTGTAAGGAAATATATTTGTTTGCTTTACATCAATTAGACAATTTATATGCAATTCAATAACTCATAAATAATTTGTAATAAAGAATAATCCAATAAAATGTAATCATTATTCCTAAGAATTATGTATTAATATGATTCTTTTCTTTAACTTAATAGTGTAAGAGTATTTTCTTTTTTAAACTTTGAAGACAGTCTAAAGGGAAATTTCTAAAAGAAATTTCAAACCTTTGTAAATGATAATTACTAAGTAAAGTCAGACAATCAAAGCTGGCAAATGTGTTATTTCATTACAGATTCATCATATATTTCGAAAAATCTTACCATGTCTTGGGAATTTTTATAGAACAGTTGTTTAAAAAATTGGTGTACAATAACAATGTTTCAATTTTATGTATCCATATTAATGCAAATAAAGATTGAAACTGACCAAAAAAAATACTCTTTTGGAATACATCTTAGTAAAAAATACTCTTCATAAATGCATAATGAAGCAATGTCACTCATAGTCTTTCAAAAGAATATGAAAATGCATTTTTTTAAATTGCAATGAATTTCTTAGTTAAAAAAATAAAATTTTCATATGCTTCACTTGTATAAAATCATGTAATATTAAAATTAAATGTTGATAAATGATGCAAGTTAAATAATTTTAATTACTAATTTAAACTAGCTAACAAAAATTTTGTATGCTCCAAAATGTAAAAATTTTCATGAAAATAATTTAGCATGTTTCAAACAATTTCTAAAATTAATCCCATATTTTAGTATGATTCCTTTTTTTTGCATGGGGACAATGATTTATAAAAAAAAAATTCAAACATTTGTAGGTGATAATTATTAAGACTATCAAAGTGCTAAATGTTATTATTTTACAACATATCTTTAAAGGCTTCATAATGGATTGGTACAAATCATACTATTTTAAGGCCACACAATGTGCTAAACATTTAAAAAACAATTTTGACATTTTCTTATGGCCCATATCATTGAGAAGCTTGCCACCAAATTTTAGATTTGATAATAAATTAGTTTTTAAAGATATTTGAAGAGCTTAGGTTTTGGTTTCAGTTTCATTTTAAAGCAGTTTTCCACTCTTAAATTGAGTTAAAAATATTTTTGAGCCCAATCAACTCTTGCAGTGTGAAATGGTTAATTATTTCGGTTCTCATTACTAAAAGCATTTCTGCTTGATAATGTTTTGAGTTCTCATAGTTACTTAATTAAGATTATTTTCAAGGCTAATTTATGTTTTAAAAATAGTTTATATAACTTGGAAGCTTTATCATTAATTTTTTTTTCTTTTGGCCCAAACATTCTCAGGTTGCTGTGAGAAACAATATTTCGAAGAGATGGACACTACTGAAAATGATGTATCTAAAAATCACCCTCAGTTAATACTACAATTAGACTTCTGAATTCAAGTATTGCAGATAAAACTGAATATTTCCATGATGTACTTAACTACATGATAATATATTGTCGTACTATATTTTAGTACTTTAAAGTTGTGCAATAAAACTCAAACTTGCTAAACTGTGCCCCAATTTAAAACAAATTTTTTTTTTTACAAACCTGGTGATTTTTATAGCTAAAGTTAGTATCATTATTTTATACATAAATACTTTGTATTTCAAACAGTGCTGGTTTAAGCTCATTTCGAGCACTGGGTACAAAAGATCCTCAATTTTTAAAAACAAATTCAATACTTTTTTAAACTTGCCTTTGTGTAAAGTGCCTATAACATGTTGATCTACTTTTTAAAAATTATTATACAATATTAAGGGAATGTTTCATCAGAAAAGGCGCAAATATTTTTAAAAATTCAATTTAATTATCCTCAGTTTTAAATGTTTTTTCTTTTTATTGGAATTACATATAATTTATAAAAAATAGTATAATTTATCTATAAACAATAGATGGCTCCAAAATATAAGTTAAACTTGTAAAATAGAAATTAGCATATTGGATCGACTTAATATGAAGGTTTTTGAATAATAATAAATATTTATCCATGATGAAAATGAATTTTATTTTTACAACACAATGAATTGTAAATGAGAAAAAAATTCAATACAATATATATAAAAATGAATAGTTGCATAAAATTTCCATTCGCAATTTCTACTGGTTATGTATCTTGACCAGGTATTGTATGTGTAGTGCATGCAAACTAAAAACTTATTTGGAGAAATGTATTGACATTTTATTATTTTGTTATCACTAATATGTATCTAAAGTATCTTTTTATATATATTTATATTCACACTTAAAAAAAAATGGAAGATAAACAAACATCAGAGAGAGGGGGAAAAAGATACAAAATTCTCACTCTGAAGTTAAACGTGTGAAAATATATTATTAAAGATTAAAATCATTATTATACATCAACAAGTTACTAAAGTTTATCATGAAAAAATTGAGTTCCATTCTAATCAAAATGACAGTTTCTACTACTTATAAGCAATAACTAATTATAGCATTAGTTTACCAGGAAAATCCTAAATTTCAAGAAACTTTTCAGTTTCCTAAATTATACTTGAGCAAAATATTAAATTACTTCAAAGTTTGTCTAAGAAATGCTCAATCAGTACTCATACCATTTAAAAATTTTGAACTTATGTATTAAACTGCCAAATAATTTTGCCAAGCAAAAACGCATCAAGAACTTTAAAAAATATTATTATTATTACTGCGTTCATGAGCTATGATGCCTATGAGCAGGAACAGTTCCAGTTATTGGCTGTATATTGCAACAACATCCCACAGAATCAAATGTCTATACATAAAGCCATATTTGATTTCATGATCCTAATTCTGAATAAATATACAATTGATGCAAGTACTCTTCTTGGGTCAATATTTGTAAGTAACTCAATGTAACAAATTTATTCAGGACTTATAAGCAGGATAATATCAATATACATGTCTTTTAGACTTTAATATTTATGTAAAAATAAATCTAATGATATAAAGCAAATCTAATCTATAATGATAAATCTTCTACAAATTGTGCAAATACCTATAAATGCTTATTTGTAATACATAGTAAAAAAATTTGTACATCTCTGTGATAGGTTTATACCACAGTCAAACTCTGAAAAACAAATGTTCTGCTAATAGATACCACACAAACGTATAACAATTATTATTATTATTTTTATAAAATAATTATGGATTCAAAAATGACTTTTTAAAATTTTGATCATGTAAGAGTGAGCAGGACTTTTATAATCCATATATGGACATAAACATATTCTATTATACACACATTTGTATTAAAAAATTTTAATGCCTTAATTTATTATCATATTTGGAATTCAATTCTCGATAAATCATATTTTTTACCTAAAATAGCGCAGACTGTTGCATAATTTTTTTTGCATATAATTTTACATATGTTAAATGATAATTTTGACTTCTAATGTTAAAAAATGGTACTTGATTCATCATCAAGTGTAAACATTAATGAAGCTGTAGTAAATTAAAATATTTTTCCATTTCTATAGTGAATGCTTCTTGAAAATGTTTTTTTTTTTTCCCTGTAATATTCTAAAATTATTAAGTAAAACAAATTTTTGATTTATATGTATGTATACTTGTTCTTGATACGACATATATGGTTACATATCAGATTTTTGCATCCTAATTTTAGATAAATATGAAGTACCTCTCGTTAATTTCTGTGAAAATGTGTAAAATAAGTAAAATTTAGATTAACCAAACATATGTTCTATTGTGCATGTGTTGGACATACCTGTCCTTAATTTTACCAAAACATATCAATGGTTGCAAAATATTATTTTGGGTGGACATTAAGGTATTTTCAATATTTAAAACATTGAATACACTAAAAAAATCTCTTGCAATGAAACCCTCTGTTAAGGTTTTCATATGTAAATCACTTACTGTTATTTGCAATGAATTTTTATTTTTTCTGTATAATATCCTTCTGCTTCTATTTTGTTTTGTAAAAGGCAAGCTTATCCAGGAAGGAATGGAAAGAGCTGGCTAACATAACGTTCGCTATCCATAAAAATAAAACATCGATCAACACTTCATACCATACACTACACTGGTGTCCAAAGGTTAAGCATAAATCGTAAAATGCGAAAAACATGGAGTAAATATTCGTAAAATTATTCCAAATTTCTTGCAGATATTAATTGGGTGAAGAAGAAACATTGGGTTTATGCAAAACTTTTCAGTCGACTACGTCCTGCGCGAAACACCGGCGCATGTCGGAACGCGGACAAACCGATTCACGCAGCATAGGCAGTTCAGACAGTTTCGTGCAACTGCTGTGCGAAGGAACGTTGTTAACCTTAAAACAAGGTGGATGATGGCACAAAGACGCTAATTGGACATGTCTACGAAAGGAAGAATCGTTGGAATGCTGGAATCCTCACGATCACAAACCGAAAGTGTCACGAATTCCGAATGTGGACCAGTCTGTGATCTCAAGACTGTGGCAGAGGTTTCAAAGAACGGGAGATGTTACCCTACAAGCAGTATCAGGTCGACAAGACTCACAACCCTCGCCAAGACCGATATCTGGTAATAAGTGGGCGACATCAGAGGGGCAGTACTGCAAGAGCACTGGGTTCGGCTCTCACAGTTGCCACAGGAATGCGAATTTCGAGACAAACTGTTTACAGGAGACTCAATCATGCTGGCCTGTATGCTAGAAGACCAGCAGCTTGCATTCCCCTCACGTCTGCGCATAAACGCACTCGTTTGAACTGGAGTTTGAAACATCAACATTAGAGTGTGGAGAGTGGGCCAATGTGATGTTCAGTGACGAGTCCCAGTTTATTCTGAGTTGTGATTCTCGGCGGGTAACGATATGGATAGAACATGCAACACGTTTTGAACCAAGAAACATAACGGAAAGACATCATTTTCAATCAAGGGGAGTAATGGTATGGGCAGGTATCATGATGCACGGCCGCACAGACCTCTATTTCTTTCACACGGGGTCTGTAACTACTCAAAGATACAGTGACGAAGTTCTTGAGCCTTATGTTGGCTTGTTTCGAGGTGCTGTCAGCCCTGACTTCATATTCATGGAGGATAATGCGCCATGTCACCGAGCGGTACTGATTGATGACTTCCTTGAAACGGAAAACATCCAGCACATGTCGTGGCCTGCGAACTCCCCTGATTTAAATCATATCGAGCATGTATGGCATTTGCTCATGAGACCAATTGCTACCCTTTCGCACCCACCAAGCTCCGTTAGAGAACTGAAGAGAGCTCTCCAAGAAGCTTGGAATCATTTGAGCCCACAACTCATTCATCATCTCATAGCAAGTATGGTAAATCACTGTGCAGCGTGCCTGGCTATCAGAGGTGACCACACGCCTTATTAAACTGCAGCATCAGTATTTTATTTAATGTTTTCTGTCATTTTTTCTTTAAAGTGTGAATCCTTGCTATGCTCAGTTTTCTTTCAAACTGCTACTTTGGATAATAAAATTAATTATTATCATTCTTTTGATTTGCTTCCTTATTTTATAACCATTTTACACTCGCATATCACGTTTCCCGCCATCCTGATTTACAGTTTCTTCTTTATTCACATAATTATTAATTATGCTTAAATTTTGGACACCAGTATACATACAGTCAAATAATGTAATGAAGACAGTTTAAAGTAGATAGCTTCACATGTGGTTTAAAAAAAATTAATTTATATATGGAATTCGTTTGGATTTTCTCACTTTGTTCCTATATCCAAGCTTCATTGTTGCATATATTAGTCATAATTTAAACTCTATATCTTTAAATATTGGGTATAAAATAATTTAAGAAATGTATGCCTTAATTTGCTTAACTATGCTTATAAGACTTTTATTATTAATATGTTTTAACCGAGAAAGGTCTTCGATAATTAAATAAAATATTCATATTCATAAAAGTATCCGAATATGTTCTGAGAAAATTTTAATAAAATAGCATGCCAAAACATTATAAATGCTTTATTTAATTTAATATCGTTAAAAAGAAGAAATTATTATCAATAAATTTAAATAATTGCATATCATTATTTTAAATTAGAGCAATGAAATTGCTTCTATGAGAAATATTGAACACAATTTTAACCTTTTAAATTTATTAGATAGTAACATTATAATATTATTCATGATAACTAAACGTGTATTAAAAGTATGGATTGTTTTTCAAAATTAATTGATGATTAATCTAGTCATAAATAAAAAATAACCTATGGTTAATTTTTATCAAAATTTAACAAATAATTTTTTCTCAAGCTTATCCATTTTTTCTTACATTTTAACTACTTAAATATTTTAAGAAAAATTAGGTACTCTTATTCACTAGAACGGAAATAAATAAACCATTCTTACAATTACTGAAAGAACCCAACGTATAAATTGCTTAAGAAATAGGGGAAATTTAATAGATTGTCCGAGTATATTTTTTTCTCCTAGTTCAATATAAATAAATGCGGCTAAATAAGCTATTCGAGTAAAAGGCTCTCTGTAAGATTTAATGTTATTTTTTCTTAAAGTCTGACTTTGTCAACAACTATCAATCAACAATCTTCGGAATCTTACAGAAAGTTTCTAAAAAACAGGTTATTGACAAAATATATTCTATATTATCACTTTTTAATCTTAATTTATATTTAAGAATATTTATACTTGTGAAAATAAACATATCCCTTTTAAAAATTGTTTTCATACAATATCCGAGTTCATTTATATATATTAAACATTAGGTAAAATTTTTAAAGCTCTTTTTTGGAAACCTATAAACTTGTTTGACATTATAAATTTCGTAATTAGACAGGTTTCTGAATTTTCAAATTTGAATTAATAAAATATTCGTGAAAACCTGATCTGATACTTAAAGGAAAATATTTTACAACAATAATTATTTTATATGAACAAAATAAATATTATGCTGCACAAGTACATCACTAACCAAGGTTTACTTAATTTAATTCAAATATTTCGGGGAAAAAAACACCTCATCACTTATGCATTTTTTTAATGCACTTTTAAAACCTTTGACTACAGAACTATTAATTTTACATAAAGTACCTTCGGAACAATTTTGAATGCTTCGAAATACTTTTTAAAATTTGATTTTTTTCTTACATAATTTCCATCATCATCGTGTTTTTAAATCAAAAATATCAAGAATGGTACATTTGTAGGACTAATTTTAAAGGATTATTGAGGTTAGTTGTGTATAATTGGTCATTTGAAATATTTGAGTTTCCATTATGTAACAAATGGACATATCTGAATATATCAGTATGATTAAAAACAAATTACAAGCGTATGTATTTTAAAAGGCGATACTTCAACCACATGTTGAAAAACATTTGGTTGGGATACATAATAGTTGTCAATTTTATATGCTTGAGCATGGAAGCAAACAAAATGTTTATAAGTACTGAATGCATTTCTTGTACAAAAAAAGGTAAAATAATGCCACTAAAGCAGCAGAAAAGATACAAAATATTTACGGCAAAGCTGAGAAAACAGCTGATAAATTGTGATTTCCAGGTTTGAAGATGGTGATTTCGATCTTGAAAATCCAAAAGGTGTACTCGGGACCTTCACATAAATAGATGTAAGATTATAAAGCTGATCTAAAAGATTGTTAAAATGTCAAAGTCAGCCGGCCACAAGGATATTGTGAAACTTGGCTACTTAAAACCTTTCGATGCATTGGTACCTCATGAATTATCCGGGGAAAATCTGATGAACTGCATTTCCATTCCAACTCACTCCATACACGCAATGAGGAGAGGCCGCGGTAGCTAAGTGGTCTAGGCATCGGATCATGGTTAGCATGTCATGAGTTCGATCCCAGTCCCACTGAAGACCCGCCGTGTAGGGGTATGATGCACGTTGAATCTGTCGAGAACTCAAACGTCCTCCCGTTGATGTGGTGTGGTAGTTAGGAGAGGGGGTGCCAGCTCAGGTGTCATCCTCGTCACTTGACCATGGTTCAAAATTACGCGGACCATCCCCAAGAGCCCTCGTGTAACTAAATAGTGCGACGTTAATATTCAATCAATCAACACGCAATGAGGAGATACTGCTTTTGAAGCATGTATTGTCGGGAGATGCAAATGGATTGTTTATAATAATGTTGAGAAAAAGAAATCTTGAGGAAAATAGAATATCCCAGATTCAGCTACACAAACAGCCGACCTTCATCCAGAAACATAACATGCTCTGTTTCTGATGGGATTAAAAGGAATATTGGGTTGTTAGATTTTATCAAAATACGGAAACGATAAACACAGAAAATTATCGTTGGATGATTTTGACAAGTTTAAAATTGTAATTGGAAAAAAAAAACTCGTCTGGAAATAGTATATTGGAGGTTCATTTTTTCTTAGGGTAGTGCGTGAGTCCATGCGCGCGTCTTTGACAACTCAACAAGAAATGCTAAAGCGTATTTTAGATGTTCTGCTTCATCTAACAAATGCAATAGATCTCTCTCTCTCTCTCTCGCATTCTCTAATTTTCACCTCTTTCACTCATTATAAATTATTGTAAAGGTAAAACTTCAACTCTCCAGTCGAAATGAAAAACTCATAATAAAAAGATCTTCCCGAAATCACCGAGAGGCTCTGAAAATACGGGATTTTTTCAAGTTTCCTGAAATAGAGAATAATACTTCATAAATATATACTTCACTTGTATAAATATCTACAAATATTTTAATGATCTGCATTTCAATTTGCTATCAAAATCTGCACGAACATTCCTTGACGTATAAAAAAATTACAGAATTTTTAGATTAACTATTCCAAAACATAAAAGTATAATCAAAGAAAATTAAGAGAAATTTAAATGTTTATTACAATTTCTGCAGTTTTAGTTTACAAGTAGAGGGATTTATTTACCTTTGGAGGACTTTAAGTAATTTAATTACAAATTTTTAAAATATCTCATTAAATTAATCTCAAATTAATTATGAGATTCGATATAAGGTTATTAAAAAGAAGACGAAAGATTTTGCAGTGCTCTGTAGTTTATATTGATTAAGTGCTTGGAAACTATATGAAAATATTTTCATCGCGTTATGCTTACTAAGTATTTTAAAAATAATACTCTATTTCATATATCTCAGCTATATTATAGAAAAGTTAGCCATCGTATTTTGGTTTTAAATAAAATAAAAATAGTTATTTGCCAGAAATTGTATTTCCAAATTTTTTAACTTAATTCCATAATGATTCTTTTAAATTCTATACAATTGTTACTGGTTTTAAGATTTACATCTCTACTTCTAGTAAATTATTACAAACCATTTTACAAATCATTGTAAATAAACTTGGTATTAAAAGAATTACTGAAATTAGTAAATAAAGTATTAAGAATTTAAGAAATGAAGATATTTCCTCTGTACATAATTTTGATTTAAATAATTTATTTAACTCAGTAAATAATTGAAAGCTTTGAAACTCTTTCAGAAAATTGAAATAATTATGTTTGTGATCTGAATAATGTTATAAAATACCACACATTTTATATCGTTATTGAAATAGTTCTTATAAAATGTTGTATTATTTCATTGGAAATCTGAATAAACAAATTAAAAATCTACCATGAGAATCATCTAGCTTCAGTAAAAATAATTTATATTATTATTTCTTCTTGAAAAAAAAACTTATTTATGATGATTTTTATATTCTTAGATTTATTGATGATTAATTGGTTTTTGTTAAGTAAACACACGCACACACACACATATATATACTACCCATATTATTTTCATTTTGTACATCTACAGTTGACTAGATTGCGTCTTCATTTTTTATTCAGTAATTTTTTAACATAATAAATATGTAACACACACACACAAAATATTAAATTTTCAAACTTTATATGATTTACACGTTTTTAGTAAATTCATTATGTTTTTAAAGTAATTTTATACAATTTTTTCCTCACTACTATTCTGTAATGGTCAAATTTGGGAGTCAGGTTGAGAGGTTTGCTCAGTGTTTTGCTGCTTAGATATTTATGCTGTGTGTGTTTAAAGTTTCAATTTATCTGGCTCTTTTGGTTTTCCATTTTGTACTTTCGGATATATAGTTACTTATTGCTATTATAGTAATTAAATTTTAACGTTCTTAGAAATTATTTTAAGTGACAAAAATACACTTTTATACACTATTTTCTTTTTTTTTTTAGCTCCGTAAGGTAAGCAAATATTGGTGAAGATTGGCACTTAAACATATAACCAGCATTTTAGGACAAACCCAGACCAATAGTGCTAATAGTTTACCAACAAATTATCGTGGCCATTTTACTTTGACGTATACTGCCATGTAATATTTTAATTTATTTCTTAGATTT